>CAXIVR010000001.1:190580911-191065911 GCA_964035755.1 Teleogryllus oceanicus
ACATTGTAGGCAATTTTAACTCCTTCATTCCATATCCGGTTAATACTTACGAAAAATTTATAGTTTTTAAGTTATATTGAGATAAAATAAGATAATTCCCTTTTTTCATGTGTTTCGCTTACATCACCAAATTTCGTGGTGTTCTCACGGCTAAATCGTTTATCGGAGAAACATTTCTTACGGACATTAAATGTAGGTAATTTTATCTTCTTCATTTGTATAGACCATTAATTACGAAAAATGGATGGCTTTTGAGTTATTTTGAAAAAACTGACAAAAGGTGTAGTATTTACGTATGTTTTGGCTTAAAAAACGTATTTCTAGACAAAACTTTCCTTGGCAAACCTGATATTCGTGATCAGCGACCCCAAAAAATATAGGAACCAAATATCAAAACTACATCAAAACTTTCTCTAATTTTCCACCATTCGACTGGACTGGAGGCAAATGCTGGCCATCGTTCGTCAGGAAGACCCCGCAGTCGCCTGGGAAGCTCGGAGGCTGGAGGGAGGGGGGCAGGTAGCAGGACCAGCTGGGTCGGCCGGCCCACCCGAGAGCCTCCCGTCGGCATGGATACAACACCCCCTTTTCGTGTCCCTCTGCACCGCGCGATATATCCTACAAATACCCCCACCAACAACCAGTCCCGTTCTTCCCTTCACACTTCGCGACGTTGGCGCTTTCTATCGGCGGACGGGAAACTATTCAAAGGAGGTAGCTCGAAACAAGCCTCATGAGCCCTCTATATACATCTTTACTCTATGCCTTCGTGTAACTCTCTTCTCCTCTCTCCCTTCCTTCCCTCTTCTTCTATCACCGCGCAATGTCCCCCTCCCCAAGTACTACTTTTCCTCACTCAAGAAACCTTCCGCTTCACACGAGCGTCACTCAATCATGATGGGTGCTCCTTCATAATGATATTCTTTCTATATAACTTTATGCCTGCATGTAGATAAGTTACAATTTATCCCCACTCAATTTCTGACTCGTCTAATGTGACTGTAAATTAGGATATCTGTAATGTAAGAGACGTTCAACCAAATTCATTGAGCTCGTTCTCTGTACCCACCACAACAAGAATATATTTATTTTATTACTCTGTAAGTTTGTAAAATTGTCATTATTTATCCTCCAGAACCATAGCTGGACTCACCATATGACGAATGCTATGGATATGGAATAAGGAGATACAGGAGGCTGTGAATACAAAGAGAAAGGCATATTTGAAATATCTAAGAGATCGAGACCATGTGTCAAAAGAAGAGTATTCTACTGCATCAAACTACGTTGAAAGTCGTAAAGGATGGCACAACAAGAAAGCTGGGACAGATACATAGCTGACCTGAAGCATGATATACACAGGCACCACGCAATGAGCAATAAAGTAATGTAACATTTGAATAGAGAGGTGAAAGATACAGCAAATATTGAAGTTGTGAAACATGACCAATTCCTCTCGTATTATAAACGTTTATGGACAGAACCTGGTCACAAAAACAACGCAGGAGAACCCTTAGAAACAGAAAGGGAAATTGATGAAATAGAATATGAGGAACTGGAAGATGCCTTAAAAAAAAATAAAAAATTGAAAAGCGAGTGGAAGCGATGGCATTAAAGGTGAAATGATCAAATATGCCTCAGAAAATTTAAAGAAACAGCTCTTACACTTTCTCAATCTATGTTGAAAGAAAGTGCTTAAAACGCAAGAGTGGAAAATTGCAGTAATAAGCCCCATCTTTAAGAAAAGGGCCCGGTCGTTCTATGAAAATTATAGAGGAATAAGTCTTAAATGTTGCTTACAAAATCTATTCAAAAATAATTGCATCCAGAGTTCGTAATATTGCAGAGACCATGTTATTAGACGAACAAAATGGTTTTAGGAAGGGTAGGTCTTTCTCCAATAATATCTTCATTGTCAAGCAGATCATCGAGAAACATACAGAATTTAATAAAAGAACACACATGCTCTTCATAGATAACTCCAAAGCTTTTGACACCATAAACAGAAATACACTATTTAATGTATTGCATTGTAGAGGTTTCCCACCATGGCAGATTTTGGTCATTAGGAACATATATAGTCACTCAGAAATTTGTATCAAAGGCCAAAAGAATAAAAAAGAGATAATGAACCAAGGAATAAGGCAAGGATATAATCAATCCCCAATGCCTTTTAATTTATATTTAGAAGAAGCATTAAATACGAGGATATCCAGACTAAAATTTTATAGCCATGACATGGGACAAGAAAGAAACCTAATGACCATAATATTCGTGGATGACTTATAATTGCAAATGATAAATATAGACTCCAGAAAGCATTGTTTGAATTACAAAAGGTAACCAAAATGTACAATCTCTGCATATCCGCAACAAAAACAAAAGTCATGGCCTCTGAAGGGCCAATTAGATCCAAATTACTTGTATACAATTCACCTATAGAACAAGTTTCAAGTTTCAATTACTTGGGATACAAAATGTCATACAGAGTGTAAAATATACAAGGGAAAATTGAAAGACTAAATCGTATTGAAAGACTAAATCTTGAGAACTCTGAAAAAGAAAGTCAGAATCATTAAATTCTATAATGTATAAAAAAAAAAAAATTCAACTTATTGAAAGGATGCAAGACAATTGCCTGCCAAACAGAATTCTAAAATACCACCCACAAGGATGAAGAAATCCTGGTCGTCCGAAGAAGAGATGGGGTGACCAGATGGGAACGGAGGCGTAAAAGGCAGTGCCTATATACCTGAAGAAGAAGAAGAAGAAGAAGAAGGGGAAGAAGAAGAAGAAGAAGAAGGGAAGAAGAAGAAGAAGGGGAAGAAGAAGAAGAAGGAAGAAAAGAAGAAGAAGGGGAAGAAGAAGAAGAAGAAAGAAGGAAGAAGAAGAAGAAGAAAGAAGAAGGAAGAAGACGAAGAAGAGGAGAAGAAGAAGAAGAAGAAGAAGAAGAAGAAAAGGGAAGAAGAAGAAGAGGAAGAAGAGGAAGAAGAGGAAGAAGAAGAAGAAGAAGAAGAAGAAGAGGAAGAAGAAGAAGGGGAAGAAGAAGAAGAAGAAGAAGGGGAAGAAGACGAAGAAGGGGAAGAAGACGAAGAAGGGGAAGAAGACGAAGACGAAGACGAAGACGAGGAGGAGGAGGAGGAGGAGGAGGAGGGGAGGGGAGGAGGAGGAGGAGGAGGAGGAAGAGAAGGAAATTCGTAAAATTCTAAAATTTTTACCTCTAAATGTTGTGCTTAGACAATATTGGGCACACAATTCTCTGTATTTTATCCATTCAACACTAACTTCTACAGAGTAAATCATTTATAATATATTTGTTTTTACAATAAATCGATTATGTGGTCTACAGTAATGTAATTACACTGATTCTAGAAAGACATGTCTACCCTAAGAAATGGCCAAATACTCTATGAAAGAACTAAAAAAGGTGATGGAAAATTGAACATTAAAAAATATTTTCTCGTCTTGACCTTTATGTATAGAGTTAATGAGTATGATGCAGACCAAATGATGAGAGGATCTCTTGCTTTGCTCCTTGACAATATTCCACACCCAGGGTCATATACAATTTTTATTGATGTTACTTTTCCATATAATACAATTATTTTACTTAGTATAGAGAAAGTATTGTAAATCTGAATCAAAAAAGAATCGATTTTTCAACAGAAATGCTAGTTTTGTGGGTCAGGGACACTGAAAAAAGTTGATAATTCTTGCTCGTACCTATAGTAAATTACTTTCTCTAAAACGTGGTGTAGCCAGAACCCACATATTGCGTTGTTACTTAATACCGCCAATTGGATTATGGCAGAACATCTGTCTTTGCGGTTGTCTATCACTGCCACCTAAACTCTACAGACAATTTTCTTCAAACTTGACATTCTGCGGTCAATCTAGCTTAACTCAAAGTCATGCAAATTGGAAACGTATATTTCGATTTTTGGTGGTACTTTACTTGAAGACTTTACATTTTCAAACGTTACTCAAAAATGGCTCAAAATTTTCGGATTATTTTCTCGGATAGAACTTCAAATGATATGCATAAAAACTTTGTGCTGGTCTCATTTTTGATAAATTCTCTGAATTTTCGAAAGTTGCTAAAACCATCGATAATGCAAGAAAGTATGTTTCGTAACAGCACATCCAGTTTGTACTTCTCAAAGTTACTACTTCCGAAGTGGACTAAGAAGACATGCATTCCAATCTCCGTACAGTCCAGCTTCACTATAGTCGCAACCGTTTACCTCTTCTACCCATTCAATAAACTCGCAAATTACTGGAATCATCACACATGCGATTATAATTATTTTTAATTAGTATCTTAACATACTTGAGTAGTTTCACGAGAAATTACGAAAATCAACATGTACCAACTTCTCTTTTACATTTGCCCCACTTTTATTACATAGATTCTGATCTTGCAAACGTACATTTGAAAATCTTTCTGGAGTAAATGCTTCTAACTTCATCTTTTAAATCTATACATTATCTCCCAAATGGGCATTTAGAAAGATTCGTGATGCCAAACTTACCTCTCATCCTGGGATTTTATTTTGTCCATCACGAGACCCCACGGAACAACCACAAAGCAGTTACTTTTTTCTACAATTAGTAATTATTTGCTAATTTGATCGAATTCCATATTCTACATTGGAAGTACACATATGTTGTAAGTCTGAATAAGGAACTACATACAGGATAGGAAATACTTCTGCTATTGTAAAAATAGTTTACCTTTGTGCATGCCGGAGCATCGTCACAATGTGTTTGTTCTAAATCATCTTTGCAGCTGAAGACATCAAATTGGCGTATGGAATGAAGAATATAATCTTGTAGATCAACATATTTATTACATTCTTCTTGATTTCTTACGTGCTCAATAACGTTTAACCGAAGTTCATACGCTACATATTTCTTCAAAATAGGAAATTTGACTTCCAAAATACCGCTGGTACGATCTCGTAGTATGAAATCAATATCTTCAGGCGATATCACACTATCGCTGAGGCCAGTTGCTACAAAGTAAAGGAATAATATTTTAAAAACATTTATGACAAACAAGATTTATTCTATGAATTGTAACTTTAATAGTTTAAAAACCATTCAACATTTCACAAAAAACCACAAATTTGAATTCTGGAAACCAATACCTCGCAATAAAAAGCTAGTACGCATTTTAACTTCATTTATTCATTAACCCTTAAGGCTAAATGCACCGAAAAATACTTATAGGAAAAATCAATAGATCGCAGCACTATCACACGGAATTTACTAGATCGATAACTTCTGAACAAATTCTCCGATTTTCGATCTGTAAACGACATTGGACTCCGTTTTAAAATAGAATTCACGCTACGATGCCGTTTTTTCAAAAAATATTTCCAAAAAAAATTTGAAACCGTTTTCTCATAGTTCCGGGAAGAAATTAAAAAATGTGGGCTTATAGCGCGATGGCGACGTGCTTCCTGAATCCAACGCCGTGTCAATCATGCAAATCGGATGAATAGGAGCGGGTAAAGTGAAATTTCGGAAAATATACCGTTTCCCCCCCCCCCCCCTTCCCCCGCGCCCCGACCCGCCTGGGCCTCCATCGACGCCGCCGAAGGAAACCGCCTGCGGCACGGGAGGCCAATTTCAGACAGGCAAGGGGCAGTCAGCCCCTTTCAGTCCCAAATTTTTTTTTTCTTCACGTGTCAAACTAGTGATGCTGAAACACAGCCAAACGGTCTCTATCATCTGAAAAGTCATATAAAACTATTTTCTTGTTCAAAATTTTTCCGTCTTCCTTCGAATACCAAAAAACTTTTTGGGGATAAAATATCGATTCCGATTTGGAAACTGATTTCAAAAAAAAAATTGAACTAATTGTGTAGATATCACCAATATTCCATGCCCAAAATTTTATTTTACATTTTTTAAGATCTTCCTTTATCATTCCCTCCCAAAAAGTAGAAAATTATGCACGAGCATTTAGGGGACCTTTTTTTGACCCTAAAAACGCCGTTTGTCCCCTTGATAGATTTCACCTGATGAATCTTTTTTCCCCAAGAAATTTTTAAAAAACAGTTTTCGTACTTTGGACAAAAATTGAAGAAGTTAAAAAAAAGGGAGGCGAGATATCCTGAATCCAACACTGAAAAACTTTAAAAATATAATATTAAAATCGTAAATTTTCCCAGTTTACTTAGTAAGTTATATTGAAAAAAAATGTTTTGTTATTTTTTATAAACTTGAAGATTGGAATAATAATTGCCTTTTTTGATAAAACTAGTAAATGAAAAGAAAAGGGATGTGGTAAATCATTGATTGTGACACAAAAAACATATATATTTTAATGCATTAAATTGTCACGAAAGAATACAATTTTAAATAGACGGGAACACCACACAAAGAGAATATCCGTTATGAGGGGGGATTAATTATTTTTTGTTATACAGTTTTTAAATTAAAATTTCTTTACATTGTTACCTTTTTTTCAAACATCGTACACGCTTATCAGTAACATTTAATCGTTTCAATTCTTTATAAGATTTATATCTACTGTAAAATAGCATACCAGTCAAAAACCTCATATTGGGGAATCGAATGCAAACGTATTAAATCGGCGACCCTTATCTAGGTGTCAGAATAGGATGCAACATTGATGTTGATATTTTCAAAACATTGATTTTGTATGACACAGAACATATTTCGTAAAAAATGAAACTTTTTAAAAACCTGATGAATCGATGTGCTTGATGATTTGGGTTTGAATGAAAAAACCGATAATCAAAATTTTAAAAAAAAAAGTCAAAAATGAAATAATATTGTTTTTCCCACTGTCAATCATTGTTGAATAAAGCGAACGGTGATTGTAACATCCTTACCCAGTAGACTATCTTCAGCCCCAAGAATTAATTTTTTGGCATTTCCATATGTCCTACCGTACGCAGGGGGGCGGCCAACGCAAGCACTCTGGTGTAAGGCTTCGCCCCCCCCACCCATTTGGGGGTTGGGACTCGCTCCATAAGACCCTCGGCGATAGTTTTCGGTTTAGTTTCCTGTTACTTTTTTTTCGCCTTTTTGTCAAACGTAATTTTTAAAATCCCCGTCAAAACAAAATTTTCCCGCACGTTTCTGTTTCTAAACCGGGTTTTTAAAAGATTTTTTATTGAACATTGATATTTGCATTCGTATTACCTGAGCATCTTTCCCTTCGCTTTTCTTTATCCGAAACTGGGAGGACGCCCGATAATTCAGCGAGTTCTTTAAAAAGGCAGAATGTATGCATGAAAGACTGAGGGTATAAAACCCCCGTTCAGTGCTTGATTTTCTTTTCGGCCCAGCCCCGGTCAAGCAGCGGCTGTAGCATCCCCTTTTTATCTGCAGGTCCCAATTCTTCGGGGGGTCTCCGCGCAGAGAAATGTACAGAACATAGATGCAAGCCCCCCCTTGTTAGACCCATCGGGAATACACAAAGGATGCAGTTTTTCATTGTCCCCGGGACCAACCCCCTTTTTTTTTTTTTAAAAAAAACAAATCCACCCCCCCCCTTTCCATCCCAAAGATTTTTTTAGGTTTTTGTTTCCAAGTAGTCAAAATATTTTTTTTTCCCTTTTTTGGTTTTTGGTTTTAGAAAAGTTTTTTTTAAAATTTTGGATTTTTTTTTGATTGAGAATTTTTTTTTGGCCTACTTAAAAGCACTTTCTTTTTGGCCTACTAATGTTCAGTTTTACCCACACAACGCTTAAAATCCCATTTTCTGATTTTTGGGATTTTGGTCTTACGGGGCTTGATTTCTGAGGGAACACGAGGGAACAGCGTTCTTATCTTGAAAATTAAAATTTTAATTATAAATATATAATTATTTCTATTAAATTAATAAATCTTTTTGAGCTTCCGGGACCAAAAATTTTTAGAAATCAATCATGTTTGCCCAATTTTAAAGGGAATTTTTTCCCCCAAAATTTTTCCCCCAACGTAAGATCAGAATTTTTTTTTAATCTAAGTTTTTAACTTCCCCCGAAAATTTTTTGTTTTTAGTTTTTTTAATTTGAAAAAGGTTTTTTAAATGAAGTTCATAGAATAAAATTTTATAATAAAAAAATTAATAATAATAATAATAATAATAATAATAATATATTTAGCTATCCTTATTACAAAATTTCCGAATTAGGTATAAATAAAACATCTGCATAATTTTGATGACATAAAATGTTTGCCTTTTTCAAAAAAAGAAAGGGGACAGTGAGGTTTTGAATGTTTTTTATTCGCGCTCCTTTGTTCAACCCCAGTCCCCCGGGGGCCCCCTCTAAAATTTTAGCTAGGCGGGTCGCATCTCTGGCACACTGCGTTCTGATAGTGATTTTCACCTTTTCGAATCTCCCCGGTTCTTCGAGGGGTTGCGTTCCCTAGGAAACGTCCCCAAAGCGAAAGAGGGCGGGGGTTTTCAGTGGGCGAGAACATTGTGCAATGACGAAGTGAGATTATTTTTACCTATAAGAATTAGTGGAATCATTGGGTTTTTAAATTTAGCGACCGAGTGTGTTTTTTTATGCGTTTTGGGTATAAAAAAAATAAAAATTAAAAAATTTAAAAACAATTATAAAAGTATATTTGTTTAAATAAAATTTTGTGAGATATTAACTAAAGAATTTTTTTGTCAAGATGTATGAAGGGGAAGCTATGTTTTATTGAAAATCCCGGTATAACGTTTATTGACGTCCTTTCCCGGTAAAGACGCCCAATAGGGGATTTACCGATATAACAATAAAGGTATTTGAGGAAGGGATGAAAAATCCCGGTATTTTCATTTATTGAATCCCTTTTCGGTCGCTGTTCACTAGCAGAATCAAAGAAAACAAACTATCCCTTATCTTTTTTTTCATTTGTATTTAAAGTATTGTAAGTATTTTTTTTTTTAAAAACACTATTTTATATATTTAAATATATCTTAAAACATGCTAAAAAAACTAAAAATAGAGTTTTAAATAAAAAAATATATTTAAAAGACAAGTATTTAAATTTTCAACTTTTTTTATCTAGTATGTGGGATCAAGGTATAATCTCATTTCCCCAGTTTAGAGTAGTACAAATACATATGCCACAAAGTAAGCCCGGGAAAAAAATTTGTAGAATGAAATTGCAAAATATGGACAAAAATATATAAGGAAAACGCTAAATAAACGAATATGCAAAATCAGATTTTCCTGCAATATGCAACATTACAGGTGTAAAATTACATTTAAAAGATTTTAAAACATAATTTAAATAAAAGCTAGCGATGATACGACATCACACACTTTCTGGCATTATTTCAAAATTTCAATTTTTCGAAAATTGAAGAGTTCAACAAAAAATGAATTTTTTTCCCCCCTTCTACCCAGGAAAAAATTGTTGGTTTTTTTAGTATACATCAATTTTCATTTTTAAATTACCTAAAACTACGGGGTTTTTGCAATAAACTTAATGACCTTTGCAATCTTAAAATACGGGGGGGTGGGAAAAATGGCCCAATCATATTTTTTGTTTTTAAACAAAAATTGGGGCTTTTTGGAAAAAGTTAAAATTGTTTTAATTCCCTTACTTAAATTAAAAACTTAAATGTTTAAAATTAAACTTGATTTATTTTCAGATCTGTCGAACAGATTTGTAAGGAAAAAATATATCATCAAATTATAGTTAAAGGGAAGACCCCCCCAAAAAATTGCACGTTAGCAATTTTTTAAACATAATATGTCAACAAACACATAAATCACATTTCTCGTTCTGTACGTAACACGAGGACAAAATTTAACAAATAATTTTGGGGACGGTTTGAGAAGTTTCGAAAAAGATTTTTAGGCTTAATGAAAAGGCCTCAAAATCAAAAAATCCCTTTAAACTCCCAAAAGGGTCGAGTTCTTTCAGGTAGATTCGGGGAAAACAATTTTGGGGAAAATTGGGGCGCGGGTTTGCAGGGACCATAAACAGACAGACATGTTTTGGTGTCAATCGATTTTTGGACGGACACAGTTTGTATTTTTTTTCCCAGACACGGGTTGAAGAAGTAATTATTTAGCAAGAGGTTTTTCCCTTTTCTTTACCAGGGCCCGACAATAAGAGTTTTCCGGTATGTTACATAATTTGTCGGAAAATAGTTTTAAAATTAAAAAACAAAGGAAAAATTTTAAAATTTGCTTCCCGGGTTTTACGGGGAAAAAAAGATTCATCAGGTAAATCTATCAAGGGAAAACGCCATTTTGAGATCAAAAATCGGGCGCAAGTAAAAAACTCTACAATCTCGGGTCATACTTTCTGGTAGAGGAATGATAACGGGAAAATCTTAGAAGTAAAATGTATGTAAAAAAAGATGTTATGGCATAGAATATTGGTGATATCTACACAATTAATTCCATTTTCTTTTTTAAGTCAGTTTCAAATCGGAATCGATATTTTGGTACCCCCTCAAATAATTGTTTTATGGGATTCGAAGGAAGCGAAATTAACAAGAAAATAGTTTTATACGACTATTACAAGATGAGACCGTTTGGCTGTGTTAAATACTGTTTACACGTGAAGAAAAAAAAGTTTGGGCGAAAAGGGCTGCGCCCGCCCTTTTGAAAGTTCGGGTTCCCGTGCCCCAGGCGGTTTGGTTTGGCGGCGTCGATGGAGGGCCCAGGGGGGTCGGGTGACGCTTGGGGGAAGGGGGGGGGAGGGAAATCGGTATATTTTCGAAAATTTTACTTTACGCCGCCTATTATCCCATTTGATATTTACACGGCGTTGGGTTCAGGAAGCACGTCGCCATCGCGCTATAACCCCCATTTTTAATTTCTTCCCCGGGAAATATGGGAAAAAGGTTTCAATTTTTTTTTGGAAATTTTTGAAAAAAAAGGCATCGTAGCGTGAATTTATTTTAAAACGGAGTCCCAAAGTCGTTTACAGATCGAAAATCGGACAATTTGTTTAGACGTTATCGGTTTTAAATTTTTCTTATTTTGGCCTACGTGGTGGCGAAAATGGAACTAGTGTCGGTACATTTATTAATAGTTGCGTATACTTCCCGTCCTGATATCCCTAGTGAACAGGAGCACCACCCCGAAAGTAATATACCGTCGACCGGGAACTTTGGTCCCTTGGGGAAAATTTTGGGCCAACGCGAAAAAAAATTTTTAATTTTGTACTGAAGGACACTACAAGATAAATGGAATTATTTGGTCTTGAAAATAGTTTGTACTTTTTTTTAAAGTAATTTCGTACTTTGGAGTAAATTTATTTTTTTTTTAGTGGCAACATTGGGGGTTTTCAAACGTCTGTTTTTACGTGGTTTTTTCTCCCAAAATTTTCTTTTTGGAACAATTTGGAAAAAAGTTTAAAAATTTGGAAAAAATATTACTTTAAGTAACCTGCAACAAATTTGATAATATTTGTTCTTTTTTTTTTGTTTTGACAGTAAATTTTAAGATTTCCAAATATAACCTAAATTTTTTTTCGTTTCTTTGTCCAGGACCAAAGTAGCCCCAACTATTTTTTTTACCCAAAAAATCTTTTAAAAAGGTTTTTTAAAATTTTCAAGTGTTACGATCGTGCACGTTAATTTAGTTTTTTTGTTCCAGTTTGTGACGACAAAAGCGAGAAAATTTCAAACAAAGGCAGGTTCGGAAAATATGCCGATTATATGCTGAGACTTTGCAAGATTGCGATGGAATAAAAATGGGTAAGACCAAATCATGAAAATTATAAAATACCAAAAGCACAAAAAAAAAGCTTTAAAAAAAAGGAGGTGAAAAAAACCGGGATCCCACAGATTCACTCAACAAGAAGAACGTTTTTTAAGGCTCATATCAACAAGTTATCTGAATTTGGCTTTTGTTACAAATTGATTTGAGGTATAAAATGTTTTTTGAAAAAGGGGGAAAAAAATCACTTTAAAAAAAATTTCCCCCGGACCAGATTGGGCGCATCATTTGAAACGCCCATAAAATTAACAATCGAACAAACAAAATTAAAAAAGTAAGAGCTGCTTTTATAAAAAATAGAAGAAATTTTTAAATTTAGAAACTGCCTCAGTCATTTTCTGAAGAAAACATCTGGGAAACCCGGGAAAATAATCAGGGCCCCGGGTCAAGTAAAATTTGTAAAAAAGGACAAAAAATGTAGAACACTGGGGTCCCAAAAAACTTTAATCCCAATAATGTTTTTTGGGAAAAGGAGCAGGGGAAATGTTACCACCTTATGTGGTATACAAATTTGACATTTGTGGTCTACATGGACAGAAGGTGGACCGCAGGGTGTGGTTCAATAGAACAAAAGTGGGTTTGGGTTGAATGGGGAACATTTGAAGATTGGTTTATGTAAACCTGCTCCTCGAAAAAAAAATGCCCGGGGTCAAGGTTGTATAGGAGACAATTTAACCCCCATATCAACCTACAAGTTTTGGCGTACAAACAATATAAGGTTTGTGCCTACCACGAATTCTACAAAACCCCACCCAGCCATTGGCGCGCCACTATGGGCCCTTGAAAAGAGTGGCGAAATTGACTTTGTGGGAAAAAACAAAAAAAGTCAAACAAACTTGCCCAAGGATCAGTTTCCAAACTCCTAAAAAGCTGGTGGATTATCATGCAAAAAAAAAAACCCATTTTTGGGTTTTAAAAAAAGGAATCATAACTAGACAGAACCAAAATTCGGAGGGTTGCCTCAAAAAAATATAACCACCCCCCTAAAAACCCGATAGGAGAAAGTTTCTTGTTAAAAATGTCAGAAAACGGCAGGATTTGTAAAAAAGGGGGCCCCGCAAAAGAAGAAAGAAATTTAATGTGCTACCTGGCAAAAGTGTTTTCAAAATTATTCTATGAGTCTAGCGAGATGACATTGAGAGTCAGCGCAAAATCAACATTAAACCCGCCTAAAAGAAGATACTGAGAAATGAGACACCAGAACCTGAATACTCCAGTTTGCAGTCATGACAGCAGTTTCCCCAACGATGGCTCCAACTTTTCTGAAAGCAGCCTGAGGATTTTTGGGGGAAAACGTTTGGGTTCCCGTGGTCCTAGAAAAAATATAGAAGAACAAAAAAGGAAAAAAAATTTCCAAAAGGTGACTTTGTCATTGTAAAGTATAAAGGCAAGCACTATCCTGGCTTAATAATAAAACTGCCCAGTGAAGAAGAGACAGGCCCCACAATAGAATGCATGACCAAGAAAAAAACCTGGATATGGCCTGAGAAAAAAGGGCATTTTGAATAGAAAGGGGAGACATCAAGAAAAATAAACCCCCCCAAAACTATGAAAAAAGGACACTTGTGTTCGAGATAGATAAGTATTATGAATTAGAAAAGAAAAATCTACATTTGACAAAATACTTAAGTAAGGAAGTTTTTGAACTTGTATGTGTTTATCTATCTTTTTTTTGTATTTCAATGAGATAATAAAAATTTTTTGCTTTTGCAGTGTCAATTTATTGCAGATCCTCAAGGAATTACAGCGGTGCATCTCAAAATCGATTCAATATGTATGAAATAGGAATGGACAAAGAAACCCCAAACAGGCATTTTTCCAAAACTAAAAAATTTAAAAAAAAAAGTTTTTAAAAAAATGCCATTTTCTTCTTTTGTATGTTAATTGGTTAAAAATTTGTTGGGTGCTGGGAAAACCGTATGTTATATTTTTTTTCAAAAAAAATGTTAGTAAAACGGAAAAAATGGCCCAAAAGCCCTTTCGAGGGAGTTTATTTAGAGGGAAACATAAGTGACATTCAAAATTCGTGCAACCCACTACAGACGTTGCATAGATAAACGTGTTTTATAGTGTTAGCAACTTTGCTTTTATTTTCTATGTATTTGATATTTGGAATCCGCGTGAAGCGTGAACTTAGGTAGGATGCTTATGAAAGCCAATGTCACAATGCGCCAGGAAAGTCTCTCCACACCTTGCCGAATGAGGATTTCCTAATATGAATTGAATTTATGTTGGTAGCAACCAGATTACTCGAAAATAAGATAAAGTGACAACATATCCAGCATCTATTATGATTATGGTGAGAACGCAGTTTACGTTTTCTTTTGTTACAAGTTGTAGCTCGTGCTATTTTCCTAAGGATGAGTCAAAGTGACAGCTAATGCTGGCAACATAACTGAAGGTTCTTTGGTCGTCGTGCCCTTGAGCCCATTAGAATCCCTTCCCGCATTCGTTCGTTTGCAGTTGGCTAACTTGTAAATTGCTTCGACTCTTCCGAAAATATAGTGCGCCACGAGAAATAATTGAAATTAGAAAGTGCAGTGTTATGTGCTCTGATGTAAAAATTCTTTTTTCTATAAACATTACATTGAATTTACTTTTTGTGTAATAAATATTATGTTTAATTTAAAACCGAGACTTGAATGCGACAGGGTACCGGTGCACGTGTTTCCGGCTTAAAATAATTTTTCTTTCTATTTACATTCGAAGCATTTTCTTTCTATTTACTTTCTAGCAATCAGTAAGACTGTGAGAGCATGTTAAGAGATTTTCCACATACGTAATTTAATTTTAATATTTCCCGGACTCGCGTACGTGCATATACCTCAGCGAAACTCTTTGACTTCTGCGTAGGGATGTTTCACAGAAGCCATTAGCACTTTACGAAGGGGCGTGTCTAAACAGCTGTCGCGGCGGTGGGATACTTCTCTGAAATACATGTGATGTTCACTTGTTTTCGCGAACTGTCACTTTGGCTCATCCTTAGGAAAATCGTTCTATATCAACCAGTGGCGTTTTCTTTGGGTGTGCAAGTCGTATGTCAACGCCCAAGGAAATAAAAAAATAATTTTTCCCTTTGAATTAATAATAATAATAATAATAATAATAATAATAATAATAATAATAAATGTCTTTATTAATGGCGAGGCTCAGGCCATAGGGCCTGCTCTTCCGCCTAACCACAATTTACTTAGACTTTTTCATTTATTCAGCCTTCCGTGCGATCGGCCTCATAGATCGACACCAGCGTGTCCATGCAACGCAGGCAGTGCGCGAATGCAGCACAGGCCGTTGGCGAATGCCTCCAACGTCTTCAGGACGGAGCGGGAGGCGACAGTGCATGCGTGCGGCGTCCCCCCACTCAAGGGCAAAGCGTGCCAAGCCGTTGGATCTCGACTTAACGGCCTGCTGAAGAGCAAGCGTCCGTGACTATGATATTCACTGTTGCAGACTTTAGCGATACTCATGAAATTAGTGTTATTTTTTTTATGAGTGAAAAATTGGAACAATAATTGCTTCCCTCCTATTTCGTATGAAGAAAAGAAACAAGTAATTGGTTGGACGATCATGTCCTAATCTGATATTTCAGAATTTAATTTTTAAAACGAGAAACGAAGCATGGGAAAAGCGTCGAGCATATCTTTTTAAATACTTTAAAATGTATTATTCAAATCTTTGCAATAGAAAATACAACATTCTCGTTGTCGTAGCTCCAACTAATATCTTTCCCTCATTCTTCCAAATTTATAATACATCAGGATTTTGTTTATAAAATTCAATTTGACTCTAAATGTGTAAATGAAAAGAGTAGTGAGGGGATTAACACTTCCCTTCACTGCCAACGCCCTAGGTCCAGTGTGAGGAGACGCCACTGCTACCAACACAATTTCTGTTGCAATTACTTTCATCGCCAAGGTGACACTACGAAGAGACTTTCCTGGCGCTCTATATATGTAAGACAATAAACCAATACTAATGTTCTAACACGAGTTATCAAGTACATTGTGTTAACTGTATCGCATTTGGAGCACAGGCTTCCGCTGCCGGAGTGTATTCTACTTGGCTGCCCGGGAGACGTCGCATCCTAAGCAAAGGTGACACCGTTCCAGCTACCATACTGCGACCTTCAAGGCGAAAAAATTATAGTTTTTTTCGCCCTGAGAAAGGTCACAGAATCGCTGCCGAAATATTGGCACCTGTGCCTAGGATGCGGCGTATCTCGGACAGCCAAGTTAGCTATGGTATCACATTATCTAGCGCGACTAGTAAAAGATAAACAGATCTTTATCCATGGCATATGAACAATACTCACAATTTGAATACGATGATATAAGGCAGATGTCGTTGCTTAAGTGAACCTATTAAGTAAACAAAAAGGTTTTTAGAAACATTGAATAATATTAATTATATGAGTATGACTCAAATATAACTTACATCTCGACTAACGTTGCAGCGTTCTGGTAGCGTAGCAGATGGGTTTGACGGCAACGTAAGCAACAAAAGGAACATTGGTGAAAATAACGAAGGACCCACAGTTGCATCCATTACAAAATGCATACCTGAAAGATCAATTATTACATTTATAAACTTTCCTTTTTCTGAAAAATTTATACAATTCCAGTGAATACTCTGTACAATTCCAGTGAATAAAACAAACAGGAAAATACTAAATCCATTGCATTTTCTTTTACAATCCTAAAGCAACGCAAGTGCCGAGTAGAAAATTGTGAGACTACAAAATACTAAAGACGACAAAAGACTATAAAATAGGGCGCACGAAACAAAAATGGGCACTAGTTGTGAAACGGGTACAATTAAAAAAACGAATGTTTATGAACAGCCAAAAGTGACACCACATAATAAGTTTGAATTTTTCTGAGATGACCAAAGAGCACATCAGTACTGGACCACTTGAAATGAACTGACCCAAAACTAGAGTCTATACTACTTAAAGTTGCAGTAGGCGTGCCCACGCGAATACATTTTGAGCATTAGCTCACATTAAAAATAGAAAGCGTAAGCAAAGGGTATAGTCGAATAAGGCGGTGAAAAGTGCCCCTAAACCAAATCGATAATCGCGATGCTCATATGAAAGAGAATACAAAATGACGTAGATTCACAAAAAATCAGCCTCCGAGGGCAATCTGTAGTAGAGATACAACGAGAAACGTGATTTTCATGTTTTATTTTTTTCTCAGCTTCCATTGTGTATATCGGGCTGACAAAATTGCAGAGACGGGGAAACATAGTTGAATTGGAAGGAATTTTTGTCAATAAATTCTGACGCCTAATTCATATAGAAAAAAATAATTTTAAAGTTGATTTTTCACATGATAATGTTGATGTACCGTCTCAATATTTCCCCCTAAAATGGGTCTTACAACATTCTATAACAAACTTTTTTCAGATTTTTAAACAATGTGAACGGTAGTGAAAAAAATGAAAACCAATTTTTCAGTTTAAACTTTGATTTGAAATTCTCGCCAAAATGTGATTTCTCTGTATTCTACAGGATAAAACAAAAAAATCACAATTTTTTAAACTTTTTGTTAAGGATAATTGCATTTTTATCAATAAATTCGAGAATATGCAACATTTAGGCATTTAAACCCAAAACAGGCATTTATTAATGAAACAGGCATTTATAAACACTATAAAATTCGCATACAATATGCCTAATGCCTCAAAATGAGTAAGTAATCTAAAAGATTGCGTCTTCCATTGAAGGAAAAAAATAGGCGAAAAGGCACAAATCCGCAGCTTAGTTATTACTAAGGCGGATTTGTGCCTTTCACCTACTGTAAGCTAGTCTCCAGCAAAATGACAATGAATATTCTAAAATGTTACGACATCACGAATAGAGAGAGGCTGACAAGTTGGGCAGACGCTCCGCGGTAAACACCTCTTCAGGTAAACACAGCTTCAGGTAAAACACAAATCAAACCTAAGAAGACACAGTCTTCTGTGTTAACTGTACACAATCGTTCTTTCCTTGCCAATACTGTTTCTTTCTTCTTTCTGACGTAGAATGTCAATGACGATGCAAATATATCTCGTCAGTCTGCGCAAAACATGTAATGTACACAGAAAGCGTAAATATTAGATGGAAGAATCTAAGCCTTGTGAGTGTGACGTCACAAAGATGGCCAACAAGAGCTAAAATATAGATGGCATTGGTAGTATTGATAAGCACCGAACCGGCAAAAATTTAATAGAATGTCCACAAATATCTCACCCTGAAGATAACGGTGTGATAAATATTTCTTTAAGGCCTTTGGCCTCAAAATTTTATTGATTCAGTGGTGAGGTGTAGTTGACATTTACATAATTGGAATGATTGAAGGCGTTGTCATTGTCAACAATATTATGTCAATAATATTGTTGACAATGACAACGCCTTCAATCATTCCAACTCAAAATTTTAGTTTTTAAGGCTTTACAACGATTCGTTTAGGTGTTATTTAACTATATAAATTTTGACAATGCTATCGAGAATTGCGGGTTGCATTTGACATGAATATTTAGATACTTTTTTTTTCAACAAATCCTTCACATTTTAAAGTCAAAATGCAATTCGTCACGTATCTGTGTAATTATCTTTCTTTAGAGACCTCATTTATAAAGATTGTCTGTGAGAGCCGCAAAAGGTATGTACACGACTGAAATAATATAGTAGATGATATATTCTATTATTATACTTGGGTTTTTCTAACGTGGCATCTGAGGGTATTATCTTCAACATGGAATAAGGCACGACTTTTTGCGTCTTTCTCGGCCCTGCCGCCAGAGTCGCTTGATCTGCAACATTAATACTGTCGCTTTCATGCGACATCTTGCGGCAGGACCAAGAAAGACGCAAAAAGTCGTGCCATATTCCATCTTGAAGACAATACCCTCAGATGCCACGTTAAAAAACGAGTATATAGTATTATATTATATTACGGGGATCGGTCAGAAAGTAATGCCCCACATTTTTTCCATCAACAAATAATATGGTAGACGGTTATAGTTGTTAACCCTTCAAAGATTCGCAAAGTATCGCTTTAGTGTATCAAATTGCAAGTCTCTCCTACAGATGGCTGTTCCTTAACGAACTGTTAACATGGTGGCTGTAGACGACGTGCGTTACAAACAGCGAGTTGTGATTGAGTTCTTCGTTGCGGAGAAGGAAACTGTTGTGAACATCCACAAACTCCGCTGTCGACAAGAGTACCGTTGGACGTTTGGCTAAACGAGTTAGAGCTTCGGGGAGTGAAGAATGCGTTCTCCAAGATTTGCCGCGCTCCAGGCATCCCACAACAGCGTCGAATCCTGAAATACTGATCACTGTCTTGATTGATGGTGTCCATCAATTCAAATTCTTACATCAACACTCTGATTACCCTCAAGAAACGTTTCCCGCGAGTTCCATTCCAGAAGAATTGTGCACAAAGTCTACTCTTGCACGATAGCGCACGCCTACACAAGTGTCGCAACAAGAGAAACACCGCCAAAAATGGGTTGGACTGTGCATCCCATCCACTATACGGTCCGGATTTAGACCCCTACCATTTCCATCTATTTTAATCAATTAAAAACGCTATTCGAGGAAGAAAATTTGAAGATGAAATCAATATGATCTGCGAAGAGAAGGAATGGCTACCAGTCGTCAGGAAAAGGCTTCGGCAAGGAATGCACGCCCTTGTTTCACGTTGGGGCACGACTGTACAAGACGATGGATATTATGTGGAAAAATAGTGCAATTAGAATAACCATATATTAATACTGTGTACAAATTTCAGGTTCTGCGAATAAACATTTCTAGAGAAAAATGTGGGGCATTACTGCATGACCGACCCTCGCATTATATTATTATTATTATTATTATTATAAAAAGAATACTTATCACAAATTTACCATAGCTACAAACCTTTCTCTACAAAATGCAGGAACATCAGTCACATTTTCTTGGTGCAGCAGTAACTCCCAAGTATGTTCAACCACTTTGTTCTCGTGGTTCAAAGAGGTTTGAAGTTCTGTTCGGTTTCAAAACATTATTCAAGAACATTTAAGAATGTTTCTACATCCCATGGATTGCTCTTCCACCATAATTACAAAACAAGTACCATTTCAACAATGTGAAGAATGTATACCAAGAATTTCGATTTCGTTGCCTTCATTTCTGTAAAGGAAAATTCAAAATTACAATCGAACATCATGCATCTAATGTAACAAATTTAAATATCAAAAGTTCATAATTCAAAATTTCATAATACCCTATTAATATTTCACAAATTTCCTTCAAAATGTACGTCGTGTTAAAATGCATTAACTCTCGAACTTCTAATTATTAAACACTGCTTATTAAAATGTACAAATTGGTAAGAAGACAAATATATGCATATTTTTGCGGATATTTTAACGTAGATATATTTGCGAATCTCGCGAGAAGTTTACCGTTTGTGAGATACAAGTGAAACACATTTTTCTTGTACAAAGCTGTGTTTGGAGTAGTTAGGATGTAAACATGTTAATATTCGCCAAACCTACGAGGTATGCGAGATACAAAACAGAAAGTTGTGCGTTTTCTGTTTTTTCGCTTGTAACTCACAAGACGGTGAGAGAATGCGAAAATGTTCGTTTCCAAAGAAGTTATTACATCACAAAATTTTCTATTTGATTGTTTCTATATTTTTTTCCTATTCCCAGTAGCTTCCGAATTATTTGCTGACGAAATTCGAAAATTTTCGAACAACGCTTAATAACTAACGGTTTTGGACGAACATTCGCTTCTTGCGTCTCAGTCCATAAGTTTTACAGATATATCCGCACAGAAGTGGTAGAGAATACATTTAATTTATAACACGTTAAAGTTATTTTATCTTCAAATGACAAAGGTTTAGAATGTTAAAATAAATATTAATCTCAATTTCGTTTCTTGCGAGCCCTGATCACAAGTATAGCTCTATTGTCGTTTACACTCAAGCAACGGAAAAATAACGATTTCGTCCCAAGGAGTGAGTAAAATTGAATTCCGATTCCGTGTTATCAACGTGCAGACCGAAACACTTCATTTACTTTGTTGAGATTATACACGTTTTCTTCCGGGCTGGTGGGCCGTGGTCCAATTGGCGTTGAACTGCCAAACGTTTCGCCCACGACTGCGGCGGGCATCTTCAGAGGCGAGGTCTCGGGCGAAGTGTCCGGGACGGCAGCTGACTGGCGACTGAAGATGCCCGCCGCAGTCGTGGGCGAAACGTTTGGCAGTTCAACGCCAATTGGACCACGGCCCACCAGCCCGGAAGAAAACATGTATATTGACTCCGGCCGTGAAAGCCTTCAATGTTTTGCTGAGATTGTTTAAAAAGTTGAGATTTTTCCATTTTCTCATATTTATTTACAATGCAAATTTAAATAACTTGTTTAATAAACCAAACAAAGCCTGCTGTTGGGAGATTGCTTGAAATTTTCCCTGCCCTCAAACATTCTCAGTCCAAACATGTTATCAGGAAGTTTTTTTCAAAGAATTATTGTGAAATTCGTTCATGTTTTCCTCTCTTCTTTCATAAGTATGTTTTAAGTTCTTGTTGATGCTTTGCAATAAGAGTACATCTTTGGTGGCAATGCAGTCAATAGACCTGACCTCAATACTCCTGAAGGGACTCACAATCTGATTACGCTTGAATCCAAATGGTAAATAACTAAATTCAACCTGTTACCACAAACATTCTGCAACGAACGCTCCCAGGGGTGCCCTTGGTGACTGATCACTCCACCTTCCTTAACCTAAAGAGAGGCCTATAATCTGATTCTTCAATTCATAAGGGCATACGTGCATCTAATAAGGCCAACGCAGACATCTCAAAACATCCTAGGAAGAAAAAAAAAGATCAGTCTAATGACTGATCATGATGACTGATGAAAACATGATGCAATCAACAATAGACCTGCAGTACAACATATTTCACCCTTGGGGGACAATGGAATTTTGAAGATGTTTCAATTATTTCAATTATTGAGGACACCCAAGATCAAATTCATCAATCATTTAAAAAGTTCAAATCATTTCTAGAATGTTCCTTCAATGCTACTAATCCCTTAATCATTGCCACGGATTACTCACAAAATTTAACATCCATAACTCAAATTATGTCCAATCGATACCCTCATCTCACTGATAGTCAGCAAAGGAGTCATCAAAAACAGATATATCAGGGTTACCAAAAAACATAAATCTTCTGTCTCACTTTTAGAAGAAATGAGATTGAATTTGATTCCAGCAATTTAATTTGCATTTATTTCAAGTGATACTTACTTGTTATACAATATTTTAAAATAAATAATAATTTATACTTATAAAACTTTTACAATGGAAAGCTAATGGGTTCTTCACAAGACTCAAAAGATTGGAAATATTATAATAAAAAAATATTATATATAGAAACTCTCTTTGACTGAAGCAGTGACGGCGACTAAACTGAACTTTTCGATTGCAGCAGCGACGACGGTTGTAAATTGATAGCATAGGAGTTTATTTTAACTTGGTAGTTAAAAGTTAGCTTGAAAAGCGAATCTTCGAAAGTGAGATAATTAAGAAATAGAGTGCACAATTATTCGTCGCATTCACAATATTTGAGAGAGCAAGCGAAGTGACTGTTTGACGTCGAAATAACTTCAAAGTTGTAAAATTCGCGCAGAAGGACATTAATTAAATCCAGCATCTCACATTGCACGCTGAGACCACACATGCCTAAAGTGTGGTAGGTCGGCCGAGCATTTAAGCATAACTTCAGCAACATTAATAATTTCGAGGCTGGAAGCGCGAACAAACGTGTACGAGGCGCGGTAGAAGAAGAAGGACGACCCCAGGAAGAGCGAAGCGTAGGCGAGAAGGACTTGGTCTGGAGCGAGGATAGTACGGGTTCGGAACGAGAGAAGGGTGTGGAAATTGGAGCTTGGCGGTGTTCGAGCGAAGGAAACTGCTATCGTCGCGGGACAGCACGCGAAGACGAAGTGGCAACGCGGGGCGAACGGCAGAAAATCCCCAAGGTTACCTAAGGCGAGCGACGCGGAGCTGTTGAGGTAAAGAAACTGGCAACGTTTATGCGGCGATCAGCTGGGGAAAGAGGATAGCGGTAAATACACGACAATTAGTGTTAAAAGTGGGTGAAACGTCTAGAATAGGTGGGAGAAGTATTTCGAACTATGTGAGTGGCAGTTTCCAGGTCATTTACTGCACGTGTCATTAAATTCATTTAAAGAGGCCATACCTTGTACAATTTTACATAAATTATTCAGGATTTTCATATGTTGTATGTTAATATTATTTGGAAAGATCAGTTTGTTGTATTGTATTGAAAGTAATTGCTTTTGTGACATGTAAAAGAGTCTGATTTAAGTAACGTGAATGCCACGTTTTTTTATTCAGTGTTATAGTGAGTGCGAAGCCCAAGGCTAGCACCTGTGAAAGGGTTTCCTTGAAACAAGTGTCCTATTCATTTTAAAAGCCGTGCACGGAAAACTAGAGGCCAAAAGAGTAAATAATTTTGTAGTGGAAAAACTCAGAAAGGAGTGATCAAATTGTAAATTGTAGTTGGTGAAAGTGTGTTCAAGTAGGCGAGGTGACGCCTATATTTTTTTGTCTTGTTTTATTTTTTTCAGTGACCAGCTACTTGAAGTGCAATATCCTGTTATGAAATTGCGTCACTGTAAATTTTCTCATTGAATATATGTTCATATTATTCATATTCTATTTAATTCATTGTGTCGAGGGTTCAGACCTTTCTCATACCCAAAAGATCCTGCTTCCTGAGAATTTTAAGCTCACTTCACGAGCATTCATTGTATCACCATCTCACCACGTGTGGTAGGTAGAATAAGTGGGAGTGTTACAATATATATATTGTAACACTATATATATATATATTTATATATATATATATATATAAATAATCGCACACAATAATTTGCTCATTAGAAACCATCCTTAAACCAAACAGTTCAAGAAAAATAAAGGTTTCAAATGTTTTAAGAGAAACAGGATCTCTTCTAATGTAGCCAGTAGTGGATTCATTGTATTTGTTAAAGACAACATCCCCCGTTCAAAAGTCAACATTACAACTGAAATTAAGGTAGTAACCGCTGAAATCCAAGCCCCAAGCCCCTTCAGGCACCAAATCCTGATGGATGACGTCGGTGGAGTCGAAGAAAACTACAATCATTGTTTTGACTATCGAATTGACGGCCCGCAACGGCCCGCCGTTGGCTTCGGTTTTTTGGGACTCGTCCACGCACTTGTTTGACGTTTCGTGGACGGATCGTATTCGAAGCATCACGAATAGTCGCCTGTGATGATAGAATTGAGGAAATTCGGGTTGCTGTTTGCCATTTCAATGAAATCTGCACATGCGTTCATCCGCATTTCCATCTGCTCCTCAATGAATGTGGAACAAACCTTGCGCACACTTTTCAATTTCCAAGGACACCACGCAAGATTGTATGAACCACACTTTTGTTTATATTCAACTCGTTTGCTATCATTCGCCTTGTCAAGCGTCGATCTTGGACCAGAAGATCCCGCACACGTTGAACATTTTCGTTCGTGGTGCTGGGAGAACGTCCACTCCTTGGGTCATCATTTAACGACTGTTGTCCCTCCAGGAATCGCTTGAACCACTCGTACACGGTCGATTAAGATAAATATTCATCACCGTAAGCTTCGTAACGTACTCGCACCGTAAACTCAAATGTTTCCGACGCGGTTTTCGCACATCTGAGACAAGACTTGATGGTAGCTTCATTCTCACGCAGTGCCCGACTCGAAGCGCACTAACACAAACATTCGTTACTCTCCGCAGCGGATTCGAAACTAACCGTCGCTTTCAAAGACCTTCAGTACTTATTTATACACACACAGATGTGGACAAATTACAGAGACCAAAAAGGTTTCAAAAAAATTAAATCTTCTTAGCTGATTTTCACAGGTTTTTGGGTGGTAGATCTGCATCTGAACTCTGCTCGTTTCCATCACCTACAGTTTAGTCACAATTTGATTTAGTACGATATGCTAAATACGTAATAAAAATGTAAACTAAACGACTTTTAAAATACCACTAGAAATTTATTTAAACATAGAAGACGGCTTATATTCTTAACTTCATTACATTCTACATCATAAGGCTTTACGTATCCATTCACGTATATTTTCTTTCTTTTCTCGAAAGCTCCTGATTCATTTTTTCTCTTATGCACCGTTTGCTGACTCTCTGGGTGAAGTGAACAACAGTAATCTCCCATCATGTTGGTGTCCCAGCGTCTCTGATAACGTTTTGCCATCACTTTTAATCTTGGAGAAATCAACTTGTTCTTCACTTACATCACCTAAATTGTCCGAAAATAACAGTAAATGACCTTTAAAAAGTTAACCTTGAGGCTCATTAAACATTCCAATTTTTTGATTGCATCCAGCATTTTGGCAAAACTTAATTGATAGTGTGCCTTGTTGCCTAGACACTTATTTACAACTCGTTTAAATGCAATCGACGTCTCTTTTTCATTTACTGTTATATGTAGTTCAAATTGGAAATCAAACATCATTTTTATAATATCAGGCCCAACAAAGATAGTCTTTCAATTTTGCTTCAGACAATTGCGGAAATTTTCACAAAGATATTTGAAACACTGCCTATCTTTAGGTAAGGCCTTCACAAATTGTTTCTAGAGACCTAATTTTAAGTGCAATGGAGGCCGCGAAATCTTGTGTTGATCTACCAAATGTTCATTTAGAATGTTTTCTCCTGGCTTTACATATTTTCTTACAGGTCAATTCTTTCTAGGCCAATGATGATCTCGTGCCCTACTATCTCATTCACAAGGGAATTTAGTAACTTTGCTGTCCAAGATGCATGCACGTTATTTTTAAGTCACCACATATCGTCGATCCATGAACGGAGTAGTTTATTTTCTCTAAAACTACGCTGAGGTTTTCATAACATTCCTTCGTGTGTACAGAATGAGCAACACAAACCTACTCATGTCATTTGGTTACGGGGAACTTCTTACCATCTTTTCCGGAGATATTCTTTTTTCATACTAGAAGGAATGCAGCCAATGCAGAAAATGAAGCCCCATCACCTAAAACCAAATCCGTTCCTTGGTTGAATGAGACGTGTAAAGGAACTACCGTACATCCGTAATGATGCACACATCTGGTACAAAAAAACTGACCAAAAGAAAAATGAGAACAAAGGAACAAGAGCTCTCATCAGAGGAATACTTAAAGAGTAAAAGAAAATGTAGGATAATTTCATGCCATCTATAAGTTCACACACTATGAGTGTTATTGAGAAAAATAAATGTAATACAGACAGAAAAGATGTAGCCGAATACATTTTACTCAAGAGGGAAGTAAAGTAATTACATAATCTGCAGATATTGCCAACATACAAGCTGATACATGTCAGAACCTCTCTGATGTCTTTCAATATAAAAATGAAGAAAAATAACTTCCTGGTGATGATAAACGCACATCACCAACTAAATAATCCCAAAACCATGGAAGAACTTCTTACAACCATTGAATCCACTAATAATTTCTCCTCTGGCCCAGATAATATTTCGAATACCATCACCGAAAATCTCCCCTTACTCGGAAAGGAAGTTTCATCTATAACTATACTTGGAAGAAAATAATATTTCCCAAGATCAGATGACCATAGTTTTACCTGTTCCTAAATCTAGTAAAGACACATTCAAACCTGATAACCACCGTCCTATATCACTGACATATAATGCGCACAATACTGGAGAAAATCATCAACCAACGCCTCGGATAATTCCTTGATACTAGGAAAATTACAAATGATCAACTCGGCTTTCAATCTGGACATTTCACCACGCTCACATCTAATAGGTGTTTATAACCACATTCAAAAGGCTTTTATGAACAATCTACATGCATTTACTGTTAGTCTGGATATGGAGAAAGCGTATGACATGGTATGGAAACGACGGATCACGAAGATTCTGCAGATGATAGGAATAAAAGGAAATGGTTTCCCTTGATCTTAGTCTACTAGTTTGGGTCAACAGTCAAGTTTTAGATACAAAACAGCCTGAAAATTGTGTACCCCAAGGGTTCAAATGTGACTTTTCCTATTATGAATAAATGACAGAGGGGCTCAACCTCAAGTCAAAACAATAGACAGAGGGGTTCAACCACAAGTTTTCTCCAAAAAATGAGTACATGATATATCTCTCACATCGCAAGGAAAATCTCTCTCATCTAGTTAAATGACCATTCAAAGAATGCTAATACAATTTTGAATGGTTCGTGAGCACATGACAAATTTTCTGACAAGAAAACGAATGCATTCTTTTTTAAGATAACTGATACTGTAGCACCCAACTTCAAGTTGGAATGCAATCTGTTCGATTTGTTAACAAAATGAAAATTCTTGGGCTCCAGTTTGATCCGAAATTAAGATGGAAAAATCACTTACAAGAATTAACCATGGAATGCAAGAATAAACTTAACATTATTAAATATCCATCCAACAACAATTGGGGAGCTGATAAAAACCTCCTGCTAATAAGAAAGCTTTCGTTAGATCGAAAATCGATTATGGTTCACTGATACACCAATCTGCTAATAAAAGAGCTGAGGAAAATAAAATCAATCCACAACCAAGGGCTCAAATATGCATTGGACACCAGCCCTATAGCAACTCAACAAAAGATGAATGGAATACAAATTAAAGAAGTAATCCAGAAATATAAAAATTACTGAAATTTATATACTAGTAATCAAAAAGTGACCATAAAACTGAAGCCGTAGTGTATTCACCCAATGAAAAATTTAATTTCCTATAACATCATTTTTGCAGCTCTAATATTCCTGAAAGCTACACTTTAATGACAGTTCTTAAAATGATACATGACTCACCGCACTCCAAAATTATTGTATTCACAAAATCCCTCTCCAATAAAACTATGCTTCTACAAAAATTCAAGCACTGAAATGGCTGTCGAGGTTCAGGAACTACACCATCTTATTCAAGGACTTGGTAAAAACCTTGTTATTTTCTGGATTCCCCTTCGTCAAGATATACCTTTAGCACAACACATTAGATTCACCACAGGAAGTCGTGTTCCATCATTAGTCAGCTTCAGTCGGTGAAAATGTGCATAATATAGAACAAATGATATCTGGATGTACTTGCATAGAAAAATGAAAATCAAGTGGAGTCCTGATTGGAACACCAGTGAGGTTAGCAGTCCCCTTAAGATAAACAACTTCAACAATCTGCAAACCTAAAAGAATGTGCCATAAAAATCAAGCTTCAATCGCCAGAATTAGAACAGAACCGCTTGAACCACAGACCAAAGTCACATTCACCCAATCAATAATACTCCCCTCATTTGCAAAAAATGCAATGCATAAGCAACAATATTAACATTATTCATGAATGTTCTAAATATAACTAATCCCAGCAATCAACAATTAATTTTAATATTATCACATGTAGGGACTGACCTATTTTCAATCATTGATGACATATCTAATGTTAACTGTGGCTGAATATTAAATTGACCCATAATATTTGCATTAATGAAGTTTTTTTTATATTGGCGTATATAATATTTTTTGGTAATGTACTTCATTTACTGTATTACAAGAAGTTGATAAATTTTCTACTTATCTTTGGACAAAATGTACTATTCAATTCAGATGTTATAATATAAAATGTTTGAGAATAGGATGTGTCCGAATATTAAATTGTGTTACTGCATTATAATATATACCTACTGACCTAACCACTGATGACGTATCTAAACTGTAATGGCTATGCAATGTACAAGATGTAAAAGTGTAAACAGTATGTAATGAATGTGCAACTCTGGTGGAAAGAGGTGGGTGAGCTACTCCGGCGCACCTATTTTTGCTCGTTCTGCGCAGCATCAGTTCGCGTCACGGATCACGTAACCACAGCACAGGCACTTCGTTTGAAAAGCCTGACCAGACACCGCCATGTTATATGGAGAGCGAGAAGTGTTCAGAAACATTTTAAAAGTTGCATTAAGTGACAATTTTCAAGGGCTGACAACCAAAATTAACACGATAAAGGTTTAGTGGAAATAAAAGAAGCCGTATTTTTAAACAATTCTTCATATATCTGTTTCAATGATCTGTAAAATTGTGATTCTTTTGGTATCTGGCTGAATTAACTATTCCCGCTAATGACGCACACTGGTGCCTGAAGCTGATTTCTCAAGTCGGAAATGGTGCATAACAGCTCACTTATCTCTTTCCATCGTGAGTTTAACCAATATGTAACCCTGTACAGAGAACACCTTGAATTGTAACCTACAGAAAAGTCGCAATAACCTTAGCTGTTAAGATGGTGTTTTGCTTCTGGATAACATAACTTAATAAATGTAACTTCATTTTCTGTGCACGTCTTCTAGAATTCAGTGGAAAATACAATTATTCAAATTATCGTTTCCATGTTGTCGCGGCAGGAAGTAATAAGAGCCAAAATTTATTGCTTATTTATCCTTGACAATGGATTTTATTACATGGGAGGTTTTTGGTTTTCTTTCTCACTTTCAAAGTTCAAAATTTATTGCTTATTTATTTTTGAAAATAGATTTTACTACATGGGAGTTTTTGTTTTTTTTTGTCCCTTTCAAAATTCAAAATTTAAGTAGTATATGACTTAGTGTAGGGATCACAGAATTTTGAAAATGTGCACACAATTCACTTTTCCCCATAGCACGTCATACGCAGTTTTTAACTGTTTTTTTACGTAAAATAAATAAATAAATAAATGGTTAGAGCGAGATACGTGTTATGTTTAACATGCCTTTTTTATTGTACTAATCGAAAGATGAGAGGTTCGTCTATGTTCTGGTAAAATTTGAAACTGTTTCACCGTCTAGTTTTTGATAAATGAGACCGTAAAGTTTGTCGTTTTAACATGGGCTCTTATGGCGACCCGACGGAGCCGACCAGAAATTTTAAAATTGTGGGAAAACTAGCTGTTGAAAATGTTTTAAAAAACTCTTCCTTAGGTAGCTAGCATCTCGAAGAATCAACATGCGCAATTTGAAGGACATCTACCGTCTCAAATAGGAGAAATACGCAAAATTGTAAGCCTAAATCACTCCAAAGAGACATTCGCGCGCTTTCTACAGGGACGGGCCGGTAACGCCCAACTCGGCAACACTGCGCTTAGCGCGCTTCATTCAAATCGAGTGACAAGTCTCCGGCAAGAGTTCTTACATTCCTCTGGGCCCAATTAAAAGATCCTCACTCCTGGAAAACATTGCCTTTGTATATAATCAGATATTTAAATTTGATGGATAAAAGCATTTGTGCGTTCTGAATGAAAAATTCAATTCAGTTAATATTCCAAATGATCACGTCTTTTCTTTTATATTATATGAGCTATATAAACAATCTTGTATGCTATGAAAAAGTATGAATGATAGACAGGCCCGGCACAGGCTTAAGTCCTCAGCGGAATAATGTATATTTTATATATATATATATATATATATATATATATATATATATATATATATATATATTATTTGTATTTATACAGTCTGCAATAAATAAATCACTTTGATCAAGTTACACCTAGGAGTAAGCTTCCTGTTCTACTGGGAAACAGGAAAGGGCCTGCAGTTTATGATGATGATTCACTGTGATTCAACTTTATGAGCCAATGGGTAATTTTGAGAGTTTATAGAAATATTTATACATTTCTTATAGCATTATTTCAGTTTGAGCTCTATAACAGCTTTTTTCATTTAGCTCCAGAACAATGATTAATTATTTGAAAATAATTCATATTCCTTTTTCATTATATAGATACACAGTGGATACTGGATCAAATTTTAAGGGGTGAGAATTCAATTCACATATATTGAAATTGCTGGTGTTAATTTCAACCATTCAAGGTATAAATGTGGAGCTGGATTTCCCTACTAGCAAAATATGAATATTTGAAAATATGAAACTTTCTCTGTGCCTGGATTTTTGAAAATAAATATTCTTAAAAACTTCAAGAAATGTTTTTGTCTGAATTATAATCAATCAAAGATTTTATTGAACCATAATATTTGAATTTAAAAATAAATTGAATGAAACAATAAGAAACGAAACATGTATTTATAAATAAGAAATTGACAATGGAACTTTCAATTTTCAAGCTATTTGTTAATTTACATTTGTGTTTGTACATGGATTTATCTTATCATAATTAGTGATTTTTAGTTAAAGTTTTTTTCTGGAGTGCCCAACACAGTATTATGCTTCAAGACCCACTGTATATAAAACCAGCCAAGGGTAAATTGATTGAAATAGTAAGAGGAATTATAAATTCAATCCTAGGTAGTATTAGTATTTTAAAAACCCTTTTCTCTCAGCACTATTTTTCAAACCAATTGAACTCCCAGCACAGTAGTAATGCATTTTGAATGGGTTTCCTGTCTTATTTACAAAAACATTTAAATCCATTTTCATGAAGAACAACGATTACAAAAGATCATTTCATATGGAAATCTTTTTTGCAGATTTTATCTCCAATGATACATCTTATTACTGAGGGTCTAAACGATATAGCTCAGATTTATATGATCCAGTGATTTAATTTTACTATCTTTAACTTGGTACTACTTTACACAATAATCTGTATCAAAGTTAATACCTTTAACATTATATCAAATTACACTGAAAACTTTTAAATCAGCAAATAGCTTCTACTCATAACTTTTTACTGCTGAAAATATGGTACTTTGCAATTGCAAAATAGTTCCAAAATTTCACCAATCAAAAGCTATTAAAACAAAATTTGAAACAGTATTCAAAGTGAATGAAAACAAGGACAATTTGAAGCAGCATGAGCCCTGCGCAGGTATACCAATATCACAGACATTACGGGTTGCCTAATTTACCAAAGACATTTCGCGATACTCAAGATGAGGAGATTTCGGCCATTTAATAATGGCACTGTGATCACTGTAAAAAATATGTAGATATGTGTCTATAATGTTACATTTTATAATTTTGATCTTGCCAATGGTTAAATAGTGCTTTTTTTATATTCAATCTTATGCCTCAATTTTTCATTCTTTGGCTACGCGATCTGTTGGTACTAGTCATAAAACTAGTCAACGATAGGTCTTTATATAATATTGAAATATTTTTATTTTCTATCTTTATAACACAATTAATTCGTATAATTAAATAAAACTCTTAATAGGAATCCCTGGTTTGTTTATACATGTTTCACAATACCCACATGTCTCACAAATAATTATTGTTGAATGTAAAATGGACTCTCTATCTACTAGGGAATATCTCGCTCGAACCACCTTAATGCGACTATAAATAAATTGAGAAAAAAACGGATTCGGACTACACATATTACAGGAAGTAATTTACTTTACCAGTATATACGAACAAGATTCATCCAGTATTAAGTTACCAAACCCAACAATTAAGTGTTTTTCTGTACAAAATTTTACGTATTCCGTCGCATGATTACAATACTTTCTCTTCTTACGATGTAGGGCGAAAAAGAAACTAGTTGAGCTACAACAGCACACATTTTCTCGCGTTCATTCAAACTTTTGCAATTTTCAAAAATTCAGTGTTCAACTAAAATATTTGTGACATTCTTTTAAAGTGTTCCTTGTATTATCTATGGGGGAAAATTAAAGGAAAATTTGGGAGCGATACGAAAAATTTTTAAAAAATGCATAAATTCCAAGCATAAATTACGCGACAAGTACTATTTTTTCAAAAAATTGTATCTTTCATAAACAACTGATTTTTTAGAACAGATTTTGTCTAAGACAAAAATCGCTAGCTTTAATTTTGTAGTTTTGAAATGTTAATTTCTTGCAAATTTCGAAAATGAAGTTCGCAGAAATGAGGCTATCACAATTTTTATTACCGTCTTTTGATAAATACGAGGAGAAAATTTAAGTAAAAAATCGAAGCAGTTTTCACAAAAAATATTGTTTTAAAAACATAAAAAGTGCCTATATTTCACACAAAATTACCCTAAACTAATCATATTTTCGAAAAATTGTACATGACTTATTTCAAGATGTTTTTAAAGAACATATCATACAGGTGAGAAAATCTCCATCTTGTATATTAGAGTTGTAGGAAGGCGCCGAAAAAAATTTGAACTTTTGCTATTTTCGAAAAGAAGAAAAAAAAAATTTACCTATCATGAAACCTAAGTGCTAACATGAAGTGCTATCATGAAACCTAAGTGCTAACACAAGCATTAGCACTTAACGAAGGGGCGTGCCTGAACGTGCCGCCCTTCCTGTCGCGGCGGAGGGATACTTCTCTGAATTACATGTAATGTTCACTTGTTTAGCGAACTGTCACTTTGGCTCATTCTTACGAAAATCCTTCTATAACATGCGTTCCGCTTACTGGCCTACACCGAACGCCCACTCTGCGGTACGGATTTAATCTGATCTTTCTTGTATATCAACATTATGTCATTAACCGTACTCTTACAAATATTTAACATTGGTGCTATTTCTCTTCGCGTACGGCCCTTGGCATGAACAATCACCAATTGTCACTCCTCGAACATAGTGTTTCTACTTTTGTGTATCCTTCAATCTTAGATCTGCCACTTCTGCTGTGAAAACAGTTACTGAACATAAACATCGGTTCATGACTACGGATGTTTTCACCCACCCACCCCACCTCGTAGCAAAGGTGGAATTTATTTCCAATTACGAGGATCTCGCAGAATTGCCCGAATATTAAAGTGGAGTTACGTTATCCCTTCCGAATACATCCGTAGTGTTTTTTTAACTATTTAAACTTTTAGTACTCTAGTTGACACCATCATTTACAATAAAAGTGTAAATGTTTTATGTCCAAACAGTTTGTGTATTTTAAGTCAATATGCTTTTGAAATTAGGAAAGAAGAGGAAAGACCGTTCTGACCGAAAATAAAGCGACTATATACCCTTACTCAGGGGAGGGAGGAACACCCTCCTCACTTCTTTTCTTCTCCTGGATCTTATTACCAATATTTCATTTGCTTTGATGTTTAAGGAAACATTAAAAATTTGAAGTTGATACCTAAGAGGAAATTTATTTTGGTTGAGTTTTTAAAATACATGCTCTTTTAAGTTACATGAAACGATCGCAATCATTTGAAGTCGCTGTGAGGAGGAACTCTCAACATTTTCTCTCCTGTGTTAATCGCTCATATTTCTCAGCGCTGTTGCTACCGAAAAATCTATTGACGGCAAAACGTCTGCCCATACGTCAGATCGTGATCAACGCCATTTTGTCAATTTTCACCGAAGTTGATATTCCTAGATTAGTTTAAAGCAACTCGTGGCCGTCATAGTTTGAAATGGATATTTTGATTTTTGGGGGTAGTTTTAAAGCAGCCTCAATTACATTAAAAAATGTTCTCCAAAATGGCTGGATATTTTTGGAATGAACATCGTCCTGGGAAAGCGTAAAGGACGCTTAGGAGAATGGTGCAGGTTTCACGATGGGTAATTTTTTTTATACGAGAAAATATACGAGAAACATACGAGAGCATACGAGAAAATAAAAAAGTAATCACAAAAACACTCAACGTCGGGAAAACCGACAAGAGTGGAAACACTATAAAAACTATTTATTTCAACAAGTGCGCGGAAGAGCTCCTGCAAAGGAGCATACCGCCAGAGACTGAGGAATACGCTCTCTCTCTCTCGCGCGCGCGCGCGCGTGCGTGCGTGCGTGCGTGTGTGTGCTAATGACTCCTGTGAAAACATCCCTATGCAGAAGTCTAAGAGTTTCGCTGAGGTATATGCACGTACGCGAGTCCGGGAAATATTTAAATTTAATTACGTATGTGGTAAATCTCTTAACATGCTTTCACAATCAGTCAAAGAAAACTGCCACGAATGTAAATAGAAAGAAAAATGATTTTAAGCCGGAAACACGTGCACCGGCACGCATTTCGTATTCAAGTCTCGGTTTTAAAATAAACATAATATTTATCACACAAAAAGTAAATTTAAAGTAATATTTATAGAAAAAATGTTACAGAAGAGCACATAACAGTGCACTTCATAATTTCAATTATTTCTCGCGGCGCACTATATTTTTGTTGGACGAGGACATCACAAAAGGAAGCGTCGAAGTCATTTGCAAAGTTAGCCAACTGCAAACGAACGAATGCAGGAAAGGCATCTAATGGGCTCGAGGCCACAACGACCACAGAACCTTCAGTTATGTTGCCAGCACTAGCTGTCACTTTGGCTCATCCTTAGGAAAATCGTTCTATAGTGCGCAAAGAACGCGTCTTATTATGACAGGCGAAGAAAAATCCCAGGATGTGCTCGGGAGCTATATGCCAAACTACGTGCTTCAACTGGAACGTCCGGAAACTGTGCGCAGAGCGCCAAGAAATGTTGGATGTAATGAGCGAGTTTCTAAGAAAAGGGATCAGCGAAGCACGTAGAAGAAATTTCAACTACCTAAGGCAGGGGCGATTATTGCCAAGAAGCAAAGGAAGCACTGCATCCAGTTTAATTTCTGACAAAAAGTCAGTTCGCCGTGTGTCTGGCCGTCGGTCCGTCCGTCAGTCCGTGCGTCTGGCCGTTAGTCCGTCTGTCCGGCAGTCAGTCCGTCCGTCCGTCAATCTGGCCGCCAGCCCGTTCACCTGAGCGTCAGTCCGTCCGTCTGGCTGGGTATGAATCTGTCCGTCCGTCTGTCTGTCTTTACGTGTCTGTCCATCGGTGAACGTTGGGGGCTAAATCGCTGAGCCGATTTTCTCCAAAATTGCTATTCCACAATCGATCTGGCTGATGTCGTGACCCCTTGAATTTAAAAACGATATTTTAATTTTGGGAATACTTTACACAAAGCACCTGGGATATTTTCAAAATTTTCAAAAATTGTCTCCCTCGTTTTTGATTCAATTTTGTTGTTGTATAGTATGAAAACGTAGTATAGTATGACGTTTAAGGGAACTTGCAGGTCTCAGTTTCGTTAAAACCTCTCGTGGGCAGACAACGAATTAGGAATTTCCATAAATTCTATTAATATTTTATATATTCCATATATTTTATTAATTTATTTCAGTTTGTATATTACTTTCACAAATCTCTTCCCATATTTCACAAGTTATTACCTAATATACTTATTTTCACATTATTGTGCAGTCTACTACTTGGTAGCATCAACCTTTCTTTAATTAAATCCATAGTACGTCTTGGCATGCTGCCATTTCCTGTCACAAATTCTGCAATAGCCGCATCACGTTGCGATATTGATGCGGCTATTGCAGATGCCGTTGGATTTCAGAAATATTGATGAGGTTACTGACGTTAATATTCATAATTAAAGACCAGATTTTCGGATAGATAAAACTCTCTAAAACATTCAGTAAATACATCAAAACGTGCAAAAAACAAGCAATAAAAAGATCAAGACTTTGCAAAACGGTGTTGAGTAGCCTAAAAATTCCAGTTAATCCACTTATCAACTTATTTTTGTATTTTGAATGAGGTATTTCAGGTGAATGACTAAAATTAAGTTTGTACATATTGTTTAAACAAATCATATTTGACAATTTAAATATTAATCCACACAAAATTAAATTAGATCAAAACAAAAAAGAACAAAAATACAAACATACCTTCACAAATCGACTTCACAAACATACTTTCAGATATCAAAAATAATTAAGTTACAGGAGAAATGTTCTTAATTGCTTTCATTATGCATAATTTAATATAATATATATATATATATATATATATATATATATATATATATATATATATAAATTTGGAAAATCCAATAATTTTCTTGGAAATACTTCTATCAACTAATACAGTTTCAGACACGAAAAACTTAGTACAACATTTATACTTGTCAGTGTGCTGAGCCTTACTTTACGTATGTGTGCTAAAATGATCAGAAAATGCTAAAACGGTCGGATTTTAGAATTTAGTGCAAAATAAAACAAGTACTAAAATAACGTCCGTTTTATGATTAAAATTTCTGTAAAGGTTTCATCCAATTTCTAGTTAGCAAACAAAAGCCAAATCAGATTTATCACTTGAAGTGATTTTGCTTACACTGGACCCAAATCTTTGTATTTAAATTCCTAAGGGCTTTCATTTAGAAAGAAATTAGTTTTCTACTCAATGCAGTAACACGGGAATCCGGTCTTTATTCATAATATTCCATATCCCTTCCATAGGATTTAGGTCTGGATTGTTCCTTGGCCAGTCCAATACTTTGATGCCTAACTACTGCAAATGTCTCATGATAAAATTTGAAGTATGCAGGATGCCGCATCGTGAATGACAATTCCATCATTTTCTTGATACCATTCACTCATTTAAGGAAAAAGGCAAGTATACAGGGCAAGTTGATATTGTTCCTCCCTCATGATACCTTCAATAAAATACAATGTTCCAGGATATGGAATCACACATCATACAATACGTTTGCCGGAATATTAGTTTCCTTAACGCACTCACACTTTAACTGCTCACCAGAGAGTCTTCATATCCAATATCGACTCATCGGATAAGCAAACTAGAAACAAGGAAATGAAATAAAAAATATGAAAAAATATCAGTAGCTGAAATATTATTAAATTTTGATAAAGCCTGCAACAGAGGGTGGTCAATGTACATAATTAATTCATAAAGCATAAGAACAAACCATACCTATGACCGATCACTTGCAGTCCAATATTTATGTCTCGGAGCCCAAGAGAAATCCTTTCTCATCATGGCTGGTTTTAACTTTGGCATTTTTGCTGGTCGGTGGCATCGAAAACCACATCCGTGAAGTCGTTTGTGCTTAAAATACATCCTGAATTATTTAAAAGATCACGAATGTTCTGAACAGTAGCCCAATTTTTTTCAACATTCGTCTCTGCCTTGACGTAGTCTTTCTCAGTTCCCCACAATTTTGCCCCTTTGTTGGTGTAAATGGTTCACCTAATTCTACCTTTCTTTTAATCCAACACAAGGGAGAGACATTTTATTTCCTGGCTATTTCACACGGTCTCAAGTTCGAAAACTTCAATAAAATCTGAATTTCCCTTTTTTTCTTCGATTCAGGACTCCTCTTTTAACCATCGCTATTGTTTCCTTATTAATCACAAATGTAAAACAATTCATATAATATTCACTGGAAAAACTCTGAAAATTGCTAACTCACTTTATTCAATTATACAAAAAAACTTCCTTTCTCAACAGTGTGAGTAAACAAAGAGACAAAACAAAAACACTCACTACAAATGGCAGCACTTACCCCACATACCGGAAAAAAACTAAATTCTAATAGCGTTTTCCATTCGCCGCACTGGTGCGCACTCAGGTCAGCTTTCGTGTTCCATTCGACCGCTAGGGCGCACCAGTGTAAAGAAGCGCATGTTCCATTCGCACAATGACACGGAACCAGAGCGCACTAAACAGCACTGACGATCGCGTCAGTGCAGTCCAGTGCACCGGGCCACTGTGAGCTTAGGTACGGAAGTTATCCATACTGATTCGGATTCGTGGTGAAATTGTGAAGGCGATTGAGATCTTCTGTCACGCAGGGATAGTTCGAATGATGGAGTATATTATGTTTTGCAAGAAATGTCTTAAAATAATTTTTGTGACACGCGAAGTTCGGAGCACTGTTGCGGAGCGATGACGTTTTTGCCCTGCACTAGGGTGGGTTTCAGTGCAACGAATGGAAAACGCTGTAAGTCAACTAGCGGTGGCGAACTGAATTATTCATACCGCCTTATTCAAGACAAAGGAAGACCTACATTCATTTCCACTCAGACAAATAAAATGAGTGAATATAAAGTTGCTAAAAAAATCCTGAAATGGGGATCAAAAATAAATATTCCTAATTCGTTATCTAGAGACTGTAATTCGAAAATTGCAAAAATTATTTTTTTTCGGCATCTTCCTACAACTATTATTATGAAGATGTAAAGGAACGGATTTCCCTTAGTGAAATCTGTTCCTTAAAGATAGATTTTGAAATAAGGTCATGTACAAGTTTCCGAAACTTTGAGTACGTTTCGCGTAATTTTACGTGAAAATACGTGCTGTTTTAGTACCTCTAGTTCTTAATTTAAACGTTACACAAAATGAACACAAATTGAAGTCTACGGTGAGAGGAGGAAATACGTAAACAAAAAATAGATTTCTGCTTATGAAAAGAGAGCTCAAGAAGAGGTTGAATCACCTCAACTACGGTACATCCATACCCGACTTACCACCAGACTACGCGAAAAAACAAATCCAAAAGCCTTCCTCAAAATGCAATCTAGTACACCCTGTGAGGTAATTCGCTATTTAACTGTTTTTAAAACTCGTGAGAAATCTCCATGATTTTGGACGTTCTATAGTACGAGTATATCGCGTAGAGGCAGTAAATTACTTGGTTACTGCTGATTCACAGTATTATTGTATGTGGATGAAAACACTCCAACAGCTCCAAAAGAGCATATGACTGGCCCTGCAAAGATGAGGTAGAATAAGTGATGCATACTATTTTTAGTTTTCTTGGAAATCGAGACAACGAATACCAATGAAGAATTACCAACATTACAGTCTCGCCACGTAAAATAAGGCATTAAATAAACTAAACTAAACTAAACTAAATCAATACCATTGAAGAATGGATAAATGTGATTCTCCCACATTCAAAAATAGTTAAAGCACATTTTGAAAAGAATGGGTGCGATTTATTGAAATATTACTTTTAATGGTGTTGTTATTATCATCGTTGTTACTATTGTTATTGTCGTTATCATAGCCCTTACAATCCCGTTGAAAGCAAGGGGCTCCGGTTGCAGAGAGGGTTACACAGTGGTAGAGTTCCTGTTAATGTTAAATAACTTTTTGTGTTACTTTTAATGTTAATTTACTTTTAGAGTTAATTTACAACTTATTTACATTACACAAAACTACACGTGTTCGGATAGTTATCATTTTGGCTAGCTGTTTTTTATTATATTTCCAACAATACTCACTACGTCGAGTTCGCTACTCTTACACTCGCAGGGTTTCTTTACGCTACATACTTGAAATCTTGGGCATGAAACTCCACCGCTCGTACGAGAACCCGTCTGGTAAAATTACTCAGATTAGAGAAAATTAATATTGGTGTCTAGGTATCATGGAACATCAATATTTTGAAACAAAAACATGTAAAATTGGATAACTTAATTAATTATTTAATTTTGAATCTTTTCTTGTCCGGACATTCAATTCATAAAAGAATGTATAATGACTTTGAACACAATTTATATAAACATCCCATTTCTTATATTCATACGCATATTTCATTTTCACACTTTCCGTTTCTATCACCTCCGACTAATATCAGGTTAAATATTTATTACTCTGGCAAACATAGTTTTTTTTTGTTTTGTTTTTATAATTTGTTGCGTCTACACCTTGACGCAACGCGTCTCCAAGCCCCTTAAGGGGCGTTGAGCGCTTTGCGCTGGGGAGTAATCCTCCATTAATGCATTAATGTGCTTTTTATTCTGGAGTAATCCTCCGTTACTGTATAATAATTACTATATTTGTCAAGTCTCGTCACGTCGCAGTCAGTGCCTTTTATCCCTTCCCCCAGGGGCTCGACGCCGTTAGATCCCGGGGTTCCTGGCCGGTCACCCAACCACGAACCCGCGAGTCTCGAATTCGCTTAACCTTCGTGACTTCTACGCACATCTCTCGTCCCGCCAACTAACTTCCTTTCCTCAACACACATCTTTCCTGGCTCACGTTTCACAACCCTCAGTCCGTTTTTTTCTGCCCTCTATTGAAGTATTATTATACTATCTTCTCTGATCGTTATTTTTCTCTCTTTTTGTTGTTTTTCTACCATGGTTCCTATAGCACATTTACAGTTGTCACCCTTTGCTATTGCGTAACACTAATCCTCTTTGTTATACTGTAATCATCTTCCATTATTAAATGAAATTTAGATTTATATCAAATGTCACTTTATTATATAATATTATTGGAATAAATTACGTATAGCAGGGAAATGTCACATTTCCTCTCGTTTCCCTAAACTAGCCGAACTTACAGTCGTATTTTGTATTCATTTCATTTATTAAATGACACAGATGTCATGAATCATCTCAATATTAGTATCAAGTATACCTTATGTTGTATGTTTCAATTATTTACAGATATTCCGCGCGAGCAAATACGTCTCTGAAGATTCCGTGGGTATCGGAGTGTTACACATTTAACAATGCCAATTATTTGTTCATAATTGTTGTTTTCCAGCACAATCAATTGAAACCAGAGCGCCGCTGAGAGATAGGATAGGTGGGAAGTCCTTTTCCCGCTTTGGCCAGAGGCCCAAAAAGTAGATTTGTCAGAGCGTTCTAGTGCCTAAACGGTTTTTCAGAAAATTAAAATGTATATTTTGTGGGAAATTTTATCGACATTCATTTTGTAAATAACAACTGTTTCCATAAAACTCAGTTTTGAAGATACAAGCAAATAAACAAAAAACAGGGCGAAATTTTAAGGTTTTTTGCGATTTTCTCTGAGAAACCGAAGTTTTCGGGTGGCAAACATCAAATGGAAATTCAGCACCCTCAAAAATATATAGTATTACTGAGGAAGAAAAAAAGAACAAATCTTCTGGAATTTTTTCCTGGACCAACTGACTCGACTATAAATGAAATAAATGTCCAGCGAACATTGGACAGGAGTGTCATATAACAAATTTTTTGTTTTAATAATTGTATAGGATGCATTAATTTTTTTAAGTTAAGATGGATAGCACAATTCTCTAATATAGTCCACAGTCTAACATATGTGTACATCTTAGTAAATGTAAATATTTCAATTACATTTTACATTTTCAGAAACCTGCTTTCCTCTATGTTCAGAGTAGAGTGATTGTTTTGTCCAGAATTTGTAGCATCCCGCATTTCTTTAGTTTTGGAGAATAAGTATTGAACAATAAAAAACAATATTTTGGAGTTTTCGATTTTCCTTATGTGTAGTACTTCCTATCTTAACTTTTCTTCAGTTCTTCCTTGTGTGATATAATCAGAGGGGTACAGATAGTATATCATTATTAAGTAGTAATTGTGTTCACTCATCCTCTAGGATGCCTTATTATCTTATTAGAACGGCACTGTAATCAAGATTTTTATTATTGGAGCATATGTTTTGCATCTTACATGTCTTTGAAATCTAACAAACCTCTTAATCACCTATATATTTAATCCACACTTCTTATGTGTGTTTTAAATTTAATATGAAAATCTTATTTCAATTCACAAGTTTTTGAACCTCCTAGTCATTTTCTTTTAAGGCATATTGTTCTTTGACTGATTTGATTCAATCTTGCATTAAATGCTTAATTAAAGTTTTCTCCATATATTTAAATATTAAACATTTATTAACAATTGTCATCAAAACCACATACTTATAAAATGAATGTGCAAGCACCAAGTGAAAATAAAAGAAAAAACAGAAGATATACCATACACCAGGGCTACTTTGACTCGTGGATATTCTTGGACCACGAACATTGAAATACATTCAGTACTCTGTTGAGAACAATATTAGATTGTGCTGAGAAACTTCTCAACAGTTAGTTCTATAGATTCCCACAAATCTCTCTGGCAACCTTCAAATTTGTCTAAATTTGAGTTTGGGCTGGAATTACAATATCAGAAAAGTCAGGATCAGGATTAAAAGGAAACAGTTTTGTGAATGTTAAAGTACCTACAATGAAACATGGCACATTCAAACACTATGTGGTAGAAGTTTTTACCACTTTGTGGTACACGACATTTCCATTGAGCAAAATTGTTGTAGTGTAAAATATTAAGAAAGATGCAAAAGAAATTTGTTTGGCCAGAGGTGAACGATGAAGACACTGTAGACAAAAGCCGAATTGTTCTTGTCCGATTAAAACCAGATATATTAAGGAGAGGCTATTTGTTTAAAAAAGAGGAGATTTCTGTCAATTTATATTCAAAGTCCCATTAAAATTAATTTCTAAGAGTCAAAGTTTCCATATTAAATGTTTAAAATTGACTTCATGATGTATTTTAAGGTTGTGTTCGAAGTATCCCAACTGTGGGGTAACTTTGATCACATAGTTTTTGTTAAATATCTGTCATATTTCTCATTATTAGAGGTGATATTGATTTACATTCCATTTTACTACTTGAAGCCCCAAATAACGAATAGAAAAAGTTAAGTTGCCATCAACAGTTTCATGTGTATGTTGTAATGAAATTAAAATGCAGTCAAAGTATCCCCAGTACATTAACTTCTCCAAATCTTCATGCAATTTTGAACTACATCTAATACAATTCTTAATTACAATAAACCAGAATAGAAAGTTTATTAGAATAATTTTAGGGCACTTTAATGACACAAAAACATTATAGTAACATTTCCATGCAAATGGTAAACAAGTATGGCAATACACTTGGTTAAGTATTTATATAAGAAAAATAAGTCATGCAAAACAAACTTTTAAAATAGGATTGAAATATTAATGAATTATAGATCAGATATACCCTTATTAAAGACAATTTATTATGGTTTCCTTGAAAGGAAATTATTTTTATTGCATCATACATGTGAATGACAAAAGTCAATTTTTATTTTATGTTTTGTGAATTTATTATTCACATCATCAGATACGCTGTAGAATCAAACTTGACTTTGTCATCCACACAAATGATGTAATAAAAACAATTTCCTATTTAAGATCAGAATTGATAGCCTTCAACAAAGATACCTCTCATCTTGAATATGAGTACAGAGAATAATTTTTGGTAATTATTTTTTACCAATTTTAGTTAGAATAAGCAATAGAATTTAGTTAGAATAACTTACCAAAAATGCAAGAATCGTATTTAGAAATACAAGTGGGGCAATAGTCACCAGGTAAACTTTATTTAGTACTTATAATACACAACTTTCCGAGCTATATTACTCTCCCGATTACATAAATTATTTTTCAACGGAGAACATACTAATCTAGCACGAAACATTTGATGTGCTTCATTTTCCGAACACAAACAAAACCTCACATTATTATCGCTTAAAATTCGTATTTCGAAAACAGACCACTACTCATTAAACAATGACAAAAAAACAGGAAATCTGAAAAGAAACACACTAATCTCATTAAAACGCGACAGCATATGTCTGTCAAACTTCACAAAACTTACATGACAATCACAAACAAATCCACACAACTCATATAAAGGTATGTTCTGCTTGGTTCATCTCGAACTACGGGCGCCGCCTACCACCGCCAACTCTACGCTCCAAACATTATTACCCACAATCGAAACAAATATATTTCAGAGAACAACCAGCTACAGCAGGTATTATAATCTACTAAATTCATAATAAGATACAGAGTGTAACGATTAGTTCTGCTTGTCACAAAGCATTAAATTGTTTATTTACAATAATTTCATAATGTATTTACGGAGATATAAATAAACATATGAAACGGTGAAACCAAGATAAATATAGACAACTATCTAATGAACCAAATGTTTCCCTTCGTGAAATATTAATTAACAAAATCATGACAGCAAACAGAGGATTCCTCTGAATTTGTCTTCGATTTTTATACTACAAGTTCACAAGTAAGTAACCACAGTAACTTCCATGCCGGATAAACATTAGTAGGCTAAATATGTTTTGCAAGAGGCATGGCCAGGGCAGTCGTGGCTGGGATCACCAAAGCACGGTCAGTTGGTAAAATCTGACCTGCTCATGTACTGCGATTTAAACGTAGTGGCACTTTAAGGTCACAGTTGGAAGGAGAGGGAGGCAGTCATCTAATCGGAAGCTCTTATACCAAAACTTGACCCCCATCTCTCAATGACCCCCATCTCGATCAGGTTTTTCGTCTAGTTTCCCTGATCCATTGAGCAAATGCTGAGATGGCCCCTTGTTTTGCTTCTGGACATAAATGTAACTTCATTTTCTGTGCACGTCTTCTAGAATTCAGTGGGAAATACATTTATTCAAATTATCGTTTCCATGTTGTCGCGGCAGGAAGTAATAAGAGCCAAAATTTATTGCTTATTTATCCTTGAAAATAGATTTTATTACATGGGAGTTTTTGTTGTTTTTCTCCCTTTCAAAATTCAAAATTTAAGTAGTATATGACTTAGTATAGGGATCACAGAATTTTGAAAATGTGCACAAAATTCACTTTTCCCCATAGAACGTCATCCGCAGTTTTTAAACTGTTTTTTGACGTAAAATAAATAAATAAACTTTAAGTCGTAAGGAAGGTCCCGATTGGATGACAGTGTCAGCTGCATCCAGCCTCCTTGAAGTGCTACTGTGTCACTTGATGTGCCTCTGCGTTTAAATCAGAGTCTAATTGACATTGTTCACGAACCTATCTATTCACGAGCTACTCTTGACCCTGAATTAGACTGGCACAACGTACCATCATAGAATACAACGAAGCACAGCTTCGTATCCTTCCCATTGAGTTAGAAAGATCCTTCCTGAATACGTTTTGAAGTCACGAACGTTCTGCTCCTCGCAACTAGTTAGTCTATTACAGTATAATATAAATAAATATACTAGTCTTTTTGCATAGCGAGAAGCGTCTTTAGCACGTACTGCTTTGAGACTGCGCATGGGCAAGTCGAACTACGTATTCACACAGGCCACAGAGCACTCACACTTAGAGCGATCCTCCTATGTTACAGAGCGTTCAGGGCAGTAGACGATTTTTCTGACAGCTTCTATATACTTGGGTTTTCATAAAGTGGCGCGTGAGGATCTTGTCTTCACGATGGAATTTGGCACGGCTTTTTGCATCTTTTTCGGTCATGAAGCCAGATGTCGCATGATCGCGACCGTATCAAGCAGTGCTGCAGATCAAGCGACATTTAGCAACACGATCGAGATAGACTTTTTGATGTTGCATGTTCAGAACTTTCAAATTAATGTTTGTGCTGTATAATGTTTTGCAATTGGGATAATTGTTTGCAATTAGGATAATAATTTCTATTGATTGATCATTATGACTTATGATCACTAAAGATTGATTATTATGACTAACGATCAATTATTGATCATTGACTTGGTTAGTTAATTAGGAAATTATGGTAATTATACTTGCTCAACAATTCATGACTGCCAGGTAAAGCAATGCTTAATTGAAATGTTAGTTATGTATAATTAAACCGAAACAACCATTAATTGCATACAGGGAAGGATCCAGCTGATTGTTTCGTAGAGGTCATCATAGATCAATAAAAAATGGTAAAATAATAAACATTTGTTATTACATTGTATATTATTTTTGTAGTCTATATATGATTCTGTACAATATTATTTTTTAAAATAATTTAAATAAATAAATATTTAAATAAATTTTGCCAAATAAAGGAAGGTAACAACTAAAACTCTAGGCCTTTTTTGGAGGGGGTGCATGGCCTCCCCCTGGATCAGCCACTGAATTGCTATTTAATATTTTATTTTTGTAATTTTGGGTTCTTTTGATTATACAACCCACAGAAACCTCACACTATGTTAAAAAGTTTCTGTGGGAAAAATGTTAAAGTTAGTAAACATTCTTTGAGTACTGATTGGGAAAATACACATAGTTAATCGAATGATTAAAAACTTACAAGTAAATTTCTTTAATATGAAAACCAACAGTCAGTTCTTTAAGTTTAGATAGAAGATATGGGTTAAAATGTGTTATGAATTTATGTGGATGCATATAAATTATGATTGTTATTGTGTTAAATTGTTATTAAAAGGATATTATAGAGTGTTAAATAATAAATTCTAATTTATGAAAGAATAATTTTTTTCCATTTTCACTATGAAAATTTTAGACTATGAAATGAAAAATGAAAGATTTCATACCTTCAATAACTTCATTATCTATAAATAATGTCATTTTGAACATGAATGAAAAGCTAACATAAAAGCAAACACGTAATGAAAAAATAATTCCCTTTATTTGTATTTTAATTTTCTTGAAGGATACAACTGTTGTGCAAAACATCTTTCAAGTGTAATAAATTTTATCCACTTTGATTATTTAAAGTCAAACTTTATAAAATTGAAATAACTTTCCTAAGTTCTTTTAGATCATATGTTCTACAAGTTCATGGCCTGCTATTAACTAGCACAAAACCCAGTCTTCCAAATTTGCCAGGATAAAGAGTGAAATGTTCTATTTTGAAATGAAAATTATACAAGGGAAATTTTACCAATGAATAATATTTGTATTGTAACATTTTGTATAACAACACTTGATCAGTGGCGGCTTGTGATAAGTTGCATGGTTACACAACCCCCAGCAAATGAAAAAGATTTCATAATATCTTAGGAATATACATTTTCCTTTTAAAACATTCATTATTCGAGATATTGCAGCAAATCGATGTATATGAAATCATTTTGAAACCAAAGAGCGTCCAACTGGCGTTCTCTCCGTTGTCTAGCGCCTCGCCATAAATTGCATCACCCTCTTGGCTGCATGAATGGATTTACTGTTTTATTCTTTGACCCTTCGATTTAACACGGATAACATACGGCCTCTTGGTTGGGCAACCAGCCTGGTGGCGCTGTCACGCTGCACGGTGGGGGAGGGAATCTCAGGGGATTACCGATATTCTGTCTTCGTCTAACTCACTACAACGCAGTTCGCTTGTAATAACAAGCACGTAATAACGCTTGTAATAACACGAGTTCAGTCGATTATTGGCAATATTCAATGCATTGTTTATGATATGTGGAGAACTTGTTTTCATTTGATATTAGGTTTATTGATCCAAAACGTACATTTGATGAGTTCTTTGTGTAAAGGTGGCCGTTCTGGATAGAAGTCCCTGTGTGGCTGCAGCTGGCCGGCGGTTTGCGAACGATTTTGTGAATACGAATGTGTGTCGAAGATCTTTCATTATTGACAAATATACCAGGGTAATGAAGTTTTCGAAATAAAATAATTTTATCTGTATGAAAGGTGGCGAAGCAATAGTGCTTGTTGCCATGTACAGGAGTCGAATTTAAGTGCTCAGTGGAAATCAAAGCCAGAACCACGGGAGCGCGGGAGGTGTATATGATTTACTTATATCAAAAAGTTATGTAAGTAGTGTTTCAATATAGACTTTCATTTCACTTAGTTTTAATTGATCTGAATTGCGTACATTTTTACCTATATGTTCGTATTTTGAATTTTGGAAATTACATTTCCGTCATTCGACGGAGGTGCAACCTCCAGACTGTTGGGGCACCAGCCGCCACTGCACTTGATTGGTTATCAAATGTGACCTAAAAGCATAATTTGATAACTTTTAATCTCATATGGAGGAGGGAATCTCAGGGGATTACCAATATTGTCTTCGTAAATAATTATTTCGTAAGAAAGCAAAAGAAAAAACTTGTCTTACAATTAAATCTGCACTTCTAATTCTTTTCTATTGAAAGGAAGAATATTTTTCTATTACCTGAAGTTAATTTTTGATTTATATAGCTATGTTGCCAGAATATTCAACCCACATTTATACACATCAAAAAGTAAGTTCAGTTCTTCCCTGTAATAAAAATAATTAGAATTATCTTTTAATTACTAAAAAACTGACAAAGGAAGTTAACATTAGCAGATTTAATGAAGTGTCTTCCTATATCTTCTGTGAAGTTTACCTCTCAATAGTGTAGTTCATGGGAACATACATAATAATTAATAAATAATTAAAATATTCATACACACATGAGGAAGGATTTAGCAAGAATGGACTAAAAACAAAGACTACTTATCATGCAAAAAAAATGAAAAACACCTACATGTTCAGTAGCAAAGAAAAATAATTTCTAAAATTAATTTAAGAAAAACATTAAAGAATTAAGAGAAAAATTAAATTAGATGAAATCCAGTTATGACTACTACTTGATATATATTATTTACTATAACTTTCATCATCGCATTACAGAGCCACATGCTTTCTTCAAACTACACAAAATGCATTTTCAGAGAGAATTGAGAGAACATACGCAGATAGACGCAACGCGTCTCTTAGCCTCTGGTCGATCATTGAGCGCGTTTCCCGAGGTAATCCTCTATTAATATTCGTTATTTATCAACGCCCGATGGAATATAGGTGGCGCTGTATTTATGTATGTCTCGTCTCGTCAGTCAGTTGTCAAGAGGACCACCATGGTGGAATTATTTCCACCATGAGGACCACCGGGTAGCATCTCCGTGTACGCACCTCTCACACCACACGCCCCTGCGTCACTACCCAGCGGCCAGAATTGGGAAGACATTCCGAGCTTGACCGTCGACCTGTGCACACCTCTCTCTCTCTCGCTAGTTATCGCGGCGACCAGAAATAAGCCCCGTGCCGGGGCCGAAGCGCTACGGCTAAGTGTCAAGTGCCTTTCATAGTGACTTTCATAGTGCGATCAGTGCTTACTAATTTTTTTTTCTTAAATCTGTGAACGTATTGTTTGTGTTTACTTCAAGTTCTGCTTTGTGAGGAAAACGTCTGATCATCGACGACTTTACTGCAACGCTTTTCATCACCGGCCATGGAAGAATCAAGAGATCCGTTCCCACCGCTCCCCGAAGCTGTATCCTCAGCACTACATACTCTGAATAATTTCTATCCTAATCCACCTCAACTTTTCCACTACCAACACCTCATGCAGCCGTTAGCAGCGAGCCAACCTGCGTATTCATCCGATGCCGTGTAACAATCATCCTTCGAGAGGCAGCCTCCAGCTCATCAGATAAGTACAATAGAATCGCCTTCAGTTAAGCGCCAGCGACTGCAGTATCCAAATACCAGTGAACAGTGCCCGAGCAGCGTGCCTACTCCTGGAACTATCCCGTTATATAATATTATCACCAGCAACAGATTCACTCCACTTGATCAGGCAAATAATATTCCTCAAGATCCTTCTCCTCAAGATGCCGATATTAATACTTCTCCTCCACCTATCGAAAAAATACCCCCTATTTTCATTCACAACCCTCCTGCGGAACTCCTGAAAATAATTAAAGATCTACTAAAACATGCAAATTTTACCACTAGAGTTAAAGGATCCTACACGGAAGTTGTACGTTGATGATTTCACCCTGCTCCGAAAAAATCTATCAACTTAAGGAGTATCCTACCATACCTACCGAGACCCAACCAAAGCTACCATCTCAGTAGTACTCAGAAACGTACCAACTTCTTATTCAGAAGAAGAAATACTTCAGGAATTAGTAGAAAAAACTTACCTGTAATAACAGTTATAAGATTAAGAAACCGAGAACGCAAACCATGGCCATTATGTGCAGTAACTCTCGCAAAAACAAACGAAGGAAATGCAATCTACAATGTAAAGGAACTTTTTAATGCTGTCATCACAATAGAAGAGCGTCGCCACCTGGTCCAGTTCAGTGTCGGCAATGTCAAAACTACGGACATTCTAAGAACAACTGTGGCTTTCTACCGCGCTGTGGAAAATGTGCGGGTCAACACGCTACTATCGAGTGCGCTAATAAAGAAACAAAATGTAAACTGTGAAAAGCCACATCGGGCCTCCAGCCGTGAATGTCAGGTTTACCAAAATATTCTATCCAGAAAAGTTCTTCCCTCCCAGTCGCGCAACCAACCTCCAAACATGCCTCCAACAGTTCTGCCCACACAATCTTTCACTCCCCCAAACCCTTTCACCGCCCCTTTTCCCCTCCTCACCACCTCAACACCTCAGAGAAAGACCCGGAATTTCTCCCCGACGCACTATACCCAGACCGACCGAACCGAGACCACCTTTCCCTCCTCTCCAAATTGTTTCCCAACAAGTTGAAATATTCCTTTCGAATCTGTTAAATCAAATAATCCCCGTTCTTACCAATTCAATTCTCCAATCTCTGAAATTTTATTATCCTCAGATTTATGTCTAAAAATAACCCCCGTCATCCAATCCGCCTAATTTCGTGGAATGCAAATGGCCTACGAACCAATATTCAATACTTTTTCCCCGTTCTTACCAATTCAATTCTCCAATCTCTGAAATTTTTTATCCTTTAATCTCCATAGCAATAATATCGATATAGCTTGCATCCAAGAAACCCACCTGAGCCCCTCTATCAAAATTTTCATTCCTGGATATACGATGTCGATATGATCGTCCACGAAATCATAGCAGTGGTGGTGTAGCAATTTTTACGAAACATAATATCTCCCATCATCATCTCCCTGAATATGCAAACCCCACGTTTGAAAATATAAGCGTTGCAGTACAGCAAACCGGACAATCCCACCTTATTGTGACCTCAGTGTATAGCCTCCCAATATTCCTTATAAAACAGGCGACATCGATCCACTATTTTTATCAAATCAACCAACAATTGTTGTTGGAGACTGAAACGCCAAGAATACAGTATGGGGTAGCAGACTCAATTCTCCTACCGGCATCCTTCTTCTTGCAGATATTGAAAGATTAAATCTAACAGTACATGCCCCTGATTCTCCCAGCTATTATCCCTACCAATCTTCAATACCAGCAGACATCCTCGACTTCGGTATCTCAAGCAACATTAGCTACAATATTATTGTGGAGCCACACATCGCTCTCCCTTCAGACCATCGACCTCTTCTTTTCTCCTTGAATAATTCATTAAAGAAAATCGCCCAGCTCAGCCCTACTGCCTACAAAAAGTCAACTGGCCTCACTTCCAGATCCTGATTTCTCGCATTCTGCCACCACTTCCGTCATTGAAAAGCTCTCAAGAAATTGATAGAGCCATTGACTCGCTCACCCACACCATCCTCGATAGTTTAGATCTAACAGCTCCCCCAATACGTCAACGCAACTCACTACCTCCTATTTCACCAATCTTACAGAGACTATTATATCACAAAAGATACATACGTAATCACTGGCAAAAACATCGTTCCCCCTTCTTAAAATCGTACCTAAACCTACTCACTAAAATAGTTAGTATCTTTTGGCAATATCTAACGCCCAATATCTCCACTTCCAAACTCAAACCGCCAACCCAACCGATCACACACTGTGGAATATCACTTGCTGCCTCTTGCGCAAGCCAACTAATATACCCTCCCTAACAACCGCGGCATCCGTAGCAACTACTCCTGCAGATAAAAGCAAAGTACTAGGTGAATACTTTGCCACAACCTTCACTCCCCATCCTTCAGAAAATCCCCTTCATGATCAGTTACTCCTCGAAGAAATCCGACGAACTAGAACAACAGTCCCAAGATGTCCAAAATTCATATCTCCCACCGAAATTGTGAACCTTTTATCTGTCGCTACTCCAAAAGTTTCCAGTGGTCACGACTTAATTCCAACGTACGTACTTAAACGCCTTCCATTCACAGCCATTTTACATATAACATCAATATTTAATGCATATCTTCGTCTGTCATACTTCCCCCGCAAATGGAAACACGCCCACATCATTCGCATTCTGAAACCAGACAAACCAAAAAACGACCCGTCAAGTTATCGCCCAATTAGTCTTCTGCCCTCCTTAGGAAAACTGTTTGAAAAATGTATCCTCGCCAGACTAATCTCCCATCTCAGTTCAGTCCAAGCCATACCTCTGCACCAATTCGGTTTTCAACCACTACTTTCCCAAATCACCAAATACTAAGACTAACCGAGGATATAATCGAAGGCTTCCATGAAAAGAAACACACAGTCGCAATCTTCCTCGACATAGCTAAAGCTTTTGACACCATCTGGTATCCAGGACTGTTATATAAACTTATTCACATCGGAACCCCCGACTAACTTATTCACATCATCAAAAGCTTCCTTGCCGATCGCACTTTTTCTGTCCGCCTTCCTGGAGCCCTTTCACTATCTTTTCCCATAAAAGCAGGAGTACCCCAAGTATCTCTCTCCCACACTATTTAATCTTTATACAGCTGATATACCATCCACCCCTCATACCTCCAATGCTCTGTTTGCTGATGACACCGCAATATATTCCTCAAACCGTGATATTGATACCGCACAAGAAGACCTGCAACACCACCTCTTTAAGCTCTCAGACTGGGCCAAGAAATGGCATATCCGGATAAACCCTGCGAAAAGCCAAGCCAAAATCTTCACGCTCCGTAGACCAAATAATCCTCCCCCTCTCAACTATCAAGGAGAAAATATAACTTGGCTCCCAAACAACAAGCCAGTTAAATATCTGGGAGTACTTTTTGATAGGCGGCTCACATGGAAATCAAATATTCTCCACAGAATAACCCTGGCAACCCGTAGAACCCACCAACTATATCCCATACTCAAAAAGTCATCACCCTTGCAACTCCATGTCGCTACTCACCTATACCAGTCAATGATCCGCCCAATTTTATCCTACTGGGCACTCCTATCTGGGCCTCAGCCAGCAAATCGAACATCCAAAAAATGCAGATTTTCCAAAATAAATTCCTCCGAACCATCACTTAAGCTCTATGGTTTGTACCTAACTCCCAGCTACATAACGAACTCGGCATTACTCCTATCTCCGTCCATTTCTCCCTCCTATCCTCTCGCTTTTACCCTAAAATTCCCCAGATTCCCTCAGCCGTACATTTCAAAATCGGAAAACAAAATCCTCACTACAATAGACTAAAGCGAAGACTACCGCGACAGTTCTTCAACCCTCCTTGATTATCATGCACCCGATGTGGCTTCTCACATTTAATTAAAAAAAGCACTCAATGTATTCATGTCTATAAGTTTTCCCAATCAATGTTAATGTAATTCAATGTAACATCACTGTATCGTACGCGGATGCTGAGGGCCTTCGGGCCAAGCAGAAATAAAAGAAAAAAAGAAAAGAAAAAAAAATTGGGAAGGAATTACGAAAAGGGTAGGGTTTAGGACACTTCACAGGCTCCGGTGAAGCAGGCAGGCTCGTTTTGTTGGAACAAAGTTCTCATGAGTTTGTCCGGGAATTAAATCCGAACCTCCTTGGTGAAAGGTGAATCCGAACCTCCTTCGCTCTGAGTCACGAGATATCCATTCAACTGGTATTACAGTCCCCACCCCTGAACCAAAAAACTTGAGTTTTAGTAATTTTCTCTAGTTCTAATGATGTACATTAAATTCCATACTCAGCCCCATGTAAGCACTATTTGAAGCACTAGTTACTAGTTGAAAACCATCTATTTATTTATTTATTTATTTATTTATTTATTTATTTATTTATTTATTTATTTATTTATTTATTTATTTATTTATTTATTTATTTATTTATTTATTTTACGTCAAAAAAACAGTTAAAAACTGCGTATGACGTGCTATGGGGAAAAGTTAATTGTGTGCACATTTTCAAAATTCTGTGATCCCTACACTAAGTCATATACTACTTAAATTTTGAATTTGAAAGGAGAAAAAACTCATGTAGTAAAATCTATTTTAAAAATAAATAAGCAATAAATTTTGAATTTTGAAAGGAGAAAAACAAAAACTCCCATGTAATAAAATATATTTCAAGGATAAATAGCAATAAAATTTTGAATTTTGAAAGGGAGAAAAACAAAACTCCCATGTAATAAAATATATTTTCAAGGATAAATAAGCAATAAATTTTCGCTCTTATTAATTCTGCCGACAACATGGAAACGATAATTTGAATAATTGTATTTCCACTGAATTCTAAAAGACGCACAGGAAAAGAAGTTACATTTATGTCCAGAAGAAACAAGGGGCCATCTCAGCATTTGCTCAATGGATCAGGGAAACTGGACGAAAACCTGATCGAGATGGGGGAAGTTGTAGTACAATAGTTGTTACAGGTTGTTTATACTCATTTATAAAGTCCAAATGGTAAATAATGCATTATGTATCATTGTTAAAATTAATGTTACTTTTCTTGTGATGCTCAGTATAGTCTCTAATTGTATAGAAACAGTTATGCAGCAGAAACGATTTCACTTGGGATTTAAACTTTCTATTGAATTTAATCGTTTAATGTCATCTGGCAAAGTGTTGTAAAATAATGTACATGTATTGTATGTGAATTTTTGTAATGAGCTGTTGATACTGTCACCTGATGAATATGATTTCTACGTCGAGTGTTATAGTAATAGACTTCGGCATTTTCTGAAAATATATTCCTGCCTCTTGAGCAAGTCATTTTTACAAAAATCACTGATCGTAAATAAGAAGACACGGTAATGGTAGAATTCCTAGATTAATGAAGAGAGGCTTACATGAATCACGTGGGTGGATTTGGTATTATTCGTACAATCGTTTTGTAATCTAAAAGTCTGGGAGCTATAAGATGTATTTCCCCAGAATATTATGCCAATCTCAGGGGAATGAACATTCGGAAGTATACACAACGAGCAGTATGAAGGCTGACTGAATTTGCAAGAATTCTGAACGCGTAGCATAATGAACTTAATTTGTGTTCAATTCATTTAAATGGACGTTCCATTTAAGGTTTGACTGAATTGAGAGACCTAAAATTTTGTTGCCTTAACGTCAGTCAATGGTACACTGTTCATTTTCAATGGAGCACTGAATTGTTTATTTGAAATGGAAAACTGCATTAAAACCGTTTTCTTTTCGTTCACTATTAATTTGTTATTTCGGAACCAATTTGAAACATCTGATATTGTACTATTTACTGTTTCTTTATTGCAAAGGATGTCGTATCATCCGCAAAGAGAACCGTTCTTCCGTTTCGAATCGTCGAGGGCATATCGTTTACGTAAAGTAGGAACAGAATAGGGCCTAATATCGATCCTGAGGAACTCCACATGCAACGGGCAAAGAGTCGGAAAGGTGCGTACGTAATGTTCCATCATTCCAGTAAGGTATTTCAACTCTCTGAGATCGTTGTTTAAGGTACGAACATAACCAATCTAGAGCAATACCACTGAATTCCATATGAAGGTAATTTGGAAAGTAAAATGTCATGATCAATGACGTCAAAAGCTTTTGAGAGATCTAAAATAATCCAATAGGTGCGTCGTTTTGATCCAATGATGAGGCGACATCTTTAAGAAAAGAAAATATGGCTGTTTCCGTTGATTTTGATTTTCTAAATCCATGTTGGCAATCTGAAAGCGCGTCGTGTTTAGTGAGAAAGGTTTCCATTCGTACGTAGAAAAGTCTCTAATATTTTGAAAAGACTGATAGAAGAGAAATGGCGATAATTTTGAATTTCATTTTTGCTGCCTTTTGAAAAGGGCTTAATTTTAGCTGTTTTGAAAATATCTGAAACGTTCCAGTGCATAAAGATGCATTAAATATGTGGGTTAACGGTGTATAATGGCATACGCACAAGTTTTAACAAAGAATCGGGAATTCATCTAAAGTGGACGAATATTTATTTTTTAGTTTACCGATTATTTTGAGAATTTCATAGGAAGAAGTTTCGGAAACGAACATTGTGTCTAAAATTTTGGGTGAACTGTCTGTTTTTGAATTTTGTGCCTGAAGACCCTTAGTGAGATTAGCAGCAATTCTCGAAAAGTATTGGTTAAAGAGATTAGCACTGTTGCCGGATCGTTCACATTTATATCGTTATATTTTAAAACAACATTCTCTACGGGTTTTCTAGTTGATTTGGTAGTATGTTTTATTATATTCCACATTGCTTTTGTTTTATTATTTGAGTTCAAAATATCCTGATCGTTTTTCATGATTTTGGCCTGTCTTATGACTTTTCGTAATAATGTTTTGTATTTTTAAAGTAGATAAGGAAATCTTGAGATACGTCATGACGTTTAGAAATGAAAGAAAGAATTGCTTGTTTTACAAGATGTCCTAATCCTTGTGTTATCCAAGAATTGCTTTTCCGTGAAATATTTAATTTTGCTTTCGAAGAGGAAAGCAAGTGTTAAAATGAAATGAAAGGTTGAAAAAAGAATTATTTGTCGTTTGTATCAGCAGTATTATAAACCGTTTCCATGACTCCTGCCTCAAGTAATCAATGAATAATTTAATTTTACTTTAGTAAACAATCTAGTCATACGTGATTATTTATTGGTCAGTGATCGCATTTCTATAATGGTAAGAATTTGTGCATCGTGGTCACTGTATCCTAAATCTTTGTTTCAACTTCATATCGAGTAGTAGATTTGTTAATTATAATTTGATCAATTGCCTTCATCGAATGTTGTGTGATCCGTGTAGGTACTTTAATTGTAATGTCTAAATTAAAGGAATTAATTAAATTGAGAAACTTTTCTTTCGCAAGATTCGACCAGAAAATCAATGTTAAAATCTCCGCATACAACAATGGATTCAAAAGAGTGATTTCTGACTTTGTTAAGTGTTATCTCCAGGTTTTCTAAGAACGAAATATAATCTGCAGTTCTCTTTGTTGGAGGTCTGTAGATGCAAAGTATTATCACTTTTAGTGAAGTAAGATGCACAATAGAAATTTCTGAAAATATTTTCAATGGAGAACACATTTAATTCCGCCAAGGATAGAATCAATATTATTTCTAACGTAAATACAGGAACCCCATACGTAGGACGTTTATGGATCTCTCTCTGCAATAAAAGCCTAGGAGGTAAAAGTTTGGAATTTGGAAAATGCTAAGTTCATTAGGAGATAACCAATGTTCTGTAAAGCAAAGAACGTCCATTTGATTTAGATCGCTCTGTAGAGCTGCTTCGATAAACTCAGTTTTATTTGAAAGGGATTGAACATTATGGTGGAGAATGTTTATTTTTTGCAAGTACCTACACGAATGTTTTTCTGCTGCATCTGACTGTAGTTCTATGTATTTACTCCATTTTACCTCGAGTGCGTGGTCGAAGGTTGTAGTGTCCCGGCAGTGACAGGTTGTGAGGAAGATGGGCATCCGATGTAGACGAATTGGTAGTGGGAATGGGAGAAACGGGAGTAGGTTCAGAGGAAGAGGCAACAGGGTTCGAAATAAGGGTGGGAGGTGGAGAACGTAAGGAAGGTGAGAGGGATAGATTTTTGGCAGGAGACTGCGTAGGACTGGAGTTGATGATGTATTGTGCAAGCTTGTTACCGACTGCATGTTTTCCAGCAATCTAGTAGTTTTCATCTGGATGTTGAAAGATCAGTAGCTCCGTTGCAGTTGTTGAAGATCTGAAGTACAAAAATGTACACACATACTCTCATTTCATAAATGTTTATTGAAAATTAAATTCTGATGTAACAGGTATTAAAGCTTTTATACCAAACCTGATAGTAGAGAAACCTGTAAAAGCACAAATAAGAATAATGATAATAATAGTAAAAATATATTTCATTAAGCCAAGATCAGCTGGATGATGATGATGATGATGATAATAATAATAATAATAATGAATAATAATAATAATAATAATAATAATAATAATAATAATAATAATAATAATAATAATAATAATAATGTATTGTATTGTAATTTATTAACTTTTCTTTAGTTTTGGGTCCAGATAAGTCAGGGACTCATCTTCACATACAATTCACATACAATTCACATACAATTGAAATAGATCAAACAGATTGATATGATACTGAGTATGTTATGTCATGCAAACTTATGTATGTAATGCATAAGCAGAGAGTTTGTTACACACATAGCGTTAATACAGATTAATTCAATCTGAATTGATACATAAGCAGAAGTTCGTTACATACATATAGTTCATTATATATATAGAGTTAATACAGATTCTGTTAATATGATGCCAATTAACATATAAACAGAGAGTTCGATACATACATAGAGTTTTGCACACACTGTTGATGGTTGTCAAACCATAGGTTTGTTTATCTGCAGCCAAATTTTAATTTTGTTGCTATATTTTGTGGTTGAGCTTGTTTTATTTTTATAGTTTGTATTATTATTTGGTACTTTGGATTTGTTTTGTACCCATTTGGTGCATTCACATTGAATTTGTTGATGTTTTTATTCCGAAAGTTATATTAAGGTACATTAAGGTCCTTTAGTTGTGAGAGTGTTATAACACGCTGGCAGCTCACACTCACTGAGATTTCTCTTCTTAGCCATTATTTTTAGCACTTTAACTTGTATTTGTTCCAATTTGCTTAAGTATGTTTGGCATGCACTTCCAGACTTGCACACCATATCTCAATAATGATTCGATTAGAGAGGTATATATGATTTTCAAAATTGGTTCATTTACAAACGTCTGAATTGAATACAGCCAGCTATCTTTTTTATTTTGTTAAACAGGATATTTGTATGCTGATTATATCTCAAGTGCTCATCCAAAACAACTCCTAGATATGAGTAATGTGTTACATAGTCAATCATGATACATTTGTCGCTACATCCAATGTTCGTGCATTGTGCTGAGTTAATTTTCCTAGTTTTAAGTTTTTATGCTTTTTCCATGTTTTGAAATGCATTACTTTTGTTTTCATGGGATTAACATACAAAGTGTTTTCATAAGACCATTTAACAATATTGTTAAATTCAGTTTGTAGTTGTTCTTTGCATTTGCTTATCTCACCGTTAGAGTACAGAAGGGCAGCATCGTCTGCATACATGTAAAGTTTGCAATTTACTGTATTTTTAAATATGTTGTTGGCATTTATTAGAAATAGCACTGGTCCTAAGCAACTTCCTTGTGGAACTCAATGTCAATGACATTTTTAGGGTGACTTAATTTATTGTCTATTTTGACTAATATCTTTCTATGTTCTAGATAGCTTTTAAACAATTTTAAGAACTGATTTTGAATGCCTATTTCTTGCAGACTCTTCAGCAGGATTGTATGACTGACAGTGTAAAACACCTTTGAGTAGTCTATGAATATTGCCATTACTTCCTTTCCTTATTGGGATTATTATTTATATAATCTGAACCTTTTAGTTCCCTTGCCCTTCTGGAAACCATATTGATTTCTATGTATTATATGGTTTTCATTCATATATCGATTGGGTTTCTGTATTATGTATTTCTCAAATATTTTTTCGAACACTGGGAGGATAGATAAAGGTCTGTAGTTATTAAGATCACTCATTTCTCTGTTTTTGTAAATGGGCCTAATAATGGAGCTTTTTAATCCTTCTGGGAATATACCATTTCTAATACAGTTGTTTATTAATTTGCATAATACTCCACTTAGTATTTCTGCGTTACTCACAATATCTGTGGTTCTTATTCCATCATTTCCTGGAGCTTTTTTGATGCTAATTTCCTTTTTTATAATTTTGACCAAGTCTTTTTCATTTGTATAGGGTAAATTGAAGCTGCAGTCAGTTTTTTGTTCGTAATACTCTATTACTTGGTTATTGTTACAAGAGTTTACATTTACATTGCTTTCTGTTATATTTTCTACTTGTTGAATGAAATGATCAGCAAACTTATTAACAAGTATATTTGTCTTGAAGCAGCGGCCAAAAGCCAGCAGCAGTTTGTCATCAATATTTTTATCAGTTTTCATGTTTAGGATGTTGTTTACCTCCTTCCTCGGCAATCATTTTCTTTGTTTTTAAAATATTGATCATGATATTCTTTTTTAGCATTTCTGATTTCATTGTTGACTTTGTTCCGGTATTGTTTATAGGCAGTTTTATGTGTTTCATTGTTGGGGTTAGACTTCCATTTCCTGAATAATCTGTCTCTTTCTTTTATAATGTTGATCAGCTTATCTGTTACTCATTTTTTATTGATGTTTCTATTTGTGGAGTTATCATAATAACTCATAATGCTTTTTTTCTATTGTTTTGGTATTATTCCTGTATGTTGTTTTAAAAATGTTCACAATATTCTCCAGAAACTTATCAGCATTTGCATCGTCACAGTCATTTCAGTTATGATTCCTTATGTTATATTCAATTGCTTTGTTATCGTATATTTTAATAGTTGTGCTCTTGATGTCACTGCTCATTTTTAAGGTGTTTATTTCTTTGAGGTTATACTGAATAACTATTGGGTAATGATCAGATATTTTGTATCTAAGAGTGGCAGACTAAATTTCCTTAACTTGTGATGATAGATGTGATCAATTAGGGAGCTACATATTATTCCTTCTCTGATTTCCTCTCTTGTGATGTCTTCTATAGCATTCACAAACCTGTTACTGTATAGAAGTAATTCATAATCATTTACTGTTTTGTTTTTTTCTATTACATTGATATTGATGTCACCAATAATGAATGCAGGATGTTCGTTGCAAGCTTCCACAACAGTCTTCAATTTTTTCAGGAAAGATACGTGTTAGGTTGGTGGTTTGTAAATTATGATTATTTCTGTAATAACTGAGTTTTGGCCAGCTTTAATTGAGCCAGTTATGGCTTCAAATGGGTCAGTAATACCATTTACATTATCAAATATTAGATTACTTTTGTAAAATAGTAGTATACCCCCTCCTGTTCTCATTGTTCATAGCGAATAGCTTCTTTTATAACCTGCTAGGAAATAGGGTTCTACATCTTGCTGTTTTATATTAACTTCTGTTACACAAATAATGTCAGAGGAGCTTTTGTTTATGATGACCAAAAGCTCATTTCAGTGTCTTTTTAAAGAGCGTATGTTTAAATGGGAAACAGACAATTTACCTTTTGTTGGATGACTTTCACCAGATTTTTAAGAAATTCTTGCCACTGTTCCATGTTATCACATGCTTTAAAGTTTATTTGATGATTTCTTATATAACTAGAGTTCCAGTCCATTGCAAAGTTGTCAATGTAATTGGTCCAATTCTAACAAATTTAGCATTTGTCCAGGTCCTTAATACTAGTGGCTGCAATGATGTTGCCGTTGTCTTTCTTTCTCACTAATATGGTCCCATTTTTTACCCACACGTGTTTAATGTTTTTTAGCCTTGCATGTAATAATAATAATAATAATGATAATGATAATGATAGTGGCAGTGGCAGTAGTAGTTTTTTTTGACTTGAGGGGAAAACTGGAAAATCTCTAACAGACACCTAGAGAGCCTAGTGGCCATTTCTCTAGGTAGTGTGAGGCTCGCACCCACTCAAAACCATAAACCCCTTTCCTCTTTGTAATCCGCTCTGGTACGCTTCTTCAGCATTCTTCAGAGCGGGACTGTTTTCTAAGCTGGTGAGCTTTCTTATCTGCGTTTTGTCTCTTCATCTTAATGGTCGTCTATCAGTCAGTCTGTGTGTAGTCACATCACGTTTCTGTCACGTCCTCTTCGCGTTTCTTTTGGGTCAGCACTTTTCTGGCGAATGCTGCTACAGCCATCCAATGATCAGCATTTCAGCATTTTGTTTACGACATTTTCAGGTGTAATTTCGCCAATTTTGGTCTCCAGTTCTAGTCGCTGTGCCGGCCACCCATCGCACTCGAAGAAAGTGTGATGCGCGTCGTCGTCGCTGTACCCGCAGATAGCGCTTTCCTTTTACCTATTTTGTTTAGGAATGCACGGAAGAAGCCGTGACTGGACAGAAATTGTGTCAGGTAGTAATCGACCTCACCGTGCTTCCTTTTCAGCCATGGTTCGATGTTGGGGATTAGTGGGGCTGTCCATTTCCCTCGTCTATCGTTCTTCCATCTCTCTTGCCACGTTGTGAGTGCATTGTCCCTTTCTTCCCTCTTCTTCTTCTTCTTCTTCTTCCTGTCTTCGCCCACGTTTCTTTCCCGCAAGCATTTCCTCTCGTGGGCAAGAAGGTCGATGGGGATTGTTCCAGCAATTACGAATATTGCTGCGTCTGAGACGGTGCGGTAGGCACTTGCAATTCGCAGGACTCCTCTTCTCTGGACCGCTAACATTTTTCTCCTGTATTTCTCGTGTTTTAACGATGTCGCCCAGATCTCTGGACCATATAAGAGGATTGACTGCGTGACTGTCATTAGCAGTTTCCTCTTTCCAGCCCTGGGGCCGCTGATATTTGCCATTAGTCTGCTCAATGTTGTTGCCATTCTGGCAGCTTTGTCAGTTGCTCTCTTGATTTGCTCCCAAAAGGAGAGCTTGTTATCCAGCATGAACCCTAGATAATTTACTGCTTTTACCGCCTGAATGCTCTCGCCCAATATCACCATCTCTGCCCTGTAGTCGATACGTTTCTTCGATAGTATCACGATCTCTTTTTTTTTGCACAGCCAGCTTTAAAGCGTGTGCAGCCAGCCAGTTTTGCACCCGTCTCATTGTCTGGTTCAGGAGGATTTGTAGACCTTCAAGGGATCGTGCTGTCAGTACGGCCGCCAGGTCGTCCGCATATCCAACCAGGAAGGTGTTGTCAGGCATTTCTAGTTGGAGCATTCCGTCATAAATGACATTCCAGAGATCTGGCCCAAGTATTGACCCCTGGGCTGCTCCTGCTGTCATTTCTTTGGTTTTTGCATTTCCTCCGTATCATAGATAATACCCTCCGGTGAAGGTAGTCATCGATGACACGAAGTAAATAATTGGGCACTCTAAATTGCTTTAATGCGCCCATCATATCTGCCCGGTTTGCCGTCTTGAAGGCGTTCTGGACGTCGAGAGTCACCATCATGCATAGTGGTCGTGTAGTAGTAGTAGTAGTAGTAGTAGTAGTAGTAGTAGTAGCTACAGCAGTAGCAGAAGCAGCAGCAGCAGCAGGAGCAGGAACAGCAGGAGGAGCAGCACCAGCGGATGAGCAGCAGCAGCAGGAGCAGCAGCAGCAGGAGCAGCAGCAGCAGAGGAGCAGCAGGAGGAGCAGCATCAGCAGAGCAGCGCAGCGCAGGAGGAGGAGCAGGAGAGCAGCGCAGGAGGACCAGCAGTAGCAGGAGGCAGCAGCGCAGAGGAGCAGCAGCAGGAGGAGCAGCAGGAGGAGCAGCAGCAGCAGGAGGAGCAGAGCAGCAGGAGGAGCAGCAGCAGGAGGAGGAGCAGCAGGAGGAGGAGGAGGAGGAGCAGCAGGTAGCAGGAGGAGCAGCAGCAGCAGAGGAGGAGCACAGCAGGAGCAAGCAGCAGCAGTAGTAGTAGTAGTAGTAGCAGTAGTAGTAGCAGTAGCAGTAGAGTAGCAGTAGCAGTAGCAGTAGCAGTAGCAGTAGCAGTAGCAGTTTTTTTTTTGAGAGGATACTGTGGAAAATCTCTAACAGACACCCGAAGAGCCGGTGCTCTTGGGTAGTGTGAGGCTTGCACCCACTAAAAACCACGAACCTCGTAATCCTCTTCTAGTTTCCGTCCCGGTACGCTTGTTCAGCATTTCTTCAGGGCGGATACCTTAATTTGGCTCTCTTTGAAGCCTTGTTCTTCGTTGTCTATTCATTAGTTCTTCGTTTTTGTTTCTCTATTTCAATGCCGCGCGCCTTGTGTTATGCGGTCAATATGTCGTTTTCTTCTTTTCTCTTTTGCAGTAGGACTTCCCTGGCATACATTGCTACGGCTGTCCATGACTGCTCGGATTTTAGCATGGTGCTAATCAAATTTGTGGGGCTTATTGGGCCTATTCTTGTCTCCAGTCTGGTACGCTTTTCCTGCCACCTTTCACATTCAAAGAATGTATGGTGAGCGTCGTCTCTGTTATGTCCACAGTATTGGCAATCTGCTTGGGCTGTGGCCCCAATCCTGTGAAGGAAGGCCCGGGAAGCACCATGTCCTGACAGTAGTTGGGTCAGTAAGTCTACTTCCGTGTCTTCTTTTCAGCCGCGGTTCGATCTCCTTGATCAATGTGGCTGTCCATCTTCCTGTGGCATCAGTTTCCCATCTGTTTTGCCACGTCTGGATGGTCTTCTGCCTTTCTTCCCTCTTAAGAAGTACCCTGTCTTCAGAGAGACTGCTGAAGATGCTCTTCTTTCAAGAGCAAGAAGGTCAATCGGTATGGTCCCTGCGATTACAAGGACTGCGGCTTCTGATACTGTTCGGTAGGAGCTTGCAATTCTCATTGCCGCTCGCCTTTGAACCGCCAGTAGTCTTCTCCTGTAGAGAGCATGTTGCATGGCCGGTGCCCAGATCTCTGCCCCATACAATAGGATAGACTCCGTCACGGTCATCAGGAGTTTCCTCTTGTTTTGTGTTGGGCCTCGGACGTTGGCCATTATTCTACTCAGGGCGCCTGTCACCTTTGCTGCCTTGTCTGATGCCCGTTTTATGTGCTCCCAAAAGGAGAGCCTTGAGTCGAGCATTACTCCCAAGTACTTTATTGTCTTAGTGGTCTGGATGTCTCTTCGAGGATTTTCATTTGTGGTGTCGTATCTATCCGTTTCTTTGTTAATAATACAATTTCTGTTTTATTAACAGCAAGCTCTAATCGGTGTTGGGTTAGCCAGGTTTGCACTCTCCTCATTACCTGGTTTAATCGGTCTGTAGACCTTCTAGGTGCGAGCTGTCAGAATAGCTGCTATGTCGTCAGCGTATCCTACCAGGAATGTATCGTCTGGCATGTCGAGGTTGAGTAGGCCGTTGTAATTAGCATTCCAGAGATCAGGTCCTAAGATCGATCCCTGGCTGCTCCTGCCGTCATTCTTCTACCCTGTTTCCTGGTCGGTTTCGTACAAGATAACTCGGTCCTTGAGGTAGTCTCCAATAATTCTCCTCAAGTAGTTGGGAACTCCGAAGTTTCTCAAGGCGTCTAAAATGTCTCCCAGTTGGCCGAGTTGAAGGCATTTCGTACATCCAGCGTCACTACCATGCAGAGTGGTCTTGTGCGGTGGTTTCCTTCCGTTCGTCCCGCTGCTGCAACAATTTCGCGGATCGCGTCTACTGTGGACTTGCCCTTTCGGAAGCCGAACTGTCTTTCGGATAAGCCACCTGCGTCCTCTATGGCTGCTTGGATGCGGGGCTTAAGCATCTTTTCGAACAGCTTGCCCGCCGTATCCAGCATGCACAGCGGCCTGTAGGACGACGGGGCTGTTACGTCTCCTTTGCCCTTGTTAATCAGGGCCAATCGGGCTCTTTTCCATTTCGCACAGAACCTGCCTTCTCTCAAGCACATATTGTACATGTTGAGAAGCAGGTCTGGGTGTGATCCTGCAATTTCTTTTAGGACCTCTGCCGGGATTCCATCCGGGCCCGGGGCTTTCTTGTTGCTCATCGAGGTCACAGCTGTTGTTAGGTCCAGAGTGGTGAAATATGGGATTTCCTCCTCAGATACAGGAAGCACTTCATCGGGCTTTTTGGGGTGCACAGGAAAGAGAGCGGCAACTATATTTTCCATCGTCTTTGCTTCTAGTATGTTCGGCGGAGATATGTCACCTAGTCTGTTGGTGACGAGTTTGTACCCTCGTCCCCACGGGTCATTGTTGACGTTCTGGATAAGTTCCTCCCACTTCGTTGCCTTGCTTAACGCAATGGCCCTGCGCAGTTTCTTCTTGGCGTCCTTGTAGGCTCTTTCTTTCCTCAACATCTTTGGAGTCTCTTCTGGCTCTTAGGGCTCTCCGTCTAAGACGGAGGCATTCATTTCTGAGGCTCGCGATTTCTTCGTTCCACCAATAAGCGGCCGCCGGTTAGGAACAACTCTCTTCCTGGGCATCGCGCCTCGCATGCCTGCGTGATGAGGTCCATCGTCAGGTCTACTAGGGCATCGCTACTGGAGGTGTGATGTCTTCTTTCTTCTAGCGCTTCATATCCGTGTTCAATAGTCGAAGTGAGTTTGGTCTTATCTATTTTGTTTATGTTCCATCTAGTGATGTTCCGTCGGCATTGGGTCGTCTGAGTTTTCTTGATGCTGAATGTGATGTACCGATGGTCGCTTGCGGTGTAGTCCTTCGCGACCTCCCAGTCGCTAATTTGCGCCGCTAGGCGTTCGGTCGCAAGGGTGATGTCCGGTATCGTCCCAGCATAACCTGGTCTACTGAATGTGGGCGTGTCACCTTGATTCAGTATGATTAGGTTCAGTCTTGCCGCCATTTCTAGGATGAACTTCCCCCTAGTATCCGTGTACGTCATCCCCCATTCAAGGGCTTTGCCATTAAAGTCTCCTGCTACAAGGACTTCTCCACTCATATTTCTCACTGCGTCTTCGAGGTCATCCAAGTTTCTTTTGAAGTTGTTAATTGGGGTGTTAGGAGTGAAGTAGCAGCTAACATAGTAGGTGTAACTTGATTTCGCCCACACGAAACCATCGCCTTTCCCCCGGTCCTCTATCTGCATTTTACATGGGTCTGTGATCCAGATTGCCGATGTGCCCAGGTTGTCCGTAAGCCATCCTTCATTGCCCATGTCCTGGTACTGTTCGCTTATTAAGACAATATCCGCCCTTTTTTCGAAGTAGCAGTAGCAGTAGCAGTAGCAGTAGCAGTAGCAGTAGCAGTAGTAGTAGTAGTAGTAGTAGTAGTGTTTGTAGGGCAAACAGGGCTCAGGGCGGGAGGGAAGCCAGCCTGTCTAGGTGAAGGTGCCCGAATAAGAAACCAAGCAATTGGACACGTCAGTTCCCCATGTTAGGGGCGGTACTCCGACAGCGTCTGTTTCCCATGTTAGGGGCGGCTGTAAAAATGCTGGCAGTAGCTCTCAAATGTAACAGCCCGAAATGAGTAGACGAATATTGAGAAATAGAGTCGGGGGCGATCGGTCTTTGCAGGACCGCGCAGGAGGTTCTGACCCCGGGCTTTCTGTGTCAAATGTGTTACCTGTGTCAGTGGGCAGCGGTGGACCTGGTACTGATGCCAGGAGCGCCGCCGCACCACTCATGGTGACCGCAGAAAATTCTCCACCTGTTTCTAGACGACGTGGCTTGAGGGCAGATGCATGTGCTACGCATCTTCAAGTCTGATAGGTCAATGCATGAAATGGTCTAAAGAGATGAATATCTCTGTAATGCGTGCGTACTATCGAAGTACCAGAGTGTAGACAGAAAGTGACACAGAGTGATGATGCACGCTGAGTGGAAAAAATGGAATCTAATAGTACCCTGGATGAAAAAAAATTGGATCTAATAAAACAAGAAGTACATATGGAATTACGACAAAATATGATACAGCAAGCTCAGACACAGGCAGGTGAACTGGAGAGAAAACATCTAGAGGAAGAAACAGTAGCTGAAATTCAGGAAGTAACACCACCTAATATTGAGAAAGAGAAATTTATTTGTAATCTGAAATAAAACTACGAAAAGTATCATATTTTGTATACAGGTATACCACTTCACGATCGTCCTCGTATACCAAAAATCACTGGTAATAAGAAATTTTACGATGTCTGTAAAGAGATGAATCTCATCTTCAAAGATTTGTGTCTTACACCCAGTACTCTGGAAGAGCTAGCTGGACAAGTGCATTGTGCTGCCCTGGCTGTTTGTGTGTGTATGGGAAGAGAAATAGTAAATAACAATAAACGAACGTCGACAACTTGTTTCAACCCCGGAATTGAGAAAACACCATTATGAAGAGGAATATCCAGGAAAAAATCAATAAAGCTAGGAAATTGGCCTTTCCAAAAGGGTGGAAACAGGAATAAGATCTATAGCTAGGAGGTTAAAAATCAGAATGAATTCTAAGAACCTAGATCAAAAGTTGGAAGCAGAGGAAGACATACTCAAACAAAGAATTACAGCGCTGGGGGCTAGAATCAGACGATGCAGCGAATCTTCCGAGTAAAGGCAGCAGGAATCGACTTTTTCTACCAATCAGAAGAGATTTTACAGACAACTGGAAGCAGCCGATGAGAGAGCAGCGAGGTGAGCCTCCGAGTGAGGATTCTATGTTTAATTTCTGGTCTACAATCTGGGATGCACTTCAACAACACAATGAGCAAGCTTTTTGGATCCGCCAAGAAATAGAAGCTTGACGAGATATAGATGAAATGCAATCAGTTACGATTACTGAAGCTGATATTATAGCATCCACCAGAAAGACACAGAACTGGAAGGCACCTGGTTCTGATGGCATTCATAATGTATGGTGGAAATACTTTCCTGCTCTCCACCCTCACTTAGCTAATTTCTTTAACGCTGCTCTGCAAGATCCAGTCACTTTACCTACATACTTGTTGGCGGGGAAAACAATTATGTTGGCTAAAGAAGATGACAATAGTAAACCAGAGAACTTTTGGCCAGTCACATGTCTGTCAATACTATACAAAATATTGACATCAGTTATAGCTTCCGAAATTAATGATTATCTGATAAATCAAAACATTTTATTTCCTGAGCAAATTGGATGTCAAAAGGGGACGTGAGGATGCAAAGAGCTTTTAGTTATAGATAGTGTGATCACACAGCAAGTTCGCAAACGCCTACATGATATATCTGTAGGATGGGTGGACTACAAAAAGGCATTTGACTCTGTTCCTCATTCATGGCTTTTACGCGCCCTTGAAATTTATAAGATTAATCCAGTTTTATTGAATTTTCTCTCTGTATGCATGTCCGAGTGGAAGACATTTATTCACGTTAGGCAAGGTAGTATTTCCTATCAGACCAGGGAAGTCAGAATTCGGCGAGGTATGTTTCAGGGCGACAGTTTGAGCCCACTGTGGTTTTGCATCGCCCTCATCCCGCTGAGTAGAATGATAAGAGAGTCCGGATATGGATATTGTATAAAGAGAAATCCGGATGTTCGCATATCGCATCAGTTTTATATGGACGACCTTAAACTCTACGCATGTAATAAAGACCAACTACATAGTGAGTTTATGCTTGTCCAACAATTCAGCAAAGATATCTGCATGGAATTTGGCTTAGATAAATGTGCGATATTAAATGTCAAACGTGGTAAAGTTCAAGATCAGGAAGGAGGATTACAACTCTCTAGTGACATCATTATTCAAAGCCTTGGCAATGAAGACACATACAAATATCTAGGAATGTTGCAGCTATTGGAAATTTCTGACACAAATGCCAGAAATACGATTCAAAAGAAGGTAATCTTCAAAGTAAATAAAATATGTGAGACGCATATCAACTCGAGAATATAAGCTGGTCATTAACGGGTACCCAGGTATCGGCTACGCGCCGCTGAGACCGTCGGCGGCCTGTTACACTTATGCTGCCACCGGCAGGCAACCTCTGGCTGCACCGTGGGTTATTAGAGGCCAGATTATCTGCCAGTGGCACCTTTGCATATACGTACGTATACTACAAAGTAAAAATATACGGAAGGATTTGACACTTTTATTTATTTATTTATTTTACGTCAAAAAACAGTTAAAAACTGCGTATGACGTGCTATGGGGAAAAGTGAATTGTGTGCACATTTTCAAAATTCTGTGATCCCTACACTAAGTCATATACTACTTAAATTTTGAATTTTGAAAGGGAGAAAAAAAAACAAAAAAACTCCCATGTAGTAAAATCTATTTTCAAGGATAAATAAGCAATAAATTTTTAATTTTGAAAGGAGAAAAACAAAAAAACTCCCATGTAATAAAATCTATTTTCAAGGATAAATAAGCAATAAATTTTGAATTTTGAAAGGGAGAAAAAAACAAAAAAAACTCCCATGTAATAAAATCTATTTTCAAGGATAAATAATAGATTTTATTACATGGGAGTTTTTTTTGTTTTTTTCTCCCTTTCAAAATTCAAAATTTATTGCTTATTTATCCTTGAAAATAGCACTAATAACACAGGGGTTGGAAATTCGTTGGCAATTTTCATAACCGATGAAAGGGCACATGGAACCAACTGTTTCATACAGTTCGTTCTATTCTAAAGCCGCACCATAGCATCGTCGCTAAGGTCATAATAGTATTTACTTCGAAGAGTTTTCAAAAAGTAAAGGCAGTGACTTGATGCGTGTTGATAAAATAGTGCTTTCTTAAATCCAATTTGTCGAGAAATTCACAGTCAGATCTTGCAAACGCAGCTTCCAGAAGTCGGTTTCGACGCGTGAGAGTTGCCAATTCAGCACGAATGCGTGTCCGATAGTGTGTCCGATACGGAATACAGTGTTCATCACGTTTCAAAAGATAACGTCCTTTCGACGTGTGGAACGTTCAAAAGCTAGCGATCGAAATAGTGTGCGCACATGCGGTAGCGTGTTTTCAGAATACGCAATTATAATAATATTAATAATAATGTCAATTTTTGATACGATATAATAAAAAATGAAAAGAACTGAATGTATTTTCGTTTTCTTTCCCAAAACTTCAAATCGCACTCTTGCTATCTAGAGACCCAAATGAATTGGCCACCACACGCCTTTTCATATAATAGTTTGCCATAATCACCCATTTCATCTGTTAATGAATTTGTAAATTGCATCCACACCTTGTAAAACTATAGAAAAGAATTTATTGTAGTTGTGAGATACTGACCCCGAATGCTTGAGATGTGTGATGAAAGATGAGAATTCTTATGTGCTTGCTGCCCATCGCACACAATGTAGGTGCAATTCAAATAAGTGTAATTTATAACAGAAATTTTAAAATGAAACAAATGAACTTATTTTTAATTTTGTTCGTTTAATTAAATTGGGATGTTTTATCACAAAATAACTATCACTGAAGAACAATATGAATAAAATGAAATGCCAGAAACAGAATATTTTTATTTTTAAACTAGAAAATTTATTGAAAAAGAATTATCTTGCTTTTGATAGTACATGTATCTCATTTCCTAGAACAACATTTCGAAGGGATGAAAATTGAATGTTTGCAATTAATTCAAAATTGAAGTGATTGAAATCAGCTAGTCCAAAGCCACAATTTGACAAAATATTGAGATGTTACACTCTACAAAACCGTCAGCCTTTTGTTTTGTCATAGTTTAAGATTTAAGAAACAATTTTAAATAAAACAAATATGCCATTTACCTTTATCACTTCCCTTACAATCTGTTTTCCTTGGAATTCAGAGTAGTTTTTACTTCAGAATACAAAATTATTTATTTACAATTGTAATGATTTGTGAGACTAGCCCGCAAGAATGCATGGAACACGGAACTTTATGTAAGCAAAGAGGAACTAAGAATGAAATAAACAATAGACAACAGCGCCGCGTAATAATAATTATCAGGAAAGTAATAGAAACATAAAAGGCGGAAACAGGCGTTATGAACAGTAAATAGAACCCAAATTCAGGAACATTTTAAAACAAGAATCACATTATTCGAGCCACGGGTTCCGTAAATATCATAATTGTGTAAATTGCATGTATAACCCGGCGAAGATTGAGAATATGGCACCCATTGTTGTACTTCTGGAAGTATACAACAAGACGGGTTTTATTGAATATCCAGTGAATGCCTGGGTGGATTTTGGCCAAACTTTCGGAAATTATAGAGAAAAATATTTAGATCAGGGCAAAATTAGTCACGGCGCGGGGGAATTTATGTGGGGCTCAGAATAAATTATTATTCAGTTTCATAGCATAGAGGATTAAGAAAGAATTGAAAGAGCGACCGAAGATGTAAAAACGAGCTGAAAAGACGAAAAATAAAGGTTTTTGGGAAGGGGAAAACAGGAAAAGGGAATTCGGTAACGTGACAATTACAAAATAAAAGTTAGTAAAGTTATGAAGCAGAGTGTAAGACGCAGGACGCCCGAAAACAGTGAAAATGTAAACGTTTTCGAACATTTCTTATGGTGATGGGCATGTGTTTGAAAGAAGACAGTCACTTGATTTTGTGGACCAACAATGTAAAATGTGTTACAGACAGAATGAGGTCGAGCATAATGATGATCGCACGCGTTTGATGCTATGTTAGATTTTGGGAGAAATTTCGCCGAAGTATTGTGCAAAAGTTCTTAATTTATATTCGGTTATGTAAAATCAGTTGTTTAGATGAAGTGGAACTAAAATTTATTTCAATTTGTTTCGAAATTCACGTAGAAATCCGCATGGACATTATTCACGCAAGTTAGGCGCAGGGAACATGAGCGTCGTAAAATTTAAATACGTCGCGAGAAATCGAAAGAACATTTAGGGAAGACGCGATTAGTTGGAAGGAACAATCATTGTGAATACATTTGGTAATTTTAAATGGACGAGTGCATCTGGGATCTGGTGGCAGCTGAACGGGGACTGCGTGCATGGAAAATGCACATTACAACTAGCAACGACGGGCGCTGACAGGAAGTGACATCGCTGCGAAAAGGGAAGTGGCACGAGTTGTTCAATTACTGTATTTTTTTTTGTTTGTTCACGCGCAAGTCAAAAAAAAAAAAAAAAAAAGGAAAAACTCTGTGGAAGACCAAGTCCTGATATTATGTTAAGGATAGGATTATCAAAAAGGTCACGACAGAATGCGCATTCTGGTGTGTGTATGAGATTTTTGTATTATATTTTCAGTGTGCATGTTTGTATTTTTTTCTTGTGTTGTTTATGTATTTCGTGTTGTCATGTTTCGCAAGTCGGTGGGGCATATTGTATTTATGTTTGGGATATAAAAAAAGGAAATCCGACATTAAATGTATGAGCATCCCACATGGCTCATAATTGCCTTAAATCCATGTGTTATTATTTAGTAGTTGTATAAAATTTGACCCAGGCACGAACGAAACGGCCCCTTACCTCAAGTCCGTATTAAATGAGCGCGCGGACCACGACCAGGTAGGATATAAATAGTGATTCGAGCTAGCAGAGGTACGGGCAACCGATAAGCAAAGGTATTGTGGCACCCAATTGTAAGTCAGAGCTAGGGCAGGGCAAAGATAGTTCACGTGACGAGTAAACAGAAAAAAACATGAATAGTTAGGTTATTGTGCTCGCTGTGTGAGAGCATGATTTACGAGGATAGTGAGTAAGTAGGAGAAATAGAGAAGTTACATTAGGCGCCCGATGTGAGGGCGTAAATATAAATAAACGGAAATAGAATAGGCGCAGCAGAGAGAGAGAGAGAGAGAGAGAGAGAGAGAGAGAGAGAAGAGAAAGAGAGGAGAGAGAACACTGTTGCACAATGGTCTTTGCAAAACTCAATCATTTTAGTAGATATCCCTTGTACACTTGGCTAATATTTCATGAAAAACTAACAAAATTTTGGGAGAGAGTGATATGTTGTTATTCAGTCAACATGAACAGAGGACACCTAAAATATTCATAATATGGAAATGTTTTTAACATTAGATGGTTTATGGTACATGTAATCTTCAGACTTTACATTCAGTTAAATTAAACACAGACAAACCACCACATATAGGCTCTTTACAGACACAATATGAAACAAATACTGAGAATTCAATTGAGATTGGTAGAACTAACAGCAAAATTATTGCCTTAAACAATATTAAAATGAGAAGAATCCTTTGTTATTTCAAGACAATAACAATGAATTTGAATATGTTTTAATTTTTCTTATTTACTCCATGATATATATTGCACAACAAATATTTTTCTTATATTACAGAATAAACAACAATAAAAAATACTACTTCAAATTAATTATTATCTCCTTTTAAATACTGAAAATGTACCAAACTGAAAACTGTTTTATAAAATGAAACTTGACAGACTAATAAAATATTAGAAAGACTATGAATAATAGAAATTGGCAGAATGGGAGAGCACTGCACACATTTGAAATTTTCTGTACATAGTCACTTTTCTTCACACAATTTCACACTTGTCTTCACTGTTTTTATTTTTCATACAACCTGGCATACAATACTGTTATGTTTGTAAGATTCACATAGGCATATAGTACACAATACATTTCCTTTCCTCCTTAGAAGACTCAATTCTATAATTTTTTCTAAACATTAATTCACATACAACCAAATTTCTTTTAAGAGACTAGACTTCTTCTCTCTGTAAAAAAGGAAAGGCCATTGAGTTCCTCAAATGAAATCTATCACTAACCACAATACTAAATAGTACACTATAGATATAACCCTGCTGGAAATATACATTTGTTTCTCTTTTACAGTCAATGTAAATATGTTTATATTCGGTTATGTAAAATCAGTTGTTTAGATGAAGTGGAATTCATTTTATAACACTTATTTTTTTTTTTAACACTTATTTATAACACATATTCATTTTATAACACTTAATTTTCCATAAACACTAATGTGCATTAACACTGATTATTGTAGCCATGGCAGCTTACCTCTATAATCATCCCCACTTCAGCCAGGTTAGCACTTTAGACAATTTTTTTACGTGTCTGACTTTCTAAAATTCTCCTCCTTATCGCATTCATTGAAGAGTTTTTCGTCAAATGACGACGCATCGATGGAAACGCCAAGAAAAATATGAAATAACAATACATTTCCAAAACAAATCACTATTGAATTCGCTCGCAGTATAAAAACTTCGAAATACGTACGCTCTAGAACTAACTCTCTCGCGGGCTGCACACAGCTGTTTGCTGCATGTTGCAGAGTCGAGAGAAATTGACACATCTCTCTCACCAAGCATGCCAATATCCAGCTAAGAAAAATACTGAAGGTGTAATGCTTCCATTGAATAGGGGAATGATGTTGAGGTTGACTCCTACTGCGCTTCAACTTAAACGGTAGCAGGGCTCTGCCACTAGATAGGCCGGGGCCTGTTCTTATTTGAATTGTATTTGAATTTGAATTCCGCTATCTTAGATCCGTGTTGGGCCAATAGCGTCGAAGGGGTAATTATTCACGTGATTTGTGCGTAAACGTAACGGTGTCCTGGGAACGTTTTTGCGTTTGTGTGTTTCTGAGACGGTGTTCTGTGCTGTAAACTCGAATTTTCCGAAACTCTATTTCGGTGGGTATCCCATCCAAACCTGGTGCCTTCCCTGTTTTCATATTCTTCACTGCTTTCCGTAATTTGTCTGTCGTAAAGTAGTCAGCATCACTAAACTCATAATCATTCGGTCTTTGTCTCTCCCAGGAATCTCTTGTGGGAAAGAGTTCTCTTATAGCTCCTCTCATCCACTGTGGGTCATTCAGGTAAGGTATTCTTGGATCCATCTGAAGCTTCTTAGTCACTATCTTATACGCCATACCCCAGGGTTCATTATCAATCTGGTTTAGAAGTTCCTACCAACTTCTGTTTTTGCTCCTTTTATTATATATATATATATATATATATATATATATATATATATATATATATATATATATATATATATATACTGATTTATCAGTAATGTTATTAGTAAGTTATTGTCATGATACATTTTGTTATTTCACTCTTAGACTATTGTTATAGAATTATTGTACTATTAGTGTTATATCGTTAAATGGATTTAGTATGTTTTTTAAAATTATTACTTGTAGATTTTTATTACTTGTTGGCTTAATTCTTGGTACATTATTATTTCATTATTAACCTACTTATTTGCTTTACAGAATTAAATTGTTATCTTCATAATTTTATTAATTTTGATTTGTTATTGCCAATTGACATATTGCTTGTTTTAATTGCCTAACCTGCACTTACTTTTTTTCTTTATTTTATTTTATTTTTATTATTTATTTTTATTTGATTTTTTATGTACATCTTAATATGTAAAAGATGTTTCTGTTCTTGTTATTATCATCCTATATTATGGAGGCCGGTGAAGCCGGTACTGTCGGACTCCCAAACTTGGTCTACCGACTAAAACCCCCTCCGCTCGCCTTTGCCCGTATAGGACCACGTGTGGAACCGTCTGGCGAGACAAAACGTCGCACGTGGGTTTGGGTGTGAGTAAGTGCTCTATCCGCTGTCAATCATGGCCTTCTGTTTGGGGATGTGCTTTATGAAATCTCGAAATGTGTTCCAGTTTTCTGGAGATTGCAGCATAGTTTCGATTGTATTTGCAGGTGTCATTTCCACTCGCAGTTTGTCGTAGCATATAGATCTGACTTCCTCCCAGGCTTTGCAATTATTTATAGAGTGCATCATCATCTTATTTGTGGCATTCAGAACATGTCGGGCTTCCAGCAAATTTGAATCTATAGAGGTACTTTTTTAAGCATCCGTGTCCCGTAAGGGACAAATAGTAATCCACTGCACCGTGTTTTCTGCTATCTTGCATTGATAGAGTCTCTCATAAGATATAGAATTGGTGTTTGGGGAGCTGCATCTAAAACCCATACAAAGTCTGCACAATAATTGCATAAAAATTCTAAATGATAAACTGAACATAAAAGGAAAGACTCTGGAAGAAAGTGCAGCTGTGCATGGGATCATGACAGTCAAAAAAATGCATCAATTCCAAATTTTGCATAAAAATTTCTTCAACCAAAAATTCAGAAGTACTAGTGGGCATAATTATGTAACTCGCAAGAAGCACAATTTCATATCACCTGAGACATTCAATAAATTGGGAGACAGAATGCTAAGTGTAGCCATTCCGAGATTGCTCAACTCTCGCCAAATGAACTGATGGAAATCACATCTAGAAGAATACTTAAGAAGAAACCAAGAAATGGTACATTAAAAAATAATAAAAAATTGTAAAAAAAGTAGAACGAAACCATTCATGGTTGAGAATAAAAGAACAGAAGAACGAACATTATTATTATTATTATTATTATTATTATTATTATTATTATTATTATTATTATTATTATTATTATTATTATTACTATTATTATTATTGTTATTATTATTATTATTATTATATACATACTGACTTATCAGTACTGTTATTAGTAAGTTATTGCATTGATAAATTTTGTTATTTAACTTCTAGACTATTGATATAGAATTATTGTACTATTAGTGTTATATCATTAAATGGATTTATTGTTTTTTTTATTATTACTTATAGATTTTATTACTTGATTTAATTCTTGGTACATTATTATTTCATTATTAGTATACAACCTATTTCTTTGCTTTACAGAGTTGAATTGTTGTCTTCTAATTTTATTAATTTTGATTTGTTATTGCCAATTGCCATGGCATTGCTTGTTTTTTTTGTTCTTTTATTATTGTCTTAAATTATGGTTGGTGAGAATGTTTTATTATACTTCAGTTGATATGGTTCATTCAATAGAGAATTGAATGGACTATGGTAAGCACTGGTATCACACCAAAATAGACATAAAATCATCCCTCTCTGACAAGTGCTACTGGCACTTAGAGAAGGTAAGGAGTGTACTCTGTAATGTTATGAAAACTGTCTTCTTGTTATTGTTGTTTGTTGTTTTGAAAATAATGGTATTAGTTGTTTGATTTTCTTTTGTTGATACTCTGTACACTGTAATGTGTTTTTGATGATAAATTAATTCAAATTATTATTATTATTATTATTATTATTATTATTTTTCTCCGACTCACCACTCTCACCTTCTCCACTCTTTCTCCGACTTAAGCATGTGCTGCACTATGTTATTTGGCGAGATGTCCTGGTCTAACTCGCTGTTCAGCTGAATCCTCCGACTATCCCATGCTCCGCATTCGAATATCGTGTGCCTTGCGTCGTCGTTTACTTGTCCGCAAAACACGCAATTCGAGTCGTTTGCTCTTCTGAACCTGAACAGGTAGGACTTGAAGCAGCCGTGCCCAGAGAGCACCTGTGAGATGTAAACGTTTACCTCCCCAAGACCTCTATTGAACCATGGTTCGATGTGTGTATTAGTTCATATGTCCATCTACCATTTGTTTCTTTCTCCCATCTCTCCTGCCATGCTGACAGGAGAGACGTGCGTCCTCTCTTTGTCTTCTTTCAGCTTGGTAGAGGTCCCGTGCAGATGTCAGAGACTCTCTTCGCTTCGTTATAAACGACCTTCCTTTCTCTTGCCAGAAGGTCTATAGGGGGAACTCTGGCCAGAACCCCTACGGCGCTGTCGGGGACCGTGCGGTAGGCTGACGTTATTCTTAATGCTACCCTTCTTTGTACTTGTGCGACCTTGCATCTCATGGAGGCTTTCGCGAGTCTGTCCGCCCACACTGGGGCTGCATACAGCATTTGTGATTGGACAGCACAAGCAATCAGCCTCCGTTTCGCCTCTCGAGGGCCTCCCACGTTTGGCATTAGCCTGGAGATATTGACCCCAGTCCTCAGTGCCTTATCGGCGATCTTGTTGATGTGAGGCCCAAAGTTGAGCCTGTGGTCAAGTTCGACTCCCAGATATGTTATCTGTCGTCTCTAGGTAATGTTCGCCTCCCCCAGCCTAATATTGGGGGTACGAAATGCTCTGCGTCCGTAACCAGTACTGCTCTGTTTTCTCTACAGCCATGTGTGAGTCTCCTGTCAAGACATCTTTACCCTGAAGAGGTTTTCGTTCACTTTCCTCTCGAGCAGGTCGACTTTGTTACTCGTGCAGATGATCAGAATGTCGTCTGCGTACCCAATAAGGTGGGTATCAAGCGGGTGTCTATGTGTAGCAGCTCATCATACATTCCATTCCATAGGAATGGTTCCAATCTCGAACCTTGGGCACACCACGTCACGTCACGTCTTCCCCATTGCGAAGAGGTTCGTATAGACTATACTCCTCTCATGAAGATAGTCTTCAACCATTCTCAGGAGGTATTCAGGACTTTATCTATCAGAGCCTCCATGATGTCCTTCCATCTGGCGCATTGAACGCGTTCCTGCTGTCTATGGCCACCAGAGCACAGAATCTTTTCTTCTTCCGTCACCTTGTTGGCCTGTTCCGCAATCCTGACCACTTCGAGAATGGCGTCAGTTGTCGTCCGCCCTTCCGGAAGCCATACTGTTTAGGAGATAGGTCTGATAGGTATACCTCCAGCCTTAGTCCTCTAGTAGCTTCCCATGGTGTCCAGGAGGCAAAGCGGTCTAAAAGACGAGGTCTTGTCAAGTGGTTTATTACCCTTCCCGAGAAGGATGAATTTCCTCTTCCATCTTCTGAGGAATATTCCATTCCTGAGACAGGAGTTAAACACAGATAAGCAGACAGTCGGGATATTGCTCTGTAACGATCTTGAGCATTTCGCTCGGAATTCCATCGAATCCCGGAGCTTTCCCACATTTTAGGCTATTGGCAGCCCTCCGTAGTTCGTCCGTCGTAAACAGGACTCCCTCGTCAAAAGAGAGGACGCTCGGTCTTTGTCTAATCCAGCACTCTCTAATGGGGAATAGGTCACTTATGACTTTCCTCACCCAGTCTGATGCTCAGTCCAGGCGTCCTCCCCTCCATTCTAAGCTTCTTGGTCACAATTTTGTAGGCCATGCCCCACGGGTCACTTTCGACCTCTTCGGTGAGCCTCTTCCAACATCTGATCTTACTTTTTTTAATCTCTTTCTTGAGGAGTTTGCGAGTCGTGTTGTACTGCTCTTTAAATGTGTGATTCGTCGCTTACCTTCTCGCCTTGATGCATCTCTTACGTATTTCTGCTATTTCCTGTGTCCACCAATAGACCTGCTATTTGCGTCTAGGGTCACGACGCCTAGGCATCGAGGTATCGCAGCTACTTCTCGATTGTTGTTTTTGTAATTTCGTCGAGTGTTTCTGCTTTTTTTGTCCAGTCCAGGCTATTCAACAACTTGGATTCTTCCAAGGACGTTTTTGCCTTGTCCACATCCATTTTCTTAGGATTCCAGGTGGTCGTTTATTGTTCCTGGGTGGTCGCTTGTTTTGTACCCGCTTTGTTTCAACTGAGGACACTATAGGACCTATAGGTGGTCACTTAGTGTTTCCTCCTCTAATATTTCCCAGCTCTTTCCATATCTAGCGAGACTAGTTGAGCATATTGTCAGGTCTAGAATGGAGGAGGCGTTCCCTCGTTGGAAGGTTCTCCCAGTCCCCGAATTTAAAATGATAAGATCATTCCTTGCCGCGAATTCACTAACAATAGCTCATCTTCCGTCGGAGCGTGTCACCCCATTCCGGAGATTTACCGTTGAAGTCGCCGGCAAGTAATATCTTTGATTTGGCTGTCTGTAGACTAGTGTCTAGTTCGTAAATTTCGGTTATACATTTGTCGATGGTATCGTTCGGAGAGAAGTAGCAACTGTATATTCTTATGTTACTAACTTCTACTCAGACGAACCTGTACTTCGTCACCTTGTACTTCTGTACGCCTAGGTTACCATTTACAACCTTAATACCAGCTCTTTCTGCACATCCTGATACCACGTAGAGTCGTCAGAGGGCTGTTCACAAAAATATCAGGTCTATCTTCTTTCGGCAGCTACCTGCAGAGCCAAGTCGCGTGCCTGTTTGCTTCTGCCTAGATTAATTTGTAGCAATCGAGACATAACTGGCGCGTTTGTCCTTTACATGCCGCAGCGAACGACTCACATCTACTGCCTCCCAGGGCATGGTCGTCGCTTTTGTTCTTGTCTTTGCAGAGAATGCACTGAGTTTTCCCCTTGCAATCTTTTGCGATATGTCCTGCTTTGCCACATTTGTAACAAATGTTTCTCCTGTCGGGGCCCTTGCAGGAGGTTGGTATGTGCCCGAAATCAAGACATCTGAAGCATCTTATTATCTGCCCTCTTCGCTAATCTGGCAGTTAACCCACCCAATTTTGAGTTTTCCATTTTAAAATCTCTTGGGCTTGTTCAGCTGGTAGCAGTAGTGTCGCTGTTTGCACACTACCGTATCCCCTCCGCATTCTACAGGAGCCAGCGATTTCCTGAGTCTCTGCTTTTATCACCTGGGCAACCGCCTCGACAACCTCTTCGACTACTAGTCTCGTCGATGTCCCTTATTTTGATAAGCCGCTTTGGTACCAGCGCTTTTACTGTGGCTTGCGAACCTACTGCCTTGTTCAAGGAGTCAATATCACCGGTCTTCCGGATGACGATTAGCAGCTCCTTCCTTTGCGTCCTGCGGATCTTCAGGATCCTGCCCGTGTGCCTGCCCTGTCCTGCCGAGTCTACCGACTCCTTCATTTTTTTGATGATATCCGCGTAGGATTCACCATCTTTGGCCGCTACTTTAATCGCCTGGTTCTGTATACGGGCGGTTCTTGGGCCTTCCCGACCCTGTTGCCTTCTTGCTTTCTTTTTGGTCGACTTTGCGTACAACCATGTCTGTTCGCCGTCGCTCACCGTGGCCTCTGTTTCCACTACTCTATTTCCTTCTCTTCACGGCATTGTCCGCCGTTACCTCTCCTTCCGTCACCTGTCACCTTCCTCTTGCCCAATCTGGTGGTTTCGCCGGGGCTGGGAGCTTCTCTTCTTGCCCTTTTCTTCCCTTGGCTAGTCTCCGCATAGTGCTTTCTATTTTCGTAGTTGAGCACTCTTGTAGTCGATCCAGGAACTCTGCTCTTTCCTCCGCAATGGCCTCGCATTTGTTTTTCATCGAGTCGATGTCATGCAAGGCTTTCATCATTGCATCCTTTACCGGCTGTGGGTTGTTTCGGAGCATTTTGCCACTTATCACACTTAAGGCAGTTGCCAGGTCCTCGACTAACTTCGTCTGTGCCCCATGCAACATCTCCATGGCCGCCCACTTCTCCAGCAGTATACCCATAGCTCTTGGCGGTATCACCACGCTCTCCTCTGCTGGGAGATCAGCTTCACGCACCTCCAGGAGGTTAATCGCACTTGTATTGTCTGACCGAGGCGCCAAGTCCACGTCTCTGTCCTTGACTCCTGTGGGTACACCACTTGGTGACGACGCCCGGTGACCTGCTTACTCACCACCGACCGCCGGTACTGGGGCTCCGATCCCCTGCACCGTAATGGTTGATCCTGAAAGACCTTCCATCGCGGGTTTTTTCTTCGGGGTCGCCTTCCCCTAGCGTTTTTAAGCTCCCGCCAGCTGAAAGGGAAACGGAAGAAAAGAAGAGGGAAAGTAAAGAATAGAGTTAGAATAGAAGAGTAGAATAGGAACGACTCCCTAGCCCTCGAAACCTAATAGCGTCGGGGTCGAAACACAAGAGTTGGCTGATACGAAGATTGGCCTACAGGATAGAAAATAGAAGTGTGCCACAAGTAAGTGGAAGCAATGGCACACCAAGTTTGTGAGGATTACAGGATGTATAGGGAAGTGACACGGACAGCTGTCTGATTAGTCGCCTTCTACGACAGGGAGGTCCGAGGTGCTATTCTACTAAAACCCTGACACCACACGGGAATTATTATTATTATTATTATTATTATTATTATTATTTATTCATTCACAGTTCACTGGTACATAGATTGTAGCATACAGATACAATACATCACAGCATGACAACAATAAAAATCAAATGTAATAGACTAATAAAAATTTAACCTTTCTAATATTCACTAAATGCTAATGTGATTAAAATAGCAACTAAACACACTCATTACTTCCAAGAATTTTCGGACCAATGTGCACGTACAAGTATGACACATTTCTGGATATTTATTATGGCATTTTATTTATTTTCAGCGCTTCTAGCGAATTCTTTAAAGACTTCGGATGACGCCGTTGCTGAAAGAACCACGGAACGGTTTTGATTTCGAGATGTTCCATTGCTCCTTACGACATGTGCCATTCTTTGTACTTCTGGATCTTCGTATGATATGCTGTAGCGAGATTGCTGGTGTCACAATCCATGTCTACAAACCATACTTTCTTCTCATTTTATTCCAGAGGTTATATCGGTATGATGTATTTGGTCCGTCAAAATGATCCAGTAAAATTTTAATTTATTTTTTTTAACACTTTGGATATACTTGTAGTATGGTGTACCCATGGTCAAACCAAGATTTTGACGAGTTAGGGTGGATAATTACCCCAAATATTTCCTTTTCCCCGTTGGGCGAGCACCATCCTGCTGTAATTTTTGATTGTTCCGTTCAAGGCCGCAGTTATCGGGGTCATCTGGATCTTTGATGACTTTTTGGATAGTTTCGGGTTCAGGTTGACCGAATGCAGCCCCTCAGTCTGGGTGAGATATCAGTGCTGACCTTTTGTACGACATGTCAAAACCTACTTTTGTTGGCTATTTAAACGGGTACTCCTGGATTTTTTTTTGAATCATTCTTTTGGGAAAGGGCTGTTGAAGTTCTATTACGTTAAGACTAAGGGTGTATTTTTGGTCTTTGGTACTTTTGTAGATGAAGATAGCTTTCCTGGTTTTTCCCCATACTGGAAATCTGAAATAAATTATTTTGGGATGACCCCCCATTTTCCCTTTGGGGCTTCCTTTTAATTGACTTTGGGTGGGGTTGGGAACGCTCATTTGGACTCAAGGTTTAAAAATTAATTCCCCTGGTTTAATGATGCCCGGGAAAAAGAAAAATTTAAACATCATGCCATTAGGTTTTCGAATTGAGAAGGTTTGAATAAATTTTATTCTTTTTAACCACCCAGCTTTTTTTAAATTCCTGTGGTTATCACTTTTTTGTTGAATTTCCCGGGTTTTTATAATTTCATTTTCTTGGGTTTAAAGCTTCCACAGCTTTCATTTTCTCCCCTATGGTTTCCCCTTCCCTTTATATTTTGGGATTTGTTTTCGATCCTTGCATTCTTTTGTCGGTTGGAATCTTTTGTGCTGAAAACCAGTCCTTAATGTTCCTGAGACAGTTTGAACGTTATATTTAAGATCCCTCATTTTTTGCCTTTTAGCTCATCCAAACCCCCCCAGCAAGGAGGAAGGTTCAAAGGGGGAAACCCGTGCTGGCACTGGCCCCCATTTTTGTGTCTTGTGAAAATTTTTTCCCCGGGACATATGTTTTTTGTTTGCCAGTGATATTGTTTTAAACAGATTGCAATTAACAATTTTGAACATAGATCAAGCTGCGGGGGTTCAAATGCCTTCCTGTTCGTGAAAAGATACAGTTCTTTTTGTTGGGTGCCCCCCAGTGACACTGTCGTGACTTTCTTTTTACCCCATTGACCCCCGACAGCCTTTTTACCAGAAAATTTTTTATTTGTGTTCTATCATTTTTAAACAACTGTGATGATTTTATAAAAAGTTGAGGCATGTGTGGTCATGCCCGGGATTGCGGATTTTAAAAAGGATCCCCTTTGGGTTTATTGTTTTTAGGGGGGCGAAATTTGAGAGTCAATTTTTACAGGGCTTTTTAAAAAAGTTGAAGTCCATCTGGTCGGGCACAATTTTGAGTTTTTAATATTTTTGAAATCTTTATATATAAACTTCCCTTTCCCCAGTCTTGTTTTATCCCCCCCTTTTCAATAACGGGGAAAGGAAAGCTTTTTTTTTCTGGTAAACTTCCCGTTGATTTCTTTCCCCTTCTAATGTTCACGATTCTCAGAACCTCTTTGGTTTTTTAAAAAAATCTGTTTTCTTTTTTCCTTTCCTTTGGGTTGGGGTGATTTTTTCCCAAAAAACTGGTGGTTTTGGAGTATCAATTCAAAATTTTGGGGGGGGTTTGAACCTCCCGATCCCATCTCCCTTTTATGGCTTTTCTTCCTTTTACTTATTGCGGGGATCTGATTGTTTTTTTTTCCCCCGCCGTCTCTTCCTTTTTTTTTTTTTTGGTTTTTTAGCAAAGGGTTTTAAAAACTTTCCCTTTTTTAAAAATTCAAACCATTTCTTTTGCAGGATTTTTTTTTTTATTTACCAAAAAAAAGTTAAAAATCTATGACGTCTATAAAAAATGTTTCACAAATTCGATCCCCATCATATACTTAAATTTTGAATTTTGAAAGGAGAAAAACAAAACTCCCAATAAAATCTATTTTCAAGGATAAATAAGCAATAAATTTGGCTCTTATTACTTCCTGCCGCGACAACATGGAAACGATAATTTGAATAATTGTATTTCACTGATTCTAGAAGACGTGCACAGATAATGAAGTTACATTTATGTCCAGAAGCAAAACAAGGGGCCATCTCAGCATTTGCTCAATGGATCAGGAAACTGGACGAAAACCAGATTGAGATGGGGTCATTGACCCGGAAGCTGTAGTACAATAGTTGTTACAGGTTGTTTATACTCATTTATACAGTCCAAATGGTAAATAATGCATTATGTATCATTGTTAAAATTAATGTTACTTTTCTTGTGATGCTCTGCTTGTAGTGGACAACATTTCTCCTGAGTTCTCGGTTGCTAAATGAAGAGAAAAAATCCTGTAACACGTGGTGTAGTCAGAATCTCGGTTTTTGGAGATCTTGATGCCGAAAAACCAATTACAAGCTAAAACGTCTGTAGTATGTGAACAAACCTAGCGCCTAAAACATGCGTAGAATTTTTTTCAAATTGAAGAAACCCCTATCAATATGTCTCTGGTAGAAGCTTTGAAATTTTAAAAAACATTCCTTAGTTTTTGGGAACTTTATATTAAGCCGTAGGAAATGATTCAAAATTTTCTCTAAAAATGGCTCCAAATTTTTTGTTTTAATTTCTTGTAAGAACAGAGTAAAATATTTATTTATTTATTTAATAGGTAATTATTACAGCCAAATTAGAAAACCTGATGCAATGTGGCTAGGCCGAAGGCCTTTAAGCCACTACAATACATTAGACTATTTATTTATTTGGCGCGGGCGTCAGGCATTCTCCTTCCAGTGTTTGGCCTCCACCGCACCTGAAAACAAGCAGCACCACAGAAAATCGTCCGCACCAACGCCTCTGCCCTAACATTTCCGATTCCCACTTCCTTGCCCCCAATGTACTTTATTTTAACCATTTCCTTTTATTTTATTTTAATTTAATTTATTTTGAATTTATTTAACTTATTTAATTAATTTAATTTTAATTTATAACTTATTTTAATTTAATTTTAATTTATTTAACTTATTTTAATTATTTTAGTTAATATATATTTTTATTGACTTATTTATCTACTTATACTTAACAATTGACTACAATTTATAACTTTTTTGTACTGTTTACTAACCTAACATAACTTACTGACTAACTTAATTATTGTTAGTTTATTCATTTATTACATATTTCTCTCCTGTCTAGGCTCTGCTCGTACTAACCACTGCTGTTTTCCCACTCCCTTAATTTCAGTTTCTCTAGTGGTCGAACCTTTCCGAGAAATGTTCTAATTCTTTCATGAAGTTAGCTCTTTTATCCTCTAGAATGTTTTGGGCAGCGTTACGTTCCTATGTTGAAGTAGTAATTTCCCATTCCCATCCATTTTCCTCTCAAGTTTCGGTCGACTACAAATTAAAGGATGTGATCCATTCTTCCCTATCACCGCAAAGCACACAGATGCCATTACCATTCGAGTCCTTTAATCTACTGATCCACCCCCGACCCTAGACCAAGCGTATCCCCTCTTGCGTCCCTTTGCAGTGTGTTTACGTAACGTTCGCAACCCCATACGAACAGAGTAAAATATACTTATAAAGGTGGGTTCAAAGGTCCGATTTTCAGGATTAACTCTGACTTTCAGGAATTGTAAAGTATGCGTTTTATCGGCCACTTCTTACAATTACAATATTGAAGATAGAGACTTTTCCTTCGAATTAAATTTGTTGTGCATAAATAGTTCTTCATTTAAGGTGTGAAGATTTTTTTTTGTAAATTTTAGTAGTTTTTGTGCAATTGTGGGTGAACTATTTGCAATTATTAAAAATTACAAAAGATTTTCCAAAACTGCTCCAATTTTTTTTTAATTTTAGGTACAGTTGTGCTAAATGAACCCTATACGATGACAAATGCCATATTGCCATATTATTTTATTTTATTGATTTTATTTTTCAAAATTACAGAAATGTAATTTCTGTGACTTGTTTTCATGTCGGTAATACTTTAGATGCGATTTCTGCACAGTATTATATTTATGCATACATGCGCTTTAAATAATGTCAAGTAAATTTTCTCGAAAACTCAACACTTTTTGTTCAAATGAGCTTAAATTACTCATTTTCAGAATAAGCTCAAACGCCATTTTCTCAAAGGTGGCTTCAATTTCTTTCTTTAAACTATTTCAACGGATAGTGGTAATGGTACTGTTTAATATGATGTAATGCTCATTTTTTAGTATTCTTTTGTTTTCCCAAAAATTGCACAAATGTTTTTTGTTATGTTTTGTTTCTTTCAATATCTCATCCAGTAATATGCACATTTCAATGGATATATTATTGAATTTGATGATGAAAGTTCTTCAAATTACTTCAAATGAAGTTTTCGAAAACTCAAATAGATTCCAGAGAAAAGACTTCTACTTGCATTTACAGTAACGCTTAACGCCACATAAAATTGCTATTTAAGACTAGGTTTTACCCTTCTTTAATACTCTTAAAATAATATTTCGGTTCTACTATTTGGTAATCGAAGAGTTGAGAAAATGGCAAAAAATGTATTTTGGGTGGCGATAGATGCCAGCTGGCAAGAGGATGAGGGAAGACCATAGAGCCGGTTTACACCAAAGGAAATTCGAAAACTTAACTTCGAGAAAGTCTGTGCTATTCTGTTGCATTTCCAGTTACTGTATGTAATTTATTAGATCCAACTGCAGGACCTACTTGCATGTACCATGCAGACATGTACCAAATTGAAGTTTTTTGGGATTCAATTTAATAAATAAAAAAATGTATTTTTGAGGGATAATCATTTGGTGTTTCTGTAGCAGTAAATTTTTATCTCAGTTTTTTTTGGTCCACTATCTGTCTCGTGAACTATGTATAAGTCTTTGTGTAACAGTTTGGCATTTTTACCAGGAAGCATTAGCTATCTTCTAAACATATTTCTGATGGTTCTTGAGATGTCTGTTGGATATAATCTCCTGAGTATGATAAGTGCTTTTATTTAGTTATATTGTTTTGCAGAAATTGTGTGCGTTATGTCACATAACATGATTGGGAAAGACATGAAAATATTTTTTTAGTAATTGAAAAACTGTTCAATACCTGTATCAAATGTTGAGTAATTCTGGATATATTATCGGCCTTTGGATTTTCATCCACGATCCATTAAGCAACTAGGCATGCTTTTGGACAAATGTGTAGTCTGTGATATCGGAATATTAGTGAAACCTTCTAAGTCCAAAAACTCTGCTTTGAGATAAATGAAGTTGAAGTAGAATCACGTAATTTTTTTACTTAGTTCATCACTTGAAACATGTTTCTTGTAATGCAGTTTGTAATATTGCTTTTTTCAAGAAAGCTCGCAAAAAAAGATAGATTTTGTGGACTGTTTGTACAGATGCAAGTTTCTTGTTTATTTATAAAACTTATCAATAATATTCATTTGTATTGTACCTTAGTAGCAATTTTGTTAATAGGCAGAAATTTGACAGGTGTTGATAGCTGGAATGTCATTTTAATAATGATGCAATATTAAAGAAGTAATGGTCACTAGTTATATTTGGACAATTGTCTAAATTCATGGTTTCAATATTTAGTCAATGGCAAAGTAAAATAATCTCTATGTCTGATTACTTGCTTACATTTATTTTGTAAAAAATTGTATTATGCGTATTATTGTTTATATTGTGTATGACTATTTACATAATTTAGAAATAAATATTGTGTTTATGAAATAACTTTTTATTTTGCACTCCCTGGACAAAAAATCTATTCAGTGACTTAGGATTCAAATCCTAATATTTTAGTCTTCTAAATTGCCTAGCTATTTATTTTACATAAAAAGAATGTATTAATTTGACGCCATTTTGAAAACAACTTCATTTTAAATTTCCCGGCCGTCATTACGCGCCACATCCATTGGTAGAACGCCCTTCGACGCTATTGGCTCAAACTGGGTCTAAGATGGCTGCTTCCCTCTCCATGAAAATTAAAAATTTGAATAAGAGCGATGGGATTAACGTTGAGTGACTCTATTAGTATACTCTCTGAACGGTAACCAAAGTCCCTAAGCCCATTTAAGTAAATATGGCGGGTGATTTACATAAGGTTGGTATTGAATTGACAAGTTAGTTTCGCTGAATGTCCTGTAGATGTCTCTCGTGGATTCGAAGTGGCGCTGTTCACTGCTCCGTCATGAACACTGCACCGCTGCGATTTCGCAACACCTACCTCTGGTCGCTCTCATCGTTTATCGCTGCTCCAACATAAACGCGGCCTTAGATTGTAATATTTCTAAATTTACTCAACTATTCTTTGCCAGTTAACAAGCAAAAGTCTCCATATTCGATCCGTGCATGAATCAGTGTTCTGTATATAGCAAAGAGTACAAAGGTCGTCTCCCACCATGTTTCACATAATAAAGGCCTTTAAAATCAACAAATTTTATCTCTGGATAGACACGTTTCGTATAAAATAATAATATGTTTCTAGGCTATTTTTATAAATTCAGGGATTTGGGAATGATACTTCTGCAATTCCACTGTAATATATTAAGAGATATGAAGATTACTAGGAAAAATGATAATAGTAAAACAAGAAAACGAAAATATCGAAGTTAGGGATTATACGATAGGATCTTTAGAAGTATTAATTGTTACCGATTTAGTATCGACATCAGCATGTTCATTCAAAGAAAAAATGTGAGGATCGTGAAAGATGTAGTCCTGATTCCTTTCATTATTATGACCTTGACTTTTCTGATTGAATACGCGTATTTATTGTTCTTGATATTGAATTCAAGAGTACAGTTCGATGGACTCTGGAATTATCTTTTCATTAGCTAGGCCTGAAGCCACTCTGAGCCCCATTCACCTCGCCAACTTGCGTTTTCGGGTCTCAATTTCATAATGGAAGAACAAATTTTAGAAACCTTAGTTCGCATTTCCTTACTTATTTGCTTCTTTACAGAAGTCCTCTGCAAACTCGAAACATTTTAACTGCCCAGTAGATTTGTTTTTGGGTTGACCGTTCTTTTCTAGCAACGGTGACGTTTGATCGTGATCTAACTCAGAATGATTGACTTCGGCCTTCATCCAACACTTCCGCAAAGCTACTTGGATGCTGCGTGGCTCCCGAAAGTGTTGGAAAGTTCTCTGGGATCGATTCTGAATCTCAGTTTCGAATCTCTCTCGTGCTAAGCTCTGAGGATTTCGGTCTAACTTCCTTCAATTTCTGGCTTTTTATTGGCATTAGAGAAGGAAATATTCTCTAATGCCATAAGGCGGTTTCCTTCGTTGTTGAAAATGTAATAGGGGATCTATCAATAGATCTATGATTTCCAAAACAGTTTTCACATCTAGGGTTATACCTTTGTAACTATTTTCATAGATCTAACTCCTGCAAATTTAGCATCTTTGTTTCCTTTACATGAAAAACTTAAATGTCCATGACTACATTTATGCAGAATTTTGAAAGGTACGTTAACTTTCTTCGTACACTCTACCATATCTGGTAGGATTTGCCTGTCGAAGATCCAACCATCTTGGTAAGAAATTTCGTTTTCTCGCCTTCAACTGTTTTTCGTTTTCAATGCGCCTCGCATTCACTACTTTCATTTTCTTAACGTGGTCTTTATTTATATCACTGGCAATGTCCATGAGATCTACATCTAGTGGAATATTGCTAATAGTACCTTTTTCTCATGGTTTTGTAGTACGGATACTATAGCAATACTTTTTATCTAAAATGGCTTTTAATCAAAATATTGGCCTCTTTCATAAAAGCGGAAGTTATCTCACTAGATTTCTGCTTTTCTTGATGCTTTGATTGAATCGAGTTGAATTTCTTCATCGGGTAATTCAAATAATCATTAGTTCTATGCATCTGTCCAATTCAAGAAATCGTTCAAAGTTCCGAATTCCATATTCTACTATACTACTACACGCATCATTACACTATAAAAGGATACCATAAATCGCAACAAGGTTTCAATAGTTACACAAAACCTTCCTATTCGAAACGGAGACTTGTTGCTTTATTCCCTTCCTGGTTACAACAGCATCTAAGATAAAGTGAACCCTTTGCTGGACCAACGCCTGTGATTTCTGAGAGGGTGATGTTCCTTCATAAACGGACCTGTCGACTCATCAAGCCTAATCATTTTGCAGAGCAGTAGCTGGCCACAGCAGCCAGGTACTTGTCAGATTAATTATGTATTGAAAATATACATTTAAAACATTCAAAATCTATTTAACAAATGTGTAAATAAATCACATTATTTCAATTACATAATGCCTGTTAATAAAATCATAATTATCGTATCATTCTCCTATTATAAAGAATGATACGATAATTATGACTTTATCAAGCAAAGAAAACATAAGTCATTCTTGCTCACAACGGAGACGAAGTTTGAGACAAACTTTATAATTATATTATTTTCGTCTGTGTTGTTAAACATGTTGTAAAAAGGTGTAAATCATGTTGTCGAAAGGAAGACTAATTACGTTATATATTTATCAGTACAGTCCCAAGCCCTTGTGGGGCTCTGTGGCAGGGGAGGGATAGGAAGATGCGCGCGCCAAAGCTTGCTGCAGCCTCCACAACGCATTACTATCCGTTCATTCTAAGAAAATTCTGATATAAAGAAGTACAAATGTAAGTTTTCTATATAAGAACTAATTTGAGCCATCGTTTGTTAAATTAATCTTGCATCAAAATTACTGCAACGCAGAAGGAGATCATTGTGGACTGCATGCGTGTTGCTGGGCGTTAAGTACTCTTATATGAGCTCATGCTGATGGACTAGTAGAGACGGACAAAACTGCATTCAGTCTCTTCGTATCTCGTCCGAACTGCGAATCATTCTCGCTGGCCGAAGAAGGAAGAAGGGTCGTGGAGGAAGCGCGAGGCAAGGCCACGTGAGTGCACTGGCGAAGAGAATCCTTTCTTGCGGAGGCAACGAGGCCGCCGACTACGAGATTTCGTATCTCGTAGGACAGAGTATTCTCGTAAGCAGTCCGAGCCGGCCGAGGATCGGAAGAGACTCTGATTAACACTGCTTAGTGTAGACCAAGAATTTCTTCTTAATTAATAGATTTAAATTAAATACATAATTGCTTTCTAGCGTAATAATGAAACGTTTCTATACTTTCATAATATTGAAGTATTACATTTCGTCATACACAAGAAAGTTAGAAACAAATACATAAATAAATTAATTAATTAATAAAAATAAAAGGAGATGGCTCCTGAACAACTGTATTACAGTCTATTCTTATTATTTCAATAATTTCGGTTCTGTGTTTACATTTTGCATACTTTGTATGTAAATGAAAACCTCACATAATTTAAACTTCGGAAAAGTTGAAATATGAAATAATAATTATTGATTCCGTTGAAGAATCTTTTCTGAGAGTCCTTCATCGAGCTATCTCCCATCTGACCTGAGCCTATCTTCGTATTTCGCAGTGGAGGCTGTCACGTATGCGCCGATGCCGTAGGCGTAGGACTGCTTCTTCCGTCCCTTATACGGCGAACTGAGGAGCTTTAACACCTTGAAATGATCCCGAACGCTCAGGTTTTCAGGCCCAGTTTTGTTAATTGTTAAAAATTATGTTCCTTTACTTCATTCACAATTAAATCTCATTATACAAGGTGGAGAATGGACTCCTGATTAGAGATGAATTGTGAAAGAACAAATTAAGATAATCTCAAAACGTTTTATTTCCCAAAACTACATTCAATGCCATTTTATTCTCATTTGGTTGTGAAAATTAGTTCATCCAGGTGACGACCTTGGCGAGCGATGCACATGTTGAGTCGTTCAAAAAAGTTTCCGAAAACTCTTCTCGGCATATCTTCTGATATTCCAGCGACATCTGTAATTGCTTCCTTAAGGGCTTCCAAGGTCCTTGGTCGAACTTCGTAAACCTCAGCTTTGAGATAACCCTAAAGAAAAAAATCGCATGGGCTCAAATCCGGGGAGCGAGGGGGCCATGGAACATCGCCACGTAAGGAGATCAGGCGGCCGGGAAACAGTCTTATAGCCGTAGCACCGTAGCGCCGTAGCAACCGTAGCACCGTCCTGTTGCAACCAAAAGGTTTGTGTGTCATATTGCTGAACATACTCTTCCAATTTAGGTTGAAAAAGTTCGAATTGAAATGATTGAAGGCGTTGTCATTGTCAACAATAGTATTTATTATCCTACTAAGAATCGTACCTACTAAGAAGTACCTTTGTCAGCTTAAACAAGAATAGTATCCTACTAAGAAGTACCTTTGTCAGCTTAAACAAGAACTTAACAATTCTCAAGCATTGTTTCCCTATCCCAAACAATACATACCATCTAACCCTTCTCCTCCGAGGCTTTATGGCCTGCCCAAATTACACAAAGAGAATACCCCCGTCAGACCCGTGGTTTCGTACACACACTTTAATCCACAAACTCGCCCAGAAATTAAATAACCTCTTCCATAAACACATCCAGTTCAAACCTTCATATTCTGAAAAAAACAGTCTAGATCCAGTAGAAAAGATCCAACAGATTCCCGTTCCACCCTATGCAAAACTTGTTTCATTTGACATAAAGAATCTCTTTCCTAGTACTCCGACTTCAGATTGCAACGTAACTTACTAGACAAATCATCATGTCCGATACCCGTTCGTGATGAACTCCAAAATCTCTTCAACCTATGCATGGACCAAAATTACTTCACTTTTGACAATAAATTTTACAGACAAACTTCAGGAATCCCTATGGGCTCACCCCTATCTCCTCTCCTTGCAAATATTTTTATGGACTCTTTCGGACAGACCATCTTCCTCTCAAATCATCCACTTCTCAAATATATTACATATTGGCACCGTTACGTAGACGACATCCTTGTTCTCTGGACCGGTACGACTTGACAAATTGACCACTTTACTGACTTTCTCAACAACATACATCCTACTATAAAATTCACTACAGAACTGCAGAATGAAGACAAATCTATCAATTTCCTAGACCTCAATATCAGCATATCTGAAAACATACATGCATTCAATATTTTCAGAAAACCGACGTACACAGACACTGTCATCCACAACTCTTCACAACACCCTATTCAACACAAACACTGCCTTCCACTACATGTTACACAGATCACTAAGCCTGCCTCTCATAAATCTCATTTCTGCAAGAACTGAACAATATTCAACACATTGCTATGGCAAACAGTTACAACACAGCTCATTGTCAACAACATATTACGCCCAAAATTCACAAACGAAAACTGAAAATGCTACACTACACTCTAACGTAACACTAACATCAGACAAGTACACTTGCTTACCATATTTTGGAAACTTTCAGAAAAAGTCCATTCTAATAAAAGCCAGTATCAAAGTTTCATTCAAACAAATTCTCTCAGAAAAATCTTATCTCCTAAAACACACAGATCTTCTAGAAAAAAGCGGTGTCTAGCACTCATTACCACGATTCGAAGCAAATACATTAGTCAAACAGGAGAACTTTCAATACAAGAATAAAAGAACATATACACGCTTGGAAACACACACCTGCAAATCTCATTTGCAATCATTTACCAGAGACAGGTCAACATTCAATCCCACATAGACATTCACATACTGGAAATAGAAATCAATATCATACCAGATTAACATTGGAAAACCTTCATTCATCTCAATAGTAACCTACTGAATGTAAACATAAACTACAACCCCTTCCCTCTCTAAAATTACTTTTGACACCACCCTCACACCACACTCTTCGGGGATGACACAACACAGCACACGCACCAGGCCATTAACCCTCCTCCACCCCCACAGAGGTACTTAAGCTTCGAGGCACGCCCGAAACCGCGCAGTCGTTTTTGTGGCTTCAGACAACAGGTAAGAACGGCTCAACTTACTTTTCATATTTTCTCTCTCAAAATTGTACATGTACTATATTTTCATTCATTTCTTCTTAAATTAAAAACTACTATATTACATAAGATATAACTCTCGTCCCCTTCTTTCTTTGCTTTCTTTAATTCTTCTTCTTTCATTTCTTAAGATGTTTTAAATTATATAAATTATTTTATATTATAAAGATCTAACTCTCCGCCCCCCTTTCTTTCTTTCATTCTTTTTCTTTAATTCTTCTCCTTTCATTTCTTAAGATGTGTTTTTAAAATTAGAGTAACTATGTCAATTCTAATTTTATATTTTCTTCATCCAGAAAACTGATGATGATGCTAAGCCATCAAAGCTGCTATTTGTGAATAAATACTATTGTTGACAATGAGCAACCTCAATCATTTCAATTATGTAAATGTCAGCTACACCTCACCACTGAATCAATGAAAAAGTTCTCTAGCATGTCACAATAACGCTCAGAGTGCAGTAACAGTTAGACTTGAGATTCAAAAAGGCCCAATTATGCCTATGGAGACACGCAGACCAAACTGTAACTTTGGGGCTATGAAGAGGTCTTTGGTGGAGTTCACGAGGATTTTCAGACGCCAGTAACGAAAATTTTGCTATTTACTCTACCGGAGAGATGAAATGCGCTTCATCGCTGGACCACAGAATAGCGTCAGGTGCCTAGAGGTTAAAATTGCATTACAAGCATCTGTACGTTTCACCCAGTCTTGTGGACTCAATTCTTGAACGACCATCATCTTGTGCGGTGTAAATGAAGGTCAGTGTGTAAAAATTCGCCTTACCGTTCTGGACGATATTCCAAGGCAGCAGCATGTTTCGCGCAGAGCCGATGGAGACTATTCAATGGACGCTCTCACTCCACGATGTTTCAGGTGTCTTACGCACTTTTAGATCGCAGCTGTTTTTAGGAAGTGCAGATCCTGTCGCCCGTACACTATTAATCCATTTGCTAATGGTTTTAGCATCAGGAACCTTATGACGAGCCAAACCAAACCGCCTATGAAAAGCCCTCTGTCGCCACTTGTTTCATGCATTGTTTCATTGCATCATTGTTTTTAAAGAACGTTTCAACGACAAAGCCTCTAATGCTCCCAGACCATTGCATGGCGACTACTAAAATGAAATGGCATCGTTTCCACGACCTAACGCCTATATCCCACTCCACTAACCCACCTGCGCGCTCTACAGTGAGTGTTTGAAACTAGGGAGTCCATTCTGCCCCATCTGTACATGATTAATTGGGATTAAATTAAAATGTTATTTTCCTAGTTTATATTAAGGGTTTAATATATTTTGACATTATTAACTGCAAACATTAGAAAATTTGTAATAAAGTACATTGTTATTATTTTATTATTATTGTTATTATTATTATTATTATTAGCCATTGACATCGCATGTGGCAAGGGTTCCCTGCTAGACGGATAGCTTACATTGTAAAAGCATCTGGAGGCCATTTCGAGAAGAGTCCCGTCGAGGTGGGTTGGTCAGAGAGTTCTCTTAAGTATTCCATTCCTTCACAAGTCTTTTTCTTCTCCCCATTTTACATTCTCATTCTTCTATACCATCCTGTCTCTTTTTCTTCTCCTCTTCTATTTCACTGGCCCCTCTGTATGCTGAACGCCCACAAATGTGTTTGCCGTGCATGGCGACCCGCGTCGGAGGAATGTATGTCCTGGCGGTTGAGGGGCCTATCTGTTTCCATTACTCTCCTCATTACTACTTTTTCTTGGCATCAGGGATTCGTGCACCTACTATTTTGGGAACATTCCTTGTAGTCTCAATACACTTGCTTTGGCTACGGACTCTTCTAGACGGGCGGTGGGAGCTAACACTCCCGATCAACCGGCTTGGACTAGGTCTTGTACTGAACTCCAGGGTGAGCAGGACCCACGGCGGTGTAGCGCTGCGTAACCCCACTATATCCCCGTGGCACCCTGGCACTCCGATGGAGTGTCCCTTGTTGGGCTCCGTGGTGGGTGGGGACCACGGGATGCATCTGATATCCTCTTAATGAACAAAACCCTACCCCGCCCTCTTTCAAGCAAGAGGAGATTTGTTGGTAACAGTTAATCTTGAGAGTTTTTCTGTAATGAATCTGATAGAGTCTCGTCATGTCATGCAAAAGAGAGAATGAAACTATGAAGAGTGTCAGCCCAATCAAACTTGCCAGAGAATTGAAAGTTTGGCAATTTCAGTCAGTTGTCCGTCGAGAAACGCACAATTCTTTTGAATGTCGCTCTGACGAACTGATCAGCAAATATAGCCGGCCCCCAGGTGCAAGTGTCCGCCCACCGACCTTAAACCTCTGCAAGGGTGTGGTAAATCATGAAGATTTTCTACCGAATCGGAAGAAAATTTGAAAGCCTTCTTCGAGCCATAGGTGTGTCAGAGATTTACAGGATTCAGCGGAGAGTCAATGGGGTACTCACTCCTACCCCAACTCTGATTCTGACCTTCGACCGTCCATCTCTACAGAGAAGATATCGTGTAGCTTCTACAATCTCCATGTCAGGCAGTATGTTCCAAACCCTCTGCGCTGTTTTAAATGCCAGAGGTTTGGCACACGTAACCTCGCTGCATGAGGCGCAGTCTGCGTGCGCTATGGAAAGGAGGCTTTAGTGACTCAACTGCTCCGCAGAGGCAAAGTGCGTAAACTGTTGTGAAAAACATCCTCAAATTCAACCAGTGCCCATATTCCTAAGAGAAGAGAGATACAGAAGATCAGAGTCTCTGAGAAAGTTTCTTTCCGAGGCACGACGCCGTTACCAGACGCGAAACCCCGTGGACATGGCCCGAAGTTTCGCTGACACCGTGGTCAACAATAAAAAGTAAATTCTGAAACCCAAACGCCCAAAGCCTCACGTTGAGCGATGCTGCCTGCCAGGTGTCCTTTGATGACATCGGCGGAGATGCCAATCCAAATCTGTTGTCCAGTCTGAAACGAAAACTGAAACAAAACGCTTAAATTCTTCAACAAACACTCAAACGCATCCAGAGAAGCCGAGACCGACAGGCCTTATTCCTAGATCCAGATCGCCTGTCTCAAGGACCGTGGTGTCCCAATATATGGACCCTCTCTAGCAGTAGTCAAGATGATTATATAAATAGCATAGCATAGCATAAATAGCATAGCATCTTTTATTCAAAATCATTTTACTTATCCAGAAATATCTTTAAATCTTGAGAAACTATAGTATTAGTTACGGAAAAGTTGAAAAGTCGGAAATTTCACGAGCGCAGGTAGTTGGCACTCAAGACCATTCTTAAAATCAAACGCTTTTAAAACAAATTATTTTAATATATACATTGATTTTAGTTGCCTAAAAATATAATACACAATAAAAAGAATCTTAAAATATACATACTTTACAAATATACAAAATTATTCAAACCACAAACGATAATAGATATAAGACACAAAGTTTAGCAACACCTAGACGGACGTAACACCTAATTCATAATAATCCAAAAATACACGTCACAAACATACCGATCACAATCGCATTCTTTGTTAACGCAAGACAAATGAAGCTTTTTCTGCATAATTGACATATATTTTTGTTTGTGCATACGGCTTTTGGAAACTCGCACAATAGATGCACTATTAGCCATGGTTCATTTAAGGTGGATGTATGTGTTGAAGTGATTGGCTGATTTTCGACCATAACAGCTGGTTGTCTTCTTTTCTAAGAGTTTATTTTATTCCATTAATTTTTTTTTGTACACTCATTTCTTCTCGCGTGTTATTGTTTTCATCTTGGCTTCTTTTTTTGCTTTGTAACATTTTTGCTATTCTTTCCAATTTTATTTCTCTGAGTTTTCTTCCATATTCTCCTCGTCTTTTTACTTTTCACATTGAATTCTCTTATTTTCTTTCGATCTTTTTCCGTTGTTCTTCCTGTTGTTTTTAAATTCTTTCTCGTCTTTTTCTTTATATTATTATTTCTATTTAGTCGATGTTACCACAAATGACGTATTTCCTCCATATTCTCCCTTTCCGCTTCGGTGTTAATGGCACTTAAAGATATTCCAAGGAGGGGATTTCACTGGTTTTTATTAAATTGATTTGTTCTCCTGGACTTGGTTCAATGTTGTCTAGCTCTAATTCGGCTGGTTTGTGTTCCAGCGATACAATGATAGTTTGCTGAATTTCTTCGGGAATGATTACTGATCCAATGTTTTGTTCTAATACATCTCGATTGTATACCACACCATTGTCGTTTAGTGTAATTCAGATATGTTTTCCTGTTATAAATTATCATTTTGTTCTGTTTGGAGAAGATCTGCAAACAGTTCATTAATAGACAATAGAGGATCTTCAATTATCATCTGAATTTCAGTATCTTTAGTATTTCCCGATGGATTATAAACTGGCAAAAAAATGAAGTGATGCAGGGGAATGGCCCCTCATGAAAAAATTGAATGTGCGTAAATATTTCAATGTTTTCCCCGAAGTTATTTTTAAATTTGAAGTTTGAAGGATCATTTTATTTTATTTGTTTTTTTGTGAAATAAGTACTTGGTTGAAAGGTATTTACTATCCTTTTGGGTTTAGATCCCAGGATAAAGCTTTGTCGATACCACTTTGGTCATTGGAAATTCGTTTTTATCCCCACCAAAACCCTGTGGGTTTGTCGGGGAAATTCTTTCTGACGTATAATTTTGTTGGAGAGTTTTTCGAAATTCATTCCTGGAACAGGTGCGAGGTTAAAGGGCGAACTTAAAATCGTAAAAAAGCCATTTATTTCAAAACGGGTGAATTTTGGACATTAGATGGGGCCGGAGTAGCCTGATCGGAAAGGGTTAAAGCCGTGAAGGTGGCCACCCAAAAGGGAAAACATAATTGAAGTTTCGGTCCATGGCTTATCGCCGCTATGTTTGGTTTGCTTGCAACCCTGACTCAGCAACGGAGAAAAGGTCTTTTTTAATTTGGGATCAAGATTCCCAAACCCCAAAAGGCAAAGCGCCATCGGTAAGGTTTCCATCCTAGGGAATTTTAGGGATACGCAAGTAATCGTATTGGAAAAATCGGATGACGGAGAGGTAATTGGTTATTATAGAAAAAGTGCTATCAAAGAACGCAACTTTTTTAACCAGAAAATTACCTGTGGTAAATCTTGAACCTTTCTTTTCCCCCGGAAAAAGAATTTCTTTGAGTAGGATCTGTCTTTTGAAATGGCTGTTGAATTTAAGAATCGGAAAGGGTAAAGTCCAGATGGTTAAAAGAATGAAAATTCACATTTAGAATAAAACATCAAAGGGAAGTAGTCATCGATGCCTTCAAAAGACCGTCCCCCTTTCAAACATTGTTTAGGAGAAGTTTTCCCCCAAGGAAATCCCCAAAAAATATTTAAGGGAAAAAATGATCGCGTTTATCACACAAATTTACTGATGTAACGTTAACAAATTTCATTTGATCTTAAACTTTGGGACTCTTTTTTTAAAAATGAATTTACGCTACGATCCCTTTTTTTCAAGATTTAAAAAATTAAAAAGTTTTCCATGTTCAGGGCTTTAAAAAATGGGGTAGCACATGAGACCCCGAATCAACGCCGTTCAAAAAAAAATTGGGATGTGGGAGCGTAAGTGAAATTTCGGAAACTTTCCCTGAGCCCCCCCCCTTCCGCAGTTGCGTCCTCGCCCTTTTTTGTGGATCCCGGCGCGGCCGAACGCCCAACCCGGCGGCCTGGGCAGGGGGAGGGGTCTCTCCGGGGCAACCGGCCGTGGTTATTTTCGTCCTTTTCAATCTCAATTTTTTCTCATTATCAAACTAGTGATTTAAACACAAAGGTCTCATATCATTTTAATAGCTTAAAAAATATATCTTGTTCCATATTTCCCTCTCCCTTAATACCATCAAAAAATTATTTAGGGACTATAAAAAATCAAATTATTTGGGAAAAATTTCAAAAAAAAATTTAACTAATTTTTGATATCACCAATATTCCCTGTTTTAACGCTTATTTTCCATTTTACTTTAAAATCTTCCGTTTCTTCCTCCAGAAAAATTGAAATTATTTAATTTTTTTGATTTTTTATCCAAACCCGTTTTTCTTCTTGATGACCCCCTTAATCTTTTTCCCAATAAAAATTTAAATGTTTTTTTACTTTGGGCAAAAAAGAAGATGGTAAAAAGCAAGGAGATATCCTAATAACATAAAAAAATTTAAAAAAATAAAAGAATCTGAATTCCCCGCTTATTAGTTTATATTGATATAAAAATTCTTTATATTTTATAAACTTGAAGATTGAATAAAAAATTTACCCGTCATTTAGATACAAAAACAAAAAAGATCATGTAAAGGATTAAATTTAATCATTGATTTAATATATGTATTTTTTAAAGATTAAATTTCAGGCTAAAAATTTTTAACCCCAGAGAAAAAATCACCTCAAAAAATTCTTAAAAGACTCCCATGAGGGGGAAATTTGTTTTTTTATAGTTTTGGGGAAGTTTTTTCTACATTGGATACTATTTTTTAAACATCATGCTTTTGTAACATTTAATCGGGGGACAATTTTTTATAACTTTAACAATACTAGTAAAACTGATTACCAGTTATGATCAACCTCAATTAGGGAATGTAATCAAAATGCAAAAGTATTAAATCGGCGATCTCATCTAGGTGTCAGAATACATTGATCTGATATTTTCAAAAATAGATTTTATAGACGCAGGAAATATTTCTTAAAAAATTTATGTAACCTGATGTTTATTATCGACGTGCTGATGAGTTGTGTGAAGAAAGAACCGATATTCACAATTTTATAAAAAGTTAAAATATGAATAATATTGCCTTATACCACTGTCAATAATGTTTCGAATAAAGCGACAGTGATTGTAACATCCTCATCAGTAGACTATCTTCAGCCAAGAAATGACCCTTTTTTCTGGCATTTCCACGTATGTCCTACCAGTATGCAGAGGGCGGCCAACCCAACCCCTCTGGTGTAAGGTCTCTGCCCATTCCTACCCATTTGAGGAAGTTTGACCCCAAGATGACCCTGGCGATATTTTTCAAACTTTGTTTCGCTTTTTTCTTTTCTTTCTTTTGCCTTTGTCTAAATCGTAAATTTAAATTAACAATCACGGCCATTGCCCAAAACAAATAATCTTCCGCACGAACTCGATCGATGGTTTCAAACCAGGTTTTGAAAGATTTTTTAATTCGAACATTGATATTTGCATTTGTATTCTTGGCAACTTTCCCTTCCTTTTCTTGCTACCCGAACTGGAAGGGGACGCGCCGATAATTCAGAGCTTCCCAATAATGGCAAATGCGATGAAAGATTGTATGTATCAACACATTTCAGTGCGATGATGTCTATTTGTTGGCCCCCAGCCCCAGTCAAGCGGCTGTGGATCTCTCCTTTCATCTGCAGGTCCCAATCCTTCGCGGGTCTGAACGCCAGAGAAATAGTAAAAGAACATAGATCCAAGCCATCCTTGTTAGACCTATCTGAATATACCCCCCAATAGGATCAATTTGTTCCTGCTCACTCGGGCTCAACTGCCTTTTCCTTTGTTTGTGATTTTGTGTATTGGTTATTCAATTGTGCCACTTACCTTTTCTTCCCTTCATTCATCATTCCAAGCATAATATCCTTTTTTAGAGATTTTTCGACTCATAGTATGTCAAAAAATTTATTTTCCATTTTTTACTTTAGCTTTTAAAAAAGTTCTGTTTTCTTTTTAAAATTTCGAATTATCTTTTTGCCCTCCCATTGTACTTTAATATTTTCTTCCGTGTCCATACTTAAAGCATCTTTCTTTTTCGCCTATCTCAATGTTCAGTTTTACACCACACAAGCATTAGAATACCATTTTCTGCATTATTTGGATTTTGGTCTTACGCAGGGCTTGATTTCTGACGAACACGACAACAGCGTTCTGTATCTCGTGATAATTATTACATTATATTATAAATATATTTATTAAATTAATAAATCGTGTTGAGCGCGTTTGGATCTAAAATTTAAAAATCAATCACTTGATATGCCTGCATTTTTTAAAAATTTGTAATTTCTTTCCCTGCTTTTTAAAATTATTCCTCTCTTTATTTTTTCTGTACAGTATCAAATTTATTGTAATTCATAAGATATCATGTATATCACTTCTCCGTTGATGTTCAGGCATCCTTTTATACCAGTTGACATAATTTGTTTTCTGTAAATGAAAGTTCATAGAATATTTAAATTTTATATTAATAATATATTTACCCTTCCTTATTATAATTAAGAATTACGTACAAATAAAACATCTATAATTTGATGACATACTTTTTTGCGTTTTCTCGAAAAGAAGTGGACATGTAAATTTTGAATGTTTGCTCATTTCGCGTTCCTTTCTATCAGCCAGCGCCCAGACACGCGCTCAAGTGTAGTCACCCTTCTGAGCTGAACAGGGGTTGCACCCTGGCACACTCTGTTCTGATAGGTGACTTTTCTGCCTGTGCAGACATCTCGCCGTTCTTCGGCGGGCTGCGTCTACACTAGAACAATTCGTACCAAGCATAGGAAGAGGGCAGTGAGCAGTTTTCAGTGGGGGAGAACATTGTTCAATGACAAGTGGAGATTATATTTACTCTATAAGATATGGAATCATTCGTTTCCCTTTAAATTTTTAAACCAAGTATATATATATATATATATATATATATATATATATATATATATTTTAAACAAATTAATTTAACAATTAAAAAATTATGAAAGTACATTTGATTAATAAAATTTTGTGAATATTAATTTAAGTAACTTATTTTGTCAAGATGTATGGATGGTAAGCTATTGTTTTTCATTGAAATTACCAGTATAACGTTTATTGACGTCCATGCCGGTAAAGACGTTCAAGTATTTTACTAGTATAAAACAATAATTATTTGAGAAAGGTATGAAAAAATACGGGTATTATTACCGGTATTCAATGCATATGATATAATTCTTAACAGGAAAAACAAACTATCCTTATTATCTTCTCTTTCATTTGTATTACAGTATTTTGAAGTATTTCTTTTTTAAAACATCACTACGTATTTAAATATATCTCAAACCACATATAAAATAAATAGAGTTTAATGCAAAAGCCATATGCCTAAATCACAAGTATTTAAATATTGCTCAACCCTCTCTAAACAGTGTGTGCACGTGTGTCATAATGATATAGGTTCCCAAAGCAGACGTGAACTAATACATATCTGCAGTAGATAAAACCTGTGAATGAAATTAAATATCATTATAAATATATAGGAAAACGCTAATTAAACAAGATATTAAAGTCAGATTTTCATATGGTATAACATCAGGCCCTAATTAAATAATTTAGTACAATTATGCAATATGTAAGTATCATACAATACAATTTCAAGTAAAAGCTAGCGATGATACGACATCACACTCTGGCATTATTCTCACAAATTTTGCAATTTTCGAAAATTGATGAGTTCAACAAAGCATAATTCTTTTAGCGTCTCAGCCTATTCCATGAAAAAAATTGTTGTGATTTTTTAGTATATACATAATTCATTCTTAAGTGCTCTAAACTATAGTTTTGCAATAAACTTACATGACACTGCAGTCTTAAAAAGTGACATGAGGTGGGCAATGGAATACCATCATATTTTAATATCGTCTTTAAACAAAAAATTAGACTCTTTTGGCAAGTTACAATTGTTTTAATTGCCTATACTTTAACCCCAAATTAAAACTGTAATGTTTAATTGCAACAGTCCTTTTCAGATCTTACCATCAGATAGTTCAGTAAGGAAAAAATATATCAATATTATAGTTGAAGGAAGACGCCCCAAAAAATTGCACGTTGTAATTTTTCTAAACACTCAAAGTGATGTCAATAAACTTCATAAATCACATTTTCTCTTGCGTTCTGTATACATGCTGAGGACAAAATTTAATCAAATAATTACATTGACAGTTTGAAGGAACAAAGCCAGTTTGAGGCTTAATGTAAGGACCACTCAAAAATCAAAATATCTGATTTGAAACTCCCAAAGGATCGAGTTCTTTCAGGTGAATTCGGGAGAGATCAGTTTGGAGAAGAACTGGCGGCGCAGTTTGGGCGTTAGCGTTGACCATAAACAGTGGATATGTTTGGTGCTCGTCGATTTTAGGTATCAGGGACACACATGTATTGCACTCGCTGAACCACGAGTTGAAGAAGTAATGTAATATTGCAAGAGGATTTATCCACTTTTACTTTACCAGGGCCCGACAATAAGAGAGTTTTCCGGTATCCGTTATAATTTGTCGGAAGTGATTTTAAAATTAACAACAAAGGAAACAATTTTAGAATTGCTTCCCGCGATTTTACTTGGAAAACAGATTCATCGATTGAAACCCTATCAGGAGACAAACGCCATTTGAGATCAAGAAATCGAGTCATGAATAAAAAGAGCTCTGTACGTAATCTCGCTCATACGCTGATAGAAGATGTATGGAAGATCTTCAGAAACAAATGTATGTAAATAAGATGTTATGGCATAGAATATTGGTGATATCACACAATTAATTCATTTCTTTTTGAAGTCAGTTTCAAACAATTGATATTTTGTAGTACCGCCTCAAATAATTGTTTGATGTTATTCGAGAAGACGGAAATATATGTGAACAAGATATATAGTTTTATACGACTGTACAGATGATACGAGACCGTTTGGCTGTGTTACAGCATCACTAGTTTGACACGTGAAGAAAATATGTTGTTGAGACTGAAGGACGGCTGCCAGCGCCTGTCTGAATTAGCTTCCCGACACGCAGGCGGTTTGGCCGTTCGGCGGCATGATGGAGGCCCAGGCGGGGTGACGCTTGTAGGGAAGAGGAGGGGAGGAAATCAGGTATATTTTCCGAAATTTCGCGCTACGCCGCTCTATTCATCGGTGCATGATTGACACGGCGTTAGTTCAGGAAGCACGTCACCATGCACTATAAACCATTTTTGTTTCTTCTGGAACTGAAACGTTTCAATTTGTTTTGAAATATTTTGAAAAACGGCATCGTAGCGTGAATTCATTTAAACGAGTCAATGTCGTTTACACAGATCGAAAATCGGACAATTTGTTTTGGGCGTTATCGGTCTAGTAAATTTATATTTGGTACTGCCACGTGGTGGCGACAAATGGAACTAGTGTCGTACATTTAATGCCGTGGTTGCGACTGATGCACTTCCAGTCCTGATATGGTCATGGTAGTTAGAACGCCGCCTATCGAAAGTAATATACCGTCGACCAGGGCAACTTTGGTCCTTGCAGGGTAACTTTGGTCAACGCGAAAAAAGTTTTAATTTTTGTACTGAACGGACTACAAGATAAATGAATTATTTGGTCTTGAAAAAATGGTTGTACTGTTTTGATAATTCGTACTTTAGGTAATTATTTTTTGTTAGTGCAGCGCAACGATGGAGATTTTGCAAACGTCTGTTTATACGTGAAGAGTATTTCTCCTCAAGCTTTCTCTTCTGGAACAATTTGGAAAATAGTTAAATATTAAGCTAGTGCCAAAATATTATCTTATAACCTGCAACAAATGTGTGATATTATATTTATTTTTCTTGTTTGACAGTAATTTTAACAAATTTTCCTAAATATAACCTAAATACTAGTTTTCAAGTTACTTGTACCAGGACAATGCCCCAACTATTTCTTTGCAACAAATCTTTTAAACAGGTTTTGTACCAGGTTTCAAGTGTTACGATCGTGCACATTGTGTTAGTTGTTTTTGTTGCTGGTTTTGTAATGATGATAATAAGTCATGAGAATTACAACAAAGGCAGGTTCGAGAAAATATGCCGATTATAGATCTGGAACTTTGCGATTGTGATGGACATAAAATGAGTAAGATCACAGAGATGCAGTAGATGTATAATATACCAAGCACAATAATAATCGCTTGAAATAGGGAGGTGAAAAAACCTGAGCCCATCCACAGTATTCACTCAATAGGAAGAACGTTCCATTTTAAGGCTCATATCAACAAGTTATCTGAATTTATGACTTCCTGTTGCAAACCTTGATTTGAAGGTACCTCATTAAATGTTTCTTGACCAAACGGGACGTACAGTAAATCACTTTAAAAACAATTTCCCCAGGACCAGTTGAATGGCATCCATTTGGAAACGCCACTCAAAGTTAACATGCGTACAGCAAGCAATATTAAACGATGAGCTGCTATTTAGTCAAAAAATCTGTCACACACTTTTCTGCAGCATTGTTTCAAATTTGCAATTTTCAATTAGTCAAGTTGGCAATCTATACAATTAGTTCATTTCTTTTGAAATCAGTTTTAAATCGATTGATATTTTGTGATAGTACAAATAACGATGTTCTTCAAGGGGGCAAATATGGAACAAGATAGTTTATCGACTATTACCAGATTATATATGAGACCGTTTGGTTGGTATTTACATCACTAGTTTGATAAGTGGGAGAAAAATATGTTGAGTTGAAAGGACGAAAAAACCGACTGGCCGGCTTGCTTGCCTGAAGGCGACCTCTCCGTACGGAAGTGCCGATTGGGCGTTCGGCCGCGTCGAGGGATCACAAACAGGTCGAGTGACGCAACTGCGTGTAGCGGGGAGGGGGCTAAAGGTAGTGTTTCAGAAATTTACTTTACGCCGCACCTATTCATCGGTTGCATGATTGACCTTTGGCGTTGGATTCAGGAAGCACGTCAATATCTTTATATTGTTTTCAATTTATTCGGAACTATGAAAACGTTTTTAAATTATTTTTAAATCTTTTTGAAAAACATTTATCATGGCGTAATTCTGTCTTGAAAAGCAGTCCAATGCCATTCGCAGATCAATCGGACAATTTGTTCAGGCGTTATCGACCCTGGTAGTTTGCTTATTTGGTGCTCTTCCGTGGTGTGTGACAAATGTGGAACTAGTGTCGATTTTGGCTGTATCAGGGTCTGCGTCAGTAATGATAGTGTGTGCTTGAACTTCAGAAGAGGACACAGAATTAAAACCTGTTTGGAGATTTGAAACAACAGGATGGAGAGTTGGCAAAGGGAAATTATCTCTGTTCTTCAGCATTACAAAATCATATTGGGCTGTTTGATGGATTCGATTACTGAAGGAAGATGTTTTTAAACAGTTCTGGAAAGTGAACATCTTTACCTAACCAAATATATCTGAGAAGTACTGGTTAAGGAATGATGACCGATTTAGTGCCTGAATTTGTCAAAGGACAGAACTGAATCTGCAGTGTTTCTGCAGGATGAACTTCTTGGAATAAGAAAAGCAAAGCAACATGCCTACATCCACCGTCAGACTATGAGTGTAGGGCGCATGAGAGAGGAGTAACAAGATAATTGCGAGGTCATGTTAGAATCCACTTCAACGACTGGGACCAATACATGCGTCTTTCTTCTAGCCTACACAACTCGCTATTCTTGAATCTTTATTGCACAACACATAATATCCTCTTCTGACAGAACTGCGTCTGCCATGTGGTCAGCAGTTTGGTTGTAAAACTAATGAAGACACAGCCGGTGAGCTTTGTAAGTGACCTCTGGTGGAAAATGGACGTATTCATGCAGGTGCGTAGAAAAATCAAATTACTGCAGTGACGCGTGAAAGGCCAGGTATAGCCATCAAGCTGAAGATTTCAACACGGAGATCATGTCTGGCTGTTTAACATCCAACAGCGCCGCGATTTTGTCAGTGCAACGCGACGATCAGGAAGGATAATACGGTGTGATGGAAATGATCATCTGGGTAAAAAAATTGCGAATGGAGAAAGCCACGAGATATTCCATTCAGTCGGCTGGCCCGTGCGAGTAATGAAAAATGGTGAAGAAAAGATAGGTTGCCAGGCGGGCATGCAAGTTCACATTTCACAGTTTATCTCTCGATATAATAAAGCATCAAGCGCGTTATGCCAGGGTAACAATGGTGCAACTTTGGATCTGTTGCGCTACCTGGAATGTTAATACTGGCGCATTGTATGCCTTGGGATTGGGCATGGTAGAGGGTGGCTACCTGATCAGAGAAAATGGAAGAATGAAGAATTAAAGACAGCATTAAATATTGGGGAAGGTTCTCATCTGCGACGTCAGTCGATATGATATTCTTGTCACAAAAAGTAGTCGTATCTACAGAGCGCATCTATGATCTTGGGAAACTCTGATTGATTACGTAACAAGTGAACGCGTTGAGGAGACACGTATACAAACTGGATGTGGTTTTGATGCGCTGGAAATGGTGAAAAGCGTCGTTGAAGTACGTTTTCATTCTGGGGTTTATCTTGGTCTGCAGCTACCACCATGAATGTCATATCAAGAAGACAGTGTGTACTTCTTCTTGCCTCCAGCTGCACTGGGAAACAGCTGCAGTATCGGCATGATTTTCAACGCGCTCCGAGATGGATCTGTGCCAGCTAAGGAGGGTGGTGTACTTGAATATTGATCTGCGCCTTTACACGAACTGCCTGCGCGCCGGTGCGTCATCACCGGCTTGCCACGAAGCTGCCTGTGACCTGGGTTCATCACCGCACCCTTACCGCACACTGCCGGCGAGATTATTCCAGAACGGTCGAGGGTTCGAAAGTTCGATTCTCACTCGACGAGTATGAATACGCGGCGTGGCGACCACGAGTGAGTCTTGAGTCCGCAGTAAGCGAACTGTGAAGTGCGCATCGCGGTAGACTAGCTATTGATTGCTCAGTGACGTGAACCGTGGTCAGTGCATCACTGTGGTCGGTGACGAACTGTGACCAAATCATCGAACTGTGATCAGTGCAGTGAACTGGCCAGTGCTTAGGACATGCGAGTGTGTATAAGAAAGCTAAATAATAATCAGTGCTGTATCTGCACTTTGATTCTGTTTAGAAACCATAAACGTTTTTAAATAATACGAGACTTATAATTTCCCTGCGAAACGTAACAGTATGCTTCATTCTGCAGCAATTCGTTGTGTTGGAGAAGAGTAAGTGCCGCTCCAATCCCACGCCACCATGGCTGTGTGCCGAATGGGATCTCCTCTCGAAAGGCGGGAGGAACGCCGGTGTGGTTTTATTTATGGCTATGCGGTCGGCATTCAATGGCAGGAGAGGCGCGCGTGTTAATCTTCAGAAAGGAATGTCAGCTGCTACGTCAGGCTAATGGCTACCAACTATTGGTACATAAACGATTCCAGTTCGCATCCAGTAAAAATCACCCGTAAGACTAGCGTCGTGGCACGGAGTAAAGTACACGTGGTGTTTAGCAGAAAACTTTCTTTGTGCAGGGCCCTGGTAATGAAAATGTGGATAAATCGTTGCGCTAGAATTTGAAAAAAAATCTATACGCGGTGTAATACAACCATGATTTGACATTGGGTCACATATAGCGAAAAGATTGGATGATGGCCAAACAATGTGTCTGTCAGTGAACAACGCTTCTATCGGCTAAACCGTTCAACTGATTTTCTCCAAAATATTAATTCTTCAATCGTCTGACGTGTCGCGACCTTGAATTTGATATTATGAGGAAATTGCTTTATGACCCCTGGGACTGTTCAAATTGAAAAAATAATCGTTTATCTTAATTTTTATTATTATAAGATGTCTGAAAGAATGTTTCGAAGAATAGTGCAGGTCATATGTTCGTTGAAAATCTACGATTCCTGCAATAGTTTGCGACTAATGTTTTCATATGTCTTCCTATTACAATTATGAAATGATATTTTTCTATTCATGAATCTGTTCTTAATGATAGATTTTAAATAATGGAAATATACGAATTTGAAATTTAGTGCACTATAAATAATTTTTGCGTGAAAATATGGGCGAGAAACTAATATTGTAACTTTAACACTAATTAAAATTCTACTCAAAATACAGAAAAGTATATCATTATAATATAAATTAGAAAATCACTTGAGTAAATGCCTATGCTAATATATTTTCAAAAATGTCCCAGATGGGAAGACAGTTGTCCCCCCGGAATCTCACTATTTGATCGATCCAGAACTTGACCATACTTGAGTTTTAAAGCAAATTTTGATTTTGGAGAATACTTACATGAAATCTCAATTTAAAATTTTCTCAAAATGGCACTAAAATTTTGATTATAGGTCATTAGACAGCGTAAATACTAAAAATAGTGCGATTCAAATTTTTGTTAAATATCTGATTTTCGAAAAATTGGAATCGCGTCCACATTTTCTATGTCTTACAACTAGAATTATTCAGATAAAGTCATTTTGATAATGAAATCTCGTGTTTAAGAACATCTTGACATAGGTCATATTACAATTTTCGAAAATATAAGTAGGTTCACTGGTATATAACGTGAAGGACAGGCAATTTTTAAACAATTATTTTCTCAAAACATCGAACAGGATAAAATCGGTGCTGGAGCCATTTTCAATGAACACACTGTTTTCGAAATTGCAAAAATTAATTTTGAAAAAAGCACAATATTGAAGACAGATTTTTAGTCTTAAATGAAACCATATCTAAATAATAAATCTTAATGGAAGATGCGCATCTGTTTTGAAATAAAATAAATAAAATAAAATAAAATAAATCACTTGACCTTCTTAACACTGTGAAGTTAATACCGTTATAAAAACATTCTCAAAATATAGTTAGTTTCATTGTTTCCTCTGGAGAGTGAGAACTCTTAAAAAATGGCTGAGTTTGATTTTCGTGTAGAATTCTGAATTTTGAAAAATTTCCAATAACTCTTCCATTTAAATAATGTGGTAAGAATGTGCTGTTGTAGCACCATTAGTTTCTATTTTCAATAAATTCATGATAGTCATTGCAGAATTAAATTTATGCTTTCATTTCAAATATTATATTCTATTCTCTCTTCAAATGATCTACAGGAATTTGAAATGTTCGGTTCAGTTCATTGTGTTTTCAGTGCCTGATCACAATTCAAAAATTTGAGAGTGTGGCATCACTTTTTTCTTTTATTCTCTATAAAATTAACAGTTCGTGCCAATGTCAAGACCCCTGTTGACAGTTATAAGAAAAGAAGATATCCTGCATGTGATACCACCATGCGTATATTTTGTTGGCTACGGAGAAAAAGTTAGATGTCCTTACATTTTTAAAAATATATATGAACTACACAAAGATTTTCTCAAATACTAGTGAACTTAAAGAAATTAACATCTATATAGGGAAGGACATAATTTTGTTTGGAAGACTGGCATTTTCTCCTTGAACATGAACAGTGTTCTTTCATAATAATAATATATAATAATAATAATAATAATAATAATAATAGTAATAATAATAATAATAATAATAATAATAATAATAATATTTAGCAATGATATTGGAATGCATTTTGGCGTAGAAATGTAACTAAATGCATCGAAAGGAAAGTGGCAACATCAGATGGATTACACCCTTGGAAGGAAATGCTAAACATGAACAATTCATGCCATGAATCCTGAGGAATATTACAAATATCTTGGATATTTACAAAGATTTAATGTTGACCAAAAAATTACAAATCTAACATTACCAGGAATTTAATACCGTCTGAGTAAAATTTGAAAACTAAACTCAGTGCTGGCAGGAAATTAAGGCTATAAAGGCATAGGTAATTCAGTGCTTACCTACAGCTTTGGTATTGTCAGATGGACACATACCAACTAGATGCATTTAATACAAACTGCAAGTACTTTGCACCAGATTTAGATGTCATCACCTAAAGCGTAGTTGAGAGATTCCACCTACCTAGGTCTTTAGGAGGAAGAGGTGTCATGATATAGTGAATCTCCATCACCAACAACTGGAGAGACTAGTCAGTACTTCACGAAAAAGTTAATGGAAGCAAGATACATCGGATTGTACATACATTGACCGGAAAATTACACCATTGAATTTGTCTGATGAAACAATGAACCTACAAAAGCAAATACTGACCAATGAGATGAAAATCAGCAGCTGGAAGAGAGCACACGGATGCTACCCATCCAGATAGAGGGAGAACTGATGGACCGTAAGTCTCAATTAAATGGCTGTGCTTGGGAGAACTTTTGCTGAAACAGAGGGTTTCATGGTAGCTATTCAGGACCAAGTAGTATCAACTAAAACTACAGAATTTATCTGAAAGACTATACGTCGTGATGACAAATGTCGGCTATGTGGAGAACATAGAGAAAATATAGACCACATTATCAGTGGATGCAGCTCTTTAGCATTCTCAGGATATACAAAACGACATGACGACATTTGTAAAGTGGTTTATCAGCAACTATGCCACAATAATAACCTTTGACGGTAACGAACACCATACTACAAGTACACAGACAGTCATTGACACAAATAATCACAAAATGTACTGGAACAGGTCCGTAATAATAGATAGGTCTGTATCATCTAATAAACGGACATTGTATGGCATGACAAGAAAAATAAAAAGGTGTATCTGATTTATTTATTTATTTATTTATTTACGTCAAAAAAACAGTTAAAAACTCGATGACGTGCTATGGGAAAAGTGAATTGTATTTTTCAAAATTCTGTGATCCCTACACTAAGTCTAATACTACTTAAATTTTGAATTTTGAAAGGGCGAAAAAACAACAAAAACTCCATGTAATAAATCTATTTTCAAGGATAAACAAGCAATAAATTTTGAATTTTGAAAGGGAGAAAAAAAACAAAAAACTCCCATGTAATAAAATTTATTTTCAAGGATAAACAAGCAATAAATTTTGAATTTTGAAAGGGAGAAAAAAAACAAAAAACTCCCATGTAATAAAATTATTTTAAAGGATAAATAAGCAATAAATTTTGGCTCTTATTACTTCCTGCTACGATAACATGGAAACTTGACAATTTGAATAATTGTATGTCCCACTGAATTCTAGAAGACGTGCACAGAAAATGAAGTTACATTTATGTCCAGAAGCAAAACAAGGGGCCATCTCAGCATTTGCTCAATGGATCAGGAAACTGACGAAAACCTATCGAGATGGGAAGCTGTAGTACAATAGTTGTTACAAGTTGATTATACTCATTTATACAGTCCAAATGTAAATAATGCATTATGTATCATTGTTAAATAGTTACTTTTCTGTGATGCTCATATAGTCTCCAATTGTATAGAAACAGTTTTGCAGCAGAAACAATTTCACTTGGATTAAACTTTTCTATTGAATTTAATCGTTTAATGTCATCTGGCAAAGTGTTGTAAAATAATGTACATGTATTGTATGTAAATTTTTGTAATGAGCTGTTGATACTCTTACCTGATGAATATGATTTCTACGTCAGTGTTATAGTAATAGACTTGCATTTTCTGAAAATATATTCCTGCCTTGAGCAAGCATTTTTACAAAACCACTGATTCGAAATAAAAAGACAGGTAATGGTAGAATTCCTAGATTAATGTAGAGAGGCACATGAATCACGTGGTGGGATTTGTTATTATCGTACAATTCGTTTTGTAATCTAAAAGTCTGGAGCTATAAGATGTAATTCCCAGAATATTATGCCATATCTCAGGCGGGAATGAACATTCGAAGTATACTAATCGAGCAGTATGAAGGCTGACTGAATTTGCAAGAATTCTGAGCAGCGTAGCATAATGAACTTAATTTTGTGTTCAATTCATTTAAATGGACGTCCATTTAAGGTTTGACTGAATTGAGAGACCTAAAAATTTTATTGCCTTAACATCAGTCAATGGTACACTGTTCATTTTCAATGGGGCAAGAATTGTTTATTTGAAATGGAAAACTGCATTAAAACCGTTTTCTTTCGTTTACTATTAATTTGTTATTGGAACCAATTTGAAACATCTGATATTGTATGATGATTGATGTCGCGATCCAGCTAGCTCACAACATCCCAAAGAAAGAAGTGAAAAATTCTAAAATATCAACCTCTGGCAAATGAGATAAAGGAAATGTGGAGCGCGTGGAAATGGTGACGATTGTACCAATAATTCTAGGCCAGTGGTGAAATTCTAAGTTCCCATGAATCCCTAGCTGAACTGCATCTGAAGAAGGGTTATACATCCAGATGCAAAAGATTGTCATACTGGACACGCTTAACTCGTGAGAAGTTTCTGAACATTGTTGGTTGATCCAGTGCTGATTATGACAGTTGGAGCGTGTATCTCTTGTTCATGGTAACCGAGATACATGAGTGAAACAAGTTAGAATTGATGATGATGATGATAATAATAATAATAATAATAATAATAATAATAATAATAAATAATAATAATAATAATAATAATGACTTTTTTATGTGGCAGACTCGGGCCATCAGTGCTCTTTCGCCTAACACATTTTCATCATTGCCATGTGAAAACTGTCAGTGGTAATCTCATTGAGTATCTCAAAGCACAGGTGGTCAAATAGAGACCTAAGCCAAGAAGAAAAATAAAGCTCAATGTACCATCTGGCAGAATACATCATTTGTTATTTTATATCAAACTGAACCACCACAAAAATCAAGATTAATGTAGTTTATTAGAATTGTTTAGTGGATTTGTGAATCTTGAATCTCAAATTTTTGAAAGGTTAAGTCTGAAATGAAAACAATAAAAATAATATATATAACCTCTGTGGTTTCCATAGAAATATTGTGGTACTCCATTATTGTAATATATAATGGGGAAAAGAAATAATCTTCCACAAACTAATTTATTTGTCGTTACAGCAACAGGACGTGTTTCAAGGTATTTTCCTCATCTTCAGTACATCCCAGTAACATGGTTAAATGTGTGACATGTTCTTACATGGTAGATGGGGTGAAATACCTGAAACATGTCTGCTGCTGTAATTATATATATATATATATATGGTGATTGTTGCTCAGAGACAATACATTTCATTGAATAGTTTTCCCTACAGGTACGATTTCTCCATTGAATTGGAGCCTGTTTACAGTTAATTACAATAGGTTCTTTAGAGAAATCGATTTATTATTTTATCAACAAACTGAACAAGTAAAAAAATCTAGATCATTGCAGAAAAGTTTCATTGTGATTACTGGTGAGGATAATGTTTATTGTTGTATTGAGTCATGAACTGAGTTTTATGTGGATATATTTATCATCTCGAGTTGTGTTAAACTTTACAAAAGTATAATGATTTTGGATTTTGATGGTTTATGCCAGAAATAAAACAAAATAATATGGTTTTTAAAGTAATATATTTGTAAATGTTGTGCAAGGAGAACAACTTTGCTGGACTGTTCACTTCACAATGCTACATCTTCCAGTCTGAATGCACCAGCCCACAAGCTGTAAATAATGGTTTTCAATTAAAAATAAAAATTGATAGTTGAAAAGCACAAAATTATAGTTATTAAGAAAATGGGTTTGCTAAAGTGGCTTTGCCAGCTTAATGGAGTGTGAAAATAAGTATGTTCTAATATCTTTCATGGCCTTCCAACTTACTTACTGTAACTTACTGGCTCAAGAGCGCTTAGTTACACAGTTTAGTGTATTATTTTTTGACTTGAAGTATTCTTACCCTGCATTTCCACATTAACCTGTATTCCTATTTTTCTGTTTCACCTTTTGTCATTTGTGTTCTGGCTAAAAACATGGCGTGAAAGTGAAGTTATCAGTTACACTTGGCGTTCTTGGTCTTGATATGTGTGTTTTTTTGTTTCTTCTGTCACTGTTTCATATCTCACTGTATGAAACTGTTACTACTCACAAAATTTAAAATATTGTAAATTTATTTGTCTATTTTGATTACCAAATGTATAGAAAATAAGATGAAATGACTTGCTTTGTTGTCAAAGACATTTTTAAAATAAAAAAATGAGAAGGAATATTGAACAAACTGAGTTGATGAAATTGATTGATCATTTTTAATCAGCCTAACCTGCACATATCTTCCATTCTGCAAAAAGCAGAGCTTAAACCAATTTAATGACATGCATTGCTATAAAGAATCTTTTAGTACAGTTGACTAATTTGCAACAGAACTTCACTCACTTTTCCTGATGCTGCAGATATTTAAAGAAAACAAATATTTCATTCTAATTGAAACAACAATAATTAAAGCTTTTACATGATGGAAAAACACTGTTTTTCTAGTAAGACATTTGACACAAAAATTCTGACACACATCTTCTAAATTAGAGATTGCTGCTGAGCACACATTATTTCTATTAACAGACCTGAAAATGGTTGTAAAGCCATCCAATTTTGAATGATATATTAACAAACACTAGAAAATGCTATGAATAAAGAAGACTGTGCTGCCAGGTGTTACATCATTAAAAAGTGTTCTAAGTTTGATAATTCTTAATCAATTTTAAATTAATTCCAGGGTTGAGAACAACTTGCAGCAATACCAAGAGTAAAATCAAAATGTAAGCAATGTTGTTAGAAAAGGAAGAGAATGGAGATCCCTGAGTCAGGATCAATAATGAAAAATAATCATGAAAAGAGTATATTCAATTTTAAATTATTATGAGAGAAATGTGAATTACAACAATAATGTTTGTTGTAACAACAATAATTTTGATGTAACCAATAATTTGTTTTCCAAAACAACTTGGAGCCCCAAAAAAATAATGTGACATTCTTAAAATGTCAATCCGAAAGATAGTCAAACTATTCTATTTAAAACAAAAATTTCAGGGCAGTATCACAAAAAACAATTCGTGAATTTAGGTTAAAATATTCCAAACAGGCTCAAGCAATGCCAATTACAGACTTCTCTTATCTCAAATGAAACTACATCTATATGAACATAAGTTGTTGAAATAAAAGTATTGTAAAATATTTCAAATGTTATTCAGTCCTATTTCCCCAAAACTTTGTCATTTGGGGTAAAGATTAGCATAAATGTTTAAGTTTAATTTTTTACTTTTGTTATTCTACTTTATAATATATATATATATATATATATATATATATATATATATATATATATATATATATATATATAAATAACTTAAATATGAAACATTGCAATAGCCATATACTTTGTACATATGGTACATATCATTTTGTACACACACACAATAGAGTGAAAACTTGAGTTAAGCATGAATAATGGAAGTGTTCATTGCTAATTTAATATTACAAAAAAAAAATTCAGCTATCGTCTATATCCGAGGGGGATCAATGGCTTTTGTAATAACAGACACACACGATTCAAGCTCCTGCTGGATAAAACACTCCATAAAAAGGTTTGAAACCAAGGACCCTGAAAAAAAAAAATTTTGCCATGTGATAAGAACAAGCTCTTTGGGAATACTGTAGTTTATGAAAAGGTAACGAAAGATGAAGTGAAGAGGAGGGCGAAAAATGTAATGTATAATTTTTCCTCTAATTTTGACTCATTTTCATTTTCATCGTTCCATCACAAATATTGTTCACAATATGCAATCAACGGCGCCAATAAAACAGTTTTTAAACTGAATTTGATGCCACAAATCCATAAACACCACATTTTCGGCTTTTTCTACATTATAGAGATAACGAATATTATTTACTGTCTTTTATCAACAGTTTTGGTTCAGGGGGTTGCCCATGTAACCGTTAACAATTTTATGATCATCAAACATTACTTATTTCACTCAAACAGGGTACCACATTAGCCAAGTATGACCAATTTCCGTTAGACAATAGAAATAGACACTTTCAAATAGCCATGTCATAAGTTTGTATTTCAAATGCTTTTAAATTAAATAAGATTGAAATCTCTGCTTCAAGAACTTTTGTTTGCATAAGTTAACTTTCACTGCAATCGGCAGAGAGAGAGATAGAGAGATAGAGAGAAAATAAGAGAGAGATGAGAGAGAATAGAGAGAGAGATAGAGAGATGAGAGATAGAAAGATGAGAGAGAGAGAGAGATAGATAGATAGATGATAGATAGATAGATAGATAGAGATAGAATAGAGGGGTGTGTTTCCAACTCATAAAATACAAGTGAAAAATGAAATGAATACAAGTATCAATAAACCCAATTCCTCATGCACTTCGTGGAAAATTTTAAATTGCAGAACTTCAATCATGCAAAAGCTGCAGGAGGTACTAAAGTTCATGTCTCACTCTGTATTTTGTATGTGTACTATAGTGTCCAAAGTTCCGTTGCAAACAATAACCCCGATTCTATATTGAATTTCCAATGTCAGATCAAAAAACCTCTTTCAGAATGGGTGAAATGCTACTTCTGGGCGAAAATAAAACCGGCTGCTGGTCAACCGACACCGGCCCATCTACCAACGGAGTTGGGCGTAGCGTCATTTTTCCGCGTTTCGGTGAAACAATGGGGAAAACATCCACTTCACACTAGTGTACATTAGTATTAAATATTTTGCTAGTACTATTCATTCACTCTATTAAATCTACTTAATATGCATTTTGTTATAAATTATAACCACAGTAAACAGCAGTACCCTTATATGCAATGCCGATCCAAACCCACCTTTCTGGAAAGTAACAAGACTCTGGAATGCTCAATTTTGAAAAGTTAGAAGTATTTTTTAGCGTATCTTCGGGGAGGCTAATGCCTTATCTTTAGACAACCATACAATGAAAAAGTCCCAGGCGGTTATCCTTACCCGGCACATGCTAACAGCATTTGTAGCTAAAATGATCCTCATTACACTATTGAGTTTATTCAATGCTTTTGAGCATGTAGTTCGAACTGATACTTTTCCCAGTTTCATTTTGTGGTGCCCAAGCAGATTTGGGAATGTCTGCGCAGACAATTCTGAGTGCTCAGTCAACCTATCTCCCACGGTGTCGAGATTAGCCGTGAGTAAATGGCACCTCCAGTGGAGGTATGCTCAAACGACGATTAACAAAAATCAATGTACTTTTGGTGTTGATGCAAAAGAAAAAAAAGTAGGACATAAGTAACGTATTATACACTGGTGTACACATATTTTGTAACACTTTTCGTTCTCGCGCGCGAATACTGCGTTCACGTGTTGACACTATTCGCACTATGCCACGGCATTGTCTGATGCTACGTCGGGTGGGAAGCTTGTATCTGGCGCAGTCAAAATTTGGAATTGCTACTGCTCTACACTATTCAAATGGAAAACACCGACACGCATTTAATATTCGTGCTCTAGTGCAACACAAGAAAAAACAGCAGTGAAACAAACTTTACAAAACACCAACTTCGACACGAAATGCATTCACGAATTCTCCCAAGACTTCCGGGAGAGTGGCATCGATCACCTTGCCCAAGAAAGGGCCCCCGTATCTTTTAACTTCAAGAAAGGGTTCTTGAAGTCATGTATCGCGTCTTTGGGTTCCAGAAACATCGTAAAGCGAGATGCAAACATCCTTTTCGAAACGCATTCTTTTGAGAAGAGGTGTTTATATCAGTCTAGGATTATCCTAACGAAAAAAATTTCTAGGTTTCTGGGGTTAACTGAATACCCTGTTCCTTCAAAAGTTTTTTTTGGAGGACGAGGGAACGTTCAAGTTATCAATAACCTCTGATGGAAGAAACCTAAATTCCCAAATTTGTTTAAAATCATTTTTCCAGGTTATCTAATGTAGCTATTGTTAAACTGAAGCTGCCCAAAATATTTCATTCATCGGAAGCATCAGTTATAACCGTGCGCTTAGAAATATTTCGTTACTATTTTAATGATCGAGCATTTTAGCTACAAAATGGTTTGGCATGTATTTAGCGATATAAAGGATAGTCTGTGGACTTTCATTTATCATATGAGGCTCATAAAGTGTGACCCAATTTTTCTGCAACAAATTTCCCTGACGTTTCCAGTTTTCCAATAAATTATGTTTCCTGATTTATTATCTGTCAGATCATATTTTTCTTTTTTCTTCAAGGATTGGTTCCGCTCCGGTCCCGTTTTGCTCAAGGTGTTCCAATCTCTTTTTTGGTTTGCATTGACAAAGCTGGAAGTCTGCTACTTAGCATTCATCGTATATTTCACACAATTTTCTGTTATTTTTACCAGCTGGTCAAGCAATAGTTCTACCAAGTTCCTTCGATATATCAATATTCCTTTTAAAATTTTAATATGAATACCTAAGGTATCTAATAAATTTCATTTCTTTACCTGTTAGATTTGTCTCTTTTGCCATTACTACAGCTTTATTTCCATATGTTATAATGACTAGCTACAATATTAAAAAAAACTCTAATATCTTTTCGAGTTTTTTTTCTTAATCTCCTGTAAATTTTCAACATATATTCCAAAATTGTTTAATTTTACGTTCCAGTGTCTTTTCCATCAGAAATGTGGCATTCCAGATTCTTAAAGTGTTCTACCTGCTCTATTATTTGTTCTATTACTATTATAGTTGTTACTAGTATTTTCATTAAATCCATTTTTTTTTCTAAGTGGAAATTTTAAGATTAAATTCTTTTGTTAATTGACTTAAAATTAAAAAAAATCTCTGTAATTTATTATTGTCTGAATATCAGCGTATAAAAAGGGGTTCATAAAGTTTTTTTTTTCCAGGTAAATTCAGGTCAATTAAAGTTTTCATGTTGTAAACAAATCAATATAAATATTAACTATGGTATTAAAACAGCATATACTTTCTTGCCCCATAGTAACAGTTTTGTAATCATAATATAACGATTTTGTAATCATATATATCGATTAAGCAAAATAAGGTTTATAACGAGTTATTTTACTTATTTGAGCATTGTGACCTCTGTTTATTGTATTTTCTTGTATCTTAGCTTTAATAAGTCGAATTCATAAAAATGTATTTATTGTGTTGGAAGGCAGATTAACGGGCTTGAGTCATAACTAAACACGAACTATAAGTTAGTTGTTTGCCGACGTTTCGGAAAATTTATTTCTATCATCAGGACTGGCAACCAAAACATGAAAAGATAATTAATACATAGCTGATGCTCCTCCATTTCAGGAGGAGCCTGAACCTGCCGTCCAATATTTCATCAATTGGTCATTAGGAATTCTTCATTTGTTGTTGTTATTAGAGCGGGCATAAGTTTTCAAAAAGCCCGCTCGGGCATAAAGAATCAGAAAGGCCTGCACGGGAATTAACAATGCGTTACTTGTTTTTCATGTCCATAAACACACAGCAATGAACTAGTAAACCAGAAGATATTTTTCGCCGTGTCTCCAAGATATTCTAAGTTCCTTCTTAAATGTCTCATTTTCTTTTAAATGAAAACAAATTACAAGTTACACAGATTACACATTACTCATTGTCTGAACATGTAATTCTAAATACTCCATACGTTTCACACCTAGAAAATTTCCCAAATCCTCATTACTAATAGAAGAAAAAACGTTTCGTTTCATCTGCATTCAGAATTCAACATGTGTATGGGCTAGGAAGGGATACCAGAATTAAAATAGTGCAATATCAGATGTTTCAAATTGGTTCGAAATAACAAATTAATAGTAAACGAAAAGAAAACGGTTTTAATGCAGTTTTCCATTTCAAATAAACAATTCTGTGCCCCATTGAAAATGAACAGTGTACCATTGACTGATGTTAAGGCAACAAAATTTTTAGGTCTCTCAATTCAGTCAAACCTTAAATGGAACGTCCATTTAAATGAATTGAACACAAAATTAAGTTCATTATGCTACGCGTTCAGAATTCTTGCAAATTCAGTCAGTCTTCATACTGCTCGTTGTGTATACTTCGCGAATGTTCATTCCGCCTGAGATGGCATAATATTCTGGGAAATACATCTTATAGCTCCCAGACTTTAGATTACAAAACAGATTGTACGAATAATAACCAAATCCCACCCACGTGATTCATGTAAGCCTCTCATTAATCTAGGAATTCTACCATTACGTGTCTTTTATTTACGAATCAGTGGTTTTTGTAAAAAATGACTTGCTCAAGGGCGGGAATATATTTTCAGAAAATGCCGAAGTCTATTACTATAACACTCGACGTAGAAATCATATTCATCAGGTAAGAGTATCAACAGCTCATTACAAAAAATTTACATACAATACATGTACATTATTTTACAACACTTTGCCAGATGACATTAAACGATTAAATTCAATAGAAAAGTTTAAATCCCAAGTGAAATTGTTTCTGCAAAACTGTTTCTATACAATTGGAGACTATACTGAGCATCACAAGAAAAGTAACATTAATTTTAACAATGATATAATGCATTATTTACCATTTGAACTGTATAAATGAGTATAAACAACCTGTAACAACTATTTTCTACAGTTTCGGGTCAATGACCCCATCTCGATCAGTTTTTCGTCAGTTTCTGATCCATTGAGCAAATGCTGAGATGGCCCCTTGTTTTCTTCTGACATAAATGTAACTTCATTTTCTGTGCACGTCTTCTAGAATTCAGTGGGAAATACAATTATTCAAATTATCGTTTCATGTTGTCATGGCAGCAAGTAATAAACCAAAATTTATTGCTTATTTATCCTTGAAAATAGAGTTTATTACATGGGAGTTTTTGATTGTTTTTTTTTCTCCCTTTCAAAATTCAAAATTTATTGCTTATTTATCCTTTAAAATAGATTTTATTACATGGGAGTTTTTTTGTTGTTTTTTTTCTTCCTTTCAAAATTCAAAATTTTTTGCTTATTTATTTTGAAAATAGATTTTACTACTGGGAGTTTTTGTTTTTTCTCCCTTTCAAAATTTAAAATTTAAGTAGTATATGACTTAGTGTAGGGATCACAGAATTTTGAAAATGTCACAATTCACTTTTTCCCCATAGCACGTCATACGCAGTTTTTAACTGTTTTTTTGACGTAAAATAAATTAAAATAAATAAAAAAAGAAAACGTTCACAGAATACATTTCATCCATATAGTACGTTACACTCAGTTTTTCGGTTTTGACGTTAAATAAAAATATAAATAAATAAAAAGCCTCTAATAGTCAATTTCAACAAAGAGAAGAATTCAAAAGAATTTCACATTTCATTATCTTATCTTGCCGTTCAACAATGAACTTCTCGAAATTCTATCGTTGCATTGATCTCAAGGCAGCGTTGGTAGTAATATGAATTAAAGTTAAAATGTTCATTACAAATTTGTTACTCCATTTTTCAATTTTTCTTGCATGTAAAGTATCAGAAATAATGCTAATATAATCCATACCCAACCAATTCAAATGAAGCGTCTGTGATGCGTCTGCGTCTGCGTTTGCGTTTGCGTTTATTTCGAACAGTAGTCACTTCTTTTACAAATGGAACATACCATAATCAGCGATTAATGGCCAAAATTTCTGAAGAAAAAAAAACAGTGTTTGTTAGTTCAAGTTAAATTTATTACATTCCTTCAACCACATTCTTTTATACGAACATTTCCAAACGCGTCTCAAATTATGTTCACGATGCGCAAGAAATTCGAAGCAGGCGACTATGTTTGACGTCAAATAACACAAAAATTATATTGTCCAAAAAATTCAACATGACTTCTTGAAGATCTGTTCTTGATGACACAGTTTATTATGAAAAATGAATCTTCACAATTGTTGTAGGAGGACGCGGAAAAAATTAATTTTTTAGAAAATCAGGATTTTAACGAACATGAGACCTCCACCATTCTGTTAAGCGCTCTGTCGCTAAAGTAAAAAAAAAAACTAATATTTTCGAAAAATTGAACATGACATTATTTGAAGATGTTTTTGATGAACACATTTCATTAAGGAAAATGTTTATCTTTATAATTGTCGTAGGAAAACGCGCTAAAAATGTGAATTTTGCAATTTTCAAAAATCAAAATTCGACAAATCGACTGAATCACATGAAGACAAATCTCGAACAGGCGACCTGTTCGTTCCTACGATGATAAATCCGAGAGTCCAAACGAAGACTCGCTGCAAAATTGTCTTTCGAAAACGACCATCAGGCAGATTTAATGGTGAAAGCTACAAGCATGTCATCTCGAGCTTCGGGAAGAAGATCTAGCTGTTGTTCTGGATCAAGTCAAGTCACAGACCATCTAAAATTTAAAAAATATTATGCAATTCCCAAAACTACCAGGTGCATTATCCGAAGAGGAGGCATTATGCTATTGCTAGATAACAACTTGAGCAAGCAACAGTATATAAACACTAGGCTACTACTAAAACCACAATGCAGATATTTTCCCATCATCGAAAGTGAAAAGAGCAAAAGCAACAAGCAGACCTTCAGACTTACATGTCACAGATGGTGTAGCTAGAGCCATTACAGTCCCTGTTAAATCATACAGCAAGGAGAATAGTTCTTCAAGATTATATAATTATTCACCAAACAATTGTAATGCACAACTAATTTGCAGTTACAGCTTTGATGGGAGCTCCGACAAAGTCTCTATAGGCAAATTCTTCTTCCTTTCTCAGGCCTTGGAATCGACGATATTGCCACAACACTTATACCCTTGCGCTTGGTAAGTCCAAATAGCAGTCTATGGAACAACCAGACACCTCAGCCAGTCAGGTTCTGCAGACCAATAAAATTGGAATATACAAAGGAAACCAGCAAGCATGTTCTCCAGGAAAAATTAAACATGGAGAAAGAAATTCATGAACTCAGCGAAGTGAAAATTGTCTTAGCAATGGACAGACTATAAGGGTTTATTTGCTCTATATTTGACATTAATTGATTGGTAAATTTTATATATAACAGGAAATAGATCTAGTCCAACCTGCCCTATTTGTGGCCAAAACCTCTTCAAGTAAAAAGATGCGGCAGAATTTGCGCACTCGAAGTTTTGCCTACGCCTACTTTGCACAATTTGGGGTAGCCCTACATCTTTGGATTAAGTTCTTTGAATGCGTTCTGCACATAGCTTATAGACTCGATTTAAAAATATGGCAAGTCAGAGTGTGTAAAAAAAGTTTGTTGCTAAGACGAAAATATTCAAAAATTGTTTTGGGAAAAAATGTTCCCAAAACATCTTCATGTCGATAAGGTGGAAGATAACGGTCGCGGTTCGTCTAATGACGGAAATACGGCACGACGCGCCTTTTCGGAGCCTGCAGTTTTTTCACGAATTACTGATGTATGGAAGGCCTAATTCAGAGATTTAGGATAATCCTGATAGCCATGTCAATACAGCATTTACCACGTTATTTGGCAAATATTGTACGAAGACTGCTAAAGTATACAGAAAACAGATTGGTTTCCAATGCCTGTAAGTGTTCATAAAGTTATTGTTCATGGAAAACCCACACTTCAGAATTGTATACTGCCACTTGGATACCTGGGAGAAGAAGCTTCAGAATCCAGAAATAGACTGTACAAAAAAGACAGAGAGACTCACGCAAGAAAAGACAGCAGAATCCACAACTTAACAGACATCTTTAAGAGAACTTTGGAAACATCGGATCCCATCATTTCGACTGTCGGGCTCCAGACAAAGTTCAAAATAATACGAAAAGGAACTTCCACTTGAAGTAATTAAATGCTCATTTGCGCTGCACAGAATCAAGTTCACATGAAGCAACTCAGAAATATCTGATCTTGTTGATCTATCGGATGAGGATGCTATGGAGTAGATTCTTTCTAGTGATCAGAGTGAACATTACTTAATATTAAGAATATGAATGATGTCTTTTTCTTTCACAACAATACGAACTCTTGTTAAATGAAAATACAGATGAATAATTTCATAATAACAGTTTTCAAGCGAATTTTTAATTCCCACCTTTTCCCATCTGAAGACATGAGCCACCATCTTGAAATTATGCAACAGATACTATGGTAAATGTATTATATTCTTTAGGTCTATATATGTATACATATATATGTCTATATATGTATGTGTCTATATATTCAGGCGATTTGCTCTTCAGATAACCGAGTTATGACTTTTACGAGAGCGTTGAGTCCATGCAACGCCTTCAGTCTGAGCGTGAATTTGTTTAAACTGGAAGATGGTAGGCAGGCAGACCTCCGCTAGTTTCGCCCACTCCGTCGGCGGGCTGGTGTTCCCAGAGCTTGTCCTCCAGGACCCTGATTCCATCACTGTCAGGGACCATAGGAAAAGAGGTGACATCAAAGCTCGCAAATATAACGCAAGGACTAGTTCTGATGGAGCGTATAAGTTCAATGAAATGTTTGGAATTGAGGATGGCAGATGGCAGTTGTTGGTGAGGGGTTCAGTTTGTTGGAGAAACGGACCAACTGCTGAGAAAGGTGAGTTGATGGCGCACTATAGGGCGGAGAGGCACGTCCGGTTTATGGATCTTCGGAAGACTATAGATGCGGGTGTGCGGTTGTTATCGAGCTTAAGGCGTCTTGTCTTCCTCGTTAACGGATGACGCTTCAGCGATGATGCCTGGCTTCGTGCATCAATTTCGGAAGAGGATTCTTGTCCCGTTACCGGTATGTATCCCCGTTACTGGGTGTTGGTCATCTTGGAGTGGTGTCGGAAATCTCCATCATCACCACAGTAGCGTTGCTTTCATCAGCGGGAATAATGACAATATCATCGCGCTGTTTTAGCTGTCTTCTAGTTAATCTCTCTTCACGGAAAATATTACATTGTGAGGAGATGGTCGGGCTAAGATGGTGCTTGTGTCCTAATCCGCTCACCCTTTCTCTCCCATATAAGGCGGCATCGCTAGCCATTTGGCAGCAGTACGCTCTGAGGAAGGCCACATGTTGGCCGAAACGTCCGCCACCACTCCAGAGACGCGGCTCATCCGCACAGTACGCAGTACAAAACGCACATATCGCAGAACAAAACACATGAAAATCTTTAAACACTAAAAGGGTCCACAGAGCACTTGCATTTCGTTTTCAAAACATTATCACAGGTAGTAGCTTGTCACACTTGGATATTGCCGTCCTGGGTAACGAAAGCACACGAATGAAGAGTGGCGTGAGAATACAAGGTGAGCGAATATCGTGGAGTGATCGTGACGGCGCGGGGCGCTGAAAAAACACCGCAGCCACGGCGTCGCTTGGTGAGGCTATCTGCGGATTATTCTGGCCAGTGGGTTGGTGGCAGTGGTGGCGATGGGGGCCACGCCACAATCCCGGCCAGTGCGTGGGTGAAGCGGCGGATAACCAGCCAGCGGATATCCCGAGATACTCGATGTTTGGCGTGGGTTGGAACTGGCTCTTTGCTTCCTGATATAGAAGCCCGTCTCGACGAGTGCGTTCATGTGCTGAATTAGCCGTTGTTTCGTTTGACAAGAGGTCGTCGTAGTAAATGCAAGGTGCGCGAACTGCATTGATGCTGGACAGCGGCGCGTAGGGTATCTGCTTTAAATTTGGAGGACACGGCCAGCGCACACGAAGTGCGGCAAAAACAAAATACCCGGACGGACATACTATGCCAAAGTACTTTTGTGTTGCGGGATAGACCGGGAGATGGTAAAACCATCTACCGAATCCTCCGCACACCCACCTATAACAGTGGATATCTCATGAAAACTGTCGTAGGGACAGTAGGTTGAGGCGGTGCGTTGGAGCAAAACTCAGTTCAGGCGGACATGTCTACGATAAGGCAAAGTTATGTGATCGCGGTTTGGGTTCCACAAGCAGAAGAATAAATCAGGGGTACCTGTTGCACCTCTCAGTACTCCCGCTTGCGTCATGTCGATGGCTCTGGCGAGTCTCCGTGAAGTGGGGCGCAATGCGGTGGGCGCCAGCGCGGTACATGCCGCCCGCCGCGGAAAAGAGCGTGCGAGGCACACTGGGTGACCAACGTTCTCGTTCTCGTCGGATTCGGGACACTACAGTAACTGATGTTTTTATCTGGGTGGGTTACTACCTCTCTACGAACCACCATCCGGAGGGGGGAAGTGAGTTTGGACATTCCTTGTCCTAGGATTGCCTTCTCTGCGATTTCGAGGTCTTCCTCCCAGTTTCTCTCTTTAGGTGTTTTTAGGCCCTCAAGATTCCATTGCTCGCTCATTCGCGCTCCAAACAGGAAGCCATTAGCAGGAAAGGAGACAACTATCCTGCCAGTCATTCGGTCTCCAGTTAGACAGTATCCGGTGACCATCCCCAACTGCGTGAAGGTGTGGTTGGAATTTTCCTTTCATTAAGAAAGACAAGGCATTTCTTTCTCTCTTCAGGGTTTCTAAAGTACTCAGTATGATCAATAAAATAAATATGAAGAGCAAGAAATGTTCCAAAATTCGCATGCCATTATTACTATTTTTATTAATATAAATATAATCATTATTTAAATTAGGATTCACTGGATAAATCAAACATTATAAGAAAAAAAGGCGATGATTACAGTCAATAAAATATATTTAGAGCAGACGTTTCGGCCTCAATTTGAGGCCTCTCCAGTGTCTGAAAGGTCAACACACCAATCAGTTATAATTTTACATAATATTACAGTATAAAACAATTTAATTTTTTTTAAACAAACATAATGAGAAAAAAAACGTGGTACCTGTAAGTTGCTTAGGTTAAATTACACCATAATGTTGAAATGTTAATATAACCAGGCACTTCTGATCTGAACTAATAGCGGTCTAAAGAACTATATTAAAGAGGCATAGCGAATTGTAATTGTTTATTTTGGAAGACTTCTTCCAATTAAAAATTGACACTTTAAGATATCGGCGCATGTTCGTTACACAACGGTTCCTGGTAGTGTGTAAGTGGTGCCAACTTCTGTACAGTAAGACATCGCAAGTCTAATTGATTTAGAAGATAAAGTGGAGGGGGAAGGGAGCCATAGGTTACTCTGAATGTAAACATTATATCAGAGAGAGGTGAATTTATGCTAAACAAAGAAAATTGAAGAATTAAAGCCAATGTGTTGAAACATAATTTACAAACGGGTTAAAGTGAAACAGGGAATAGAGGGGGGAGAGAATCACCTATAAAGACTTAATTAATCATAAATATGGTTAAGGTTGGAGAAATCTTTTTGGTCATTGAGGATAGAATTTTGTTTTTTAATAAAGAGCATTTCAGAAATGCTTGATTTGAATCATTTTCTCTCAAATAAGGCTGTAGAAATTAGTCTCTCGTAAAAAGCTAAAAAGCTTGCAGAGAAGGTTCGTCATTTTAACAATCTCCGCTAGGGAGCTTAAATTCATACCCCATGAGGTCGTGCCATCGGCGGCTATCTCTTATCTTACCACTGTGCAAGAGAACATGCTCCACGGTAAGATCTATTATGCAGTATTCGCACATTGGGGACCCCGTGGAGGAGATAACCGTGGGAGAAATGGCAGTGACCGACCGATCACAGTGATCTGAAGGCGAGTTAACATGATCTCTTCGCGCCTAGCACCACGAAATGAGGAAGATCAAGGATTTATGAAAACCTTGATTCTCGTGAGGTTAAAATCTGAGTTCTGCCACTCTGCAATTCGTTGAGGATTGAGCGTTTGATAAAGAGCCTAGTATCTTCCGTGGGGACTGCAAAGATGTCTAACTCTTTTCTTCGTGGCAGACTTTGCTGCCTGGTCAACTATTTCACTTCCTCTTATTCCCACGTGCCCAGGGAACCAACAAAAGACCAAAATATAACGGCGGACCAATAGATAATGGATTTGAGGTGCTTGATGATGGTCTAAATGCATACGAAATCAAGTGGGTTGATTGGAAGACTGCTTGGCGTGACGGAGTATCCACAGTGGATAATTTCGCGCGATATGCGGCAGTCAAAATACCTCGCTTTCGGCTCAGAGATGGTTTTCCAGCCTCTGCCCAGAGGCATTCCATTCGACTCGTGCGGTAGGCGTCTGTACTGATGTTTATACCGTCATTGCGTGTGTATTTAATTGGCGGAGGGCTGATGGAGACCTGACCCGACACTGTGCATTCCTAATCCAAGATAGGGTGGATGAGGGTTCTAGACACACGCAAAAGACACACCGTCTGCGCCTCAGAGCTACCAGTAAGAAGTGCGAAGGAGATTTAAAGGTAATACACATCAGTCATGTACTTTTATGGATGTGTTTTCGCCAGGTTAGCTCTTGTCAGATGTGCCCAAGGAAGGTTGCGGATTAAAATGGAAGCAGCTGTCCCCAAGAAAAGGTCCGAGTGATTATGGAGGTGATGAATTCTGCAGAAGTGCATGCAGTTGCTTTTTGAGGTGGAGAACATGAATCCTGTTTTATCGCTCCATTCCTGTAGTTTGTTGAGCACAGTTGTAGTTGCCTCTCAATAACATGCATGCGGAGGAGCAAAAATTGGAAAGTCGTCAACGAACAGTGATGCCTTCACAGGCTCCGGATTACTGATGCCATACTGTTGATAGCAATGGCAAACAGAGTAACACTCAATCGATCCCTGGGAACACAGTTTCTAACTGGTAACTAGAGGATAACGCATCACGAGGGCGGACGTCGAAAGATCTTGACGAAATAAAACCTACAAGAAACTTAGGAGCCGTCTCTAAGGTCCAAAGAATGCAAGTTGCGAAGAATACCGTACCTCAGATAGTGTCATACGCTTCTCATATCGAAGAAAATTGCTACCAGGTGCTGACGTAGCACGAAAGGAGTGGAAATCTGCGTAGCAAGGGTGACTAAGAGGTCCATGGTTGACCTGTGCTTCCTGAAGCCACATTAGAGTGACGTATAGGTTCAGTGACGTATAGGATAAATAGGTTCTTTATTCCAGCAGCCAGACCAGACGTGTATTTACCATTCCTCAAAGCTTGCACACACTTGAAGGGGTTGTTCTGTCTTTTCCTTCTTTAGGAACTGGAAGAACAATGGCTTCACGCCAAATCACCGCGTATGGCATGTTCACCCACATCTTGTTGAAAATGCCGAGGAGAACGTCACGGAGGCGTTTTCAGGTAGGTGTTTCAACATTTGGTTATGTATCTGGTCAGGTCCTGGAGCAGAATCTTTCGCACAAGCGAGGGCACAGGAGAATTCGTCCATGGAGAAAAGGCATTGTAATCTTCCTCCACGCGACTCGAGGAGTTTTCCATTTTTCTTTTCTTTTTTGAAAGCCAGGAGGATAGTGTACGAAGATGGATATATGATCGTAGTGAGAAGCCAATTCTTCGGCAATATCTTCTGGAGATGAGAGATTGCCATTTACCAGGAGCCCTGAGATAGACGGTCCATCGATCTGTCGGACCTTTCGCCACACTGTTTTAGGAGATGTACGGCAAGAGAGTGATGAGATATCAGCACTCCAGGACGCAGCCTTACTTTCGCGAATGGTCAATCTAGCTCAGGCTCAGGATCTTTTATAATTTATTAGGTTATCCATGGTTGGGAACCTACTGAGCTTTGCCAATGCGCGCTTCCGATCACGCACCGTAGTGGCACAGTCGGCATTCCATCATGGCTCAAGTGGATATCGTGGGTGACCCGACGACTTCGGGATGGCAAATGAGGCCGCACGAAGAACTGTGTCACTAAAATAGGCAACCATAGCACCGATATCCTGAGCAGTTTTCCTATATTCATATTTCTTTTCGAATGTTTCCCAAGCTCGGTGGATTAGCCAGCGAGGAGGGAGGGATTATCAAGCTGACGAGAGTGGGGACGTGGTCACTGCCATGCAGGTCGCCACGGACAGTTCACTCGAAGATTGTAAAAGAGAGGGACTACAGAGAGCTAGATCTAGGGACGAGAAAGTGTTTGAAGCTACGGAAAATGTGTTCTTTCGCGAGTTTTGTTATCAATACTATTTTCAAGTACATTGCCGCTCGAGCACAACCTTGTGTCACCCCAGGCGGAATTGTGGGCGTTGAAGTCCCCCACAATAAGAAAGGTGCGGGCAACTGAGGAAACACGTTTTCCCAGATCTTTCGCTGAAGTCTTGTCAGACGGAATATAGACGTTGCAAATAGTAATAGAAATAGTACGGAAATACACACGAACGCAAGATAACTGAAGATCTGCAGAACGCAAGATAACTGTGAAGATTTCTTCACAGACCGGAGAGTCTGTGACAAAAGAGCGACTCCGCGATGGGCACGGATGCCATCATCAACGTCCTGCCTGTAGCAACAATAGCCGCATAGAGAGAGGAGTGCTCAGAACGGAGATGCTTCCTGCAGACAGACAACCACGGGTCTATGCAGACATTATTAGCTTTAATTCGTCCAAACGGGTACGAAAGCCATTTAGGTTCGACAAAGGAAAGCCACAGTTTTTAGTTGTTAGCTCCTGGAGGAGTTATGTATCAGGTTTCTTTTCTTTTTCTTCTCTGTTAGAGAGTGATATACTGATTCGTGCGGGTTCCTCGTTCCTGCAGACTCGTCTTCACTACTGCTGGAGAGAGTCGCATTTGTAGAGACCCGTCCCTTGATAAGGGACCTAGATCTAGATGTAAGGCCTGTCGGTCTCCTTTCTTTTGATGCGTTTGTTTTCGATTTATTTACGCTTTTCGTTTCCTTAGTGTCAGATGGGAGAAAATATTTGGAATCTGCATCCCGCCGATGTCTTCAAACGACGCCTGACAGGAGCACCGCGCACAGAGGTAGCTTTAGGTGTCTGGGTTTCAAAATGTACTTTCGTCTCTTGACCCACGGTGTCAGCGAAACGTCGGGCCATGACCACGGGTATCGCGTCTGGAACCGACGCCGTGCGTCCGGAAAGGAAACTTTCTCTGATATCCCAATCTTCTGGATCTCCCCTTTTAAAAAAGGGCACTGGTTCGAATTGGATGGGTGCTTCCCAGAACAGTTTATGCACCTTGCACCTGCGGCAGTTAGAATCATTACGCTGACTCCTTCCACAGTGAAGCTGTAACCGCCATATGTCGGTTACATTGATTTTAGAAGCACCGAGAACGTCAAGACACGACAGATGCAATTATAGTGTAACCGAATTACAGAGTCGCGCCAGCGATAAATGTATCCCTTGCGAGAATTTATTAAGGTTTCGGAACGCACTCGCGTAGAATAGCACCAGAACCAATCAGAAATCACCCTTGAAAATATCAGCACTAGCGCAAAGCACCGCTATAAAGCTCTCCTTGCTGCCGACCGCCGATCTGGACGCACCGAAACTGTTCGTGTTGGACGGAAAGGAGAATTCGCCGTATTTCGACGATAAGAAGCTTGAAAAAGGTAATTCGTCTCATCATGTTAAAATAACGATTCCATGTATGAATTGAGAATTTTAAATCATGAATATTCTGATAAAATTCACGTGAACCCATTACGTAGAAATATACTATTTTTCTATCAACGAGGAAATAATACATATAAACATTCAAGAACGTATACTGAAGTAGAAAGCATGTGCCATAGGAAATGTTTCTTTCTATTTCCTGCTTTTTTGTTTTTCGTCTTGGCTTAGCACCTAAGAAATTCATTACGCGGAGATATTGCAGTCATATTGTATAAAATTCGGAGGACAGTGGAGGCGGAGTCATCGGGGACGTTTCGCCGAAGCAAGGGTTTGCGACGACCTTGAAAGGATCTGGGTCGCCGTCACCGCTCCGAGCTGTGAAATATTTCTTCGAGGCGACGTGCGAGTCAGAAAGGAAACTTTGAAACTTCACTACAAATTCTCTTAAAAAACTGTTTAAAGAAGCGAGAATTATTCCACAGAGATGAAATTCACCTCACTTACAGACATAGATAGTCGAGTAATTAAATTAAAATCATTTAAACGTAATCTTTTACAATATTGCAGTCGTAAAGGAAGCTAATTCATGTAAAATTGTAACAACCTATTTTCTTCATTTTTCTATTAACGATATTTGTTCTTTTATTGTGTGTTATCAATTTATTGTTTAATCCTTTAAAATTATCCAAAACCAATAATTAGTAAACGAGTTATTATTAATTGTACCTTCATTGCATAACGACTTTTTTCTTTGCTGGCTAAATTGTATAAAGTAAAAATCTACGTGAAAGTGAAACAATTTCTTGTACATATTTCATCCACTATTCAAGTGACAATTTCTTTGAAAGTGTATGTAAAGGGTATTTTGTTATATGATTCTTTTTCAGTACTTCTTTTTTCAAGTATTGTTGTCTTTTATACAGGTATTTTATTGGGTTTGTGAAGTAAGGTAATATAATTTTAAGTTGTGACCGCTCTACCTTTCACTACTCTCTAAAAAGCCTAAGCAGGGTCACTCAAGTAACCTAGTAGTATTACTGACCTGTGACTTGTTATGACAATGTCACACCAAAAATTCGGAATTGTTTTATATTGTGACGTACTAGGATGAAAAAACACAGACGACTGCTCTGATTGATATTTACAATATATTTACAGTATATTTACAGTTAATGTACAAAGATTAAATACAAAAAACTAACCCTTTGGCACCTTTCAGTTCTCTTAGCCGCGAAACCCCGCGACCGTCCCTAGGCCTCGCCCAGAACCACTGCTTCGAAAGCAGCAAAAGCAACGCGAGGTGCGAAGCTGTCGGACATAGAGTCCGTAACTATACCAGTTACATGGCCTGTCGCCAAACCGATCTTCGACCCGAGATCACGTGCAATGAATGCACTGGAGATACCTCTCGTCTTTCGACGCAGCGTATCGCGTCAGGCGCCTGTCGGCGCGGCCTTAAATATCCGTTGGCTCGCCCCACCCTTCAAGCAGCGGGCGTCATGCGGCTCGCTGGCCAGCCCTTCCACGGCTGCAACCGACATCTCATAGCCTCGCATCCGCGCGCGTCCCTTCGGGAATTTCCAGCCTGGATTCCTACGGGTTTCCAGCCGGCGCAGCGAGGCGCCGTAGTTCCACCCCATTGAGCATCCGGCTAGCGCGGGTTTCCCGAGCGGCCCGGCGCGGCCGGCGCGGCCCGACGCCGCGGCGCCGAACCACGGACGCTGACCCTCCCATGCCGGGGTGAGAATTTTTCGCAGCAAAATATGCCCGGGAAAAAAATTCTGCTAGTTACCTGGTCGTGAGACCTCTACATCAAATTTTTTCATGAACATGAACATAATTATACCAGAATATTAAACCCTATTTAATCGAAATGTGAAATAAATCTCTGGGCTGTCCCCTCCCTTTTCACCTAAGCTATGTTGCCATTTACATTTAAACCTTACTCCTATATACATACATAGTATTCTTGACGCATCTTGAATTACATATGATCCTGAAATACAAACATTACTTACATTGAAATATTACATAATAATTCTTGACCATCTTGCATTACATGAAATCCTGAAATATAAAATACAAAACATTTACTTGCATTGAAGTATTACATAATAATTCTTGACGCATCTTGCATTACATGAAATCCTGAAATATAAAATACAAAACATTTACTTGCATTGAAGTATTACATAATTGTGGAATTCGTTACATACATCATGTGCCGTTCTTAACTGAGTTTATTGACAATGTATGTATTTACATATAAAAATATAAAAAACACAACAATTTTACCCTTGAGTTTACAAATTATTTACATAAATTTCACCGACATTTATACATGCTGAACGTGCGTGTTCCCTATTCTCGCCGGTGGATCAATTCACATCATCAAACATGCGACTAAGCGCATCTGCATTAACATTTTCTGAGCCCTTTGTGTGCCTGATGCGTAAATCGAGGTGCTGGATTAAAAGAGACCAGCGTAATAATCTGGGTTTTTGCCGGCCGTATTCGCAACCAGACCAACGGATTGTGGTCGGTTTCGACCTGAATTGTGGCCTGCCCGTCGAGATAAATCTTAAGTTTATCCAACCCCCAAATCAGCGCTAAACACTCTAGTTCTGTGGTGCCATAATTAATTTCGGCATCATTTAATTTACGGCTTAGAAAAACGACTGGTTGTTCTACTCCCTCGTCATTTACTTGGTAGAGAACCACGCCTAAGCCTCTCCGAAAGCATCTGCCTGAACTCAAATTCCTTGGTATAATCAGGTGCATATACCGCTGTTTTCTCACTGAGAGCTTGTCGCAGCTCATTGTAAGATGTTTCACATGCCTCTGCCCAGACGATTTTACCTTGCGCTCGCGTCCTCGCAGCATCAGTAAACGCTGCCGCTTTCTCCGCAAACCCTGGTATCAACGTCGATAGTATCCTACAGACCGAGCAAAGAACGCACTTGTTTCTTTGACTCTGGTCTGGGAAAGTTCTGGATTGCTTGTATCTTGGCTTGGGCCCGGCCGCAATTTCCCGTTACCGACTACGTCCCCAAAGATATTTTACGTTAGCCCGCGCAAACAAACACTGCGCGGCTGCATATCAATTTGGCGGATTTTAATATGCGAAGACCGTATCGAGGTGTCGAATGTGTTCTTGCCAAGTGTTACTGAAAACCGCGATGTCATCAAGGTACGGTACCGCGAATTCTTGGCATTTATTCAATAAGGTGCCCATAATACGACAACATTGATAGGGACCGTTCTTTTTTCCCGAAAGGTAATCTAAGCGGCCGGTACGTGCCGAAACTGTCGAACGCCGAATACCTTTGCGCCCTTTCCGTAAGACCGATCTGCAAAAACATTTGCAAAGGTCCAGTACACTTATAATTTTGCTGCAGCTACCTGTTTATCCGTTCTTCGAAGTTGGGTAACGGAAAGTATTCGGTCTAATAATTTCGTTGAGGCGCCTATAATCGATACAGGGCCGTGGTTTCTTGCCCGGTGCTTCAACCAATATCATGGGAGACGTATAATCACTCTCCGCCTCCACAATGATGTTGTCGCGAAGCATTCTATCGATTTCTTCCGATATTTTAGCCTGCCTCGGCGATGTACGGTAGGGTACGCTTCGAACCACTTTGCTGGTATCAGTTAACTCGATATCCATGGTAGTGATATCTGTCAATCCGGGTTTCTCACTAAATATAGAACTGTACTTACAAATGACCGTTTTCAGAGCGTTGCGAAACTCAGGTTCGACCTCAGTCCGCTCAGCATTTCTTCCGCGTCAAAGTCGCAACAATCCAATTTAAGCGCATAGCGATCTGGCGCGTCTTCGTCACTGCGTCTGTCACAGACGTAGAACTAAGCACATTCAAGTACTCTGTCCGCTGGTGGTATCTTTTAAGCATATTAATGTGATAGACGCGGGGTTCCTTCCGCCCCGGCATCTGGACCACATAGTTATGCTCCGAAATTTTCTCGCGAATCTCGCGGCCTATCCACTGAACCGCGAGCTTCCGCGTCCTGTTAGGTGCGAGAACCAACACCTAGCGCCTATCTCGAAAGTACGTGAGACCGCCTTCCGGTCATACCACACTTTACGTTTCTGCTGTTCTTCAGCCATTCTATTGTGAGCTAGGTCACGGGAGCGTTTCAAACGATTGATTAATTTAAATACATGCTCAACTACAGAATTTTCTTTACCTTCCGCAGTTCCGCAAGCCTTTCATAAAAAGTGTCATGGGGTACGGAGATTCTTCCAATACACCAATTCGGCTGGAGAAAAACCTAATGATTCGTGCACACTCTTTGCTGCTGCAACATAATAGCGGAAGTTGGCATTCCCAATCCGTCCTGCCTCCAAACACAGAACCTTCATAAGCCGGTTCATAGTTCGATGCATTCTTTCGACTGCGTTTGATTGAGGTGATACGGCGAACTTCTCACCAGTTTAATGCCAAACCGCTCGGCGAATTCCGCTGTCAAAGCACTTGTGAAGCAGGTCCCCTGGTCGGTTTGCAATTCGCGTGGAAATCCTATTCTACTGAATAATTCTAATAATGCTTCAATTACAGTGACCGAAGTTAGGTCCGTATCGGAATAGCCTCGGATACTTCGTGGCTAAACACATCGCCGTTAAAATAAACTTGTTTCCGGTGACCGATTCTGGAAATGGGCCACACGCGTCGACATTCACTTTCTCGAATGCCTCGCCCGTTATAGGAACAATTTTTAAAGGCGCGCGAAGTTTTCGCCGCCGTTTCCTACTCGCTGGCAACTGTCGCAACTACGCACATAGTTTTCAATATCCTTATAACAATTCGGCCAGAAGAAATATTTGGCCATGGCATCTTGCTTTTTGACCCCCAAATGGCCGTGAGCAACTTCATGACAAAGTTTTAAGATCGTGCCACGATACACCCGCGGTATTACTAACATAGAGAACTGCTCTCCGCGCTTACTATGCCGGACACGAAACAATAGGCCGTTTTTCATAACATAATCGTGCCGATCCGTCTCAGGTCCTTCCACGCTCAATCAACGGCGCGAGCTCCTTGTCTTGTCTCTGAGCCGTTTCCAAATTCGGTGGGGTCCAAACGGGGCCAAAGCAATGCTACCGAAATCTAATTCAGATTCCTGATCGTCTGATTCCGAGTTGCCCGGGGCGTCGTCCTCGCCCTGACCAACTCTATTTTCATCCTCGGTTTCCTCCCAAACGCTTACCTGGAACGCGTCCGGCCCACGGTCGGTTCCCCTTTCTCTCGTCTATTGTCTGAGGCGCTTCGTCTGCCGCATTGTTCGCACCCGGGCCCCTCCGCCCTTTCGCGCTCAGCAACGCTTGCGCCCTAGTCCGTACAGCGCAGATAGGCTGTGGTTCTAAGAAACCTTGCTTTATCTCCTTCAAAATCGTAGCAGAACGATTACTAAAAATGTAATAAGGCAAGTCGCAGTTCTTGGCGACTGCGGCTTCTGTAACAAGAGTACCGAATGGCCCTACTATCTCTACCTTGGCTACCGGTAGATTTTCGGCGCTTCGTCCAGGGGCTGCTGAACCCATACGGACTCGCCGGTGTATTGTCGGCGTGACGTGCTTGCATTGATGACGTCAATCGTCGCACCCGTATCACGGAGACAGGTGACTGTTTCGCCGCAAATTTTGGCAAGAAATGTGTGTGGAGACAATAACTCTGGCGCACTAGCGTCGGCCACGTGACACATCTTCTCGCTAGGTTTATTGTTATATTGAGGGCAATATCTTTTATGTGACCTGGTTTTTACAAATAACACGTCCGTTCTTGGGGTTTCGAACTCCCCGTTACTAGCTACCTTCGGCACTGCAGTTTTGGAAGTGGACGGCGCGCTTCCGTCACCTTCGGCCATTTCCGTTCGCCTGCGTGCTCTTTGTGCCGAACCGCGAGAATTCCTTCTTATATCCGCTAGCCCGGTTGTTTTCGTAGGTGTCCCGCCTTCGTGCCAAATCTTGGGACGCAGAAACCTCACCCCACACATCAATGAAATGGTCACGCATAACCGCCGGCACCTTCCGCTTCATCTGGTCTGTTACAATGAGATCTAGCAATTGCTCAAATGTTTCTACCTTTAAACCTGAGATCCATTTTTTACAATAACTAGCTAATTCACGTGCATAGACGTTCCAAGTGGTCTTTGCACCTTTTACGTGACTACAAAACATCTGACGGCACTTTTCCGCCGTAAACTTGAACATATCTAATAGTTGTTCTTTAATTAGGTCATAATCTTGTTCCGGTGTATCGGATCCTACTACGAGCCAGTTGTTCACCTCATTGGAAGTAAACCCATTAAATGGCTTACCCATTCGACCGGCGCAATGCCAAGCTGGCGAGCATGCGCCTCAAAACACTAAAAACAACGTAATATCGTCGCCTTCGCCTTTGAATTTGTCCATGACCCTTTGGCTGATACGAATATTAGTTCGATTTCCCGTGTCGCTACTACCTATGGATACACGCGTGGGAGCCTGATTCGTTAGTTTAAGCTTTTCAAGTTCAAATTGCCGTTCTCTCTCTTCGCGTATTTCTGCGACCTGTTCTTTTTCTTGGTCAGCGAGTTGTTTCACGAATGATTCCTCGTACTGCTCGCTTTCCGTAATGATCGATTTAAGTTTAACCACGGTCTCGTTCCCTTCTAATGTTTCCCCATCTCCATCGCAACCCTAACAGCACCTCTTTCCTATAACCCGCTAAGAAAGCCATTTTGCCTGAATTGATCCCCGGCCAGAACAAAAAACACTTACGTTCAGTTGACCTCGGTGTCGCGTCAGCTCTTCTGATCCGTTTCTGGCCTCCTTCCTTCCTCGTCCGGGATGTCTCCTTCAGTGGTACCAATGTCAGCTCGTTCCAGTACCAATACTGCTCCAGTTCCAGTACCAATATCAGCTCGTTCCAGTACCAGTTCCAAGTTTTGAAAAGGTTCGAGTCGGATTGTACCGCCCCGAAACTACCGTACCGAAACACCGCACTTTCGGTTTCGTGGCGTGCGCGACGCTGCCGGCGCCACGTATTTACGACGCGTGTGCACGTTTAACTGCGTACACTGTCCTTACGCGCTGTTCTGATTAATCAGCGCGCACCGATGACTCTGATGCCGCACTGATGTCCCCGCGGACTTGCAGACTTCCGCGTTCCCCGTTCGTTGCGAACGTAGTAACTGCTTCCACTAAGCTGATTGATAGACGTGAGTCTTTGATCTGTTTTAACCAATTATTAACTGCAATTGGCACAACCACCCGGTGTGAGTTCTAAACACCACTGCAACCAATTTTGAACTACAATTGCAACAATTGGCGCAGGCACTCCGGCGTGAATTTACGATAACCGCTGCCACCAGTTTTAGAAAACAAAAATGGCAGGAATTGCCCAATGCGGCCCCGCGTGATTTACGTAACCGCTGCCACCAGTTTTAGAAAAAAAATGGCAGAATTGATGCGGCGCCCCGACGTGAGTTTTCGATAACCGCTGCCACCAGTTTTAGAAAAGAAAATGGCAGGAATTATGCGCCCCGACGTGAGTTTTCGATAACCGCTGCCACCAGTTTTAGAAAAGAAAGGTTCCGAGTCTGTGACGTACTAGGATGAAAAAACACAGACGACTGCTCTGATTGATATTTACAATATATTTACAGTATATTTACAGTTAATGTACAAAGATTACAATACAAAAAACTAACCCCTTGGCAACCTTTCAGTTCTCTTAGCCGCGAAACCCCGCGACCGTCCCTAGGCCTCGCCCAGAACCACTGCTTCGAAAGCAGCAAAAGCAACGCGAGGTGCGAAGCTGTCGGACATAGAGTCCCGTAACTATACCAGTTACATGGCCTGTCGCAAACCGATCTTCGACCCGAAGATCACGTGCAATGAATGCACTGGAGATCCTCTCGTCTTTCGACACCCAGCGTATCCCGTCAGGCGCCTGTCGGCGCGGCCTTAAATATCCGTTGGCTCGCCCCCACCCTTCAAGCAGCGGGCGTCCTACGGCTCGCTGGCCAGCCCTTCCACGGCTGCAACCGACATCTCATAGCCTCGCATCCCGCGCGTCCCTTTCAGGAATTTCCAGCCTGGATTCCTACGGGTTTCCAGCCGGCGCAGCGAGGCGCCGTGGCTTCCACCCCATTGAGCATCCGGCTTAGCGCGGGTTTCCCGAAGCGGCCCGGCGGGCCCGGCGCGGCCCCGGGGCGGCCCAGGGGGCCCGGCGCGGCCCGACGCCGCGGCGCCGAACCACGCGACGCTACAATATGTCCTAACTGCCCAATAGGAGTGGGTTCGTCTTTTATCCTGCTTTTGTAATAAAAGAAACATAGAGCAAGTTAATATTTTAACTATGAACAGCGTTCTGAATATATTCTGTTAAATCGCTTAATACAATTCTAATCTAACATTTACACATTGCATTGAAAAATTCTATCACTTGCTGTACCTATAGCAATTACGTGATTACCTAACAACTGCAGTTACGTTTTAACACTTGCATAAACACTTTACATAAAATTATATTACCTTCACTTCACACAAAAAAAACAATAAAATAACTGTACACAAGACAATAATACATGGGAAAAACAAAATACTAAAAAAGAATCACTTGCCGAATTACCCTATGCATACACTTTCAAAGAAATTGTCACATGAATAGTGAATGAAATATATACAAGACGTAGTTTCACTTTCACATAGATTATTACTTTATACAATTTAGCCAGCAAAAAGAATATTGCCATGCAATGCACATACAATCAATAATAACTCTTTTACTAATTATTGGTTTTGAACAATTTGAAAACTATTAAACAATAAATTGAATGCACACACTAAAAGAACAAATATTATCGATAATAGAAAAATGAAATTAATAGGTTTTTACAATTTTTTTACATGAATTAGTTATCTGGCTTCCTTTTACGACTGCAATATTATATAAGATGTTTAAATGATTCTAATGAAATTAACTCGACTATCTACGTCTGTAAAAGAGGTGAATTCTATCTCTGTAGCACATTTCTCGCTTCTTTAAAGAGTTCCTTTACGAAATTTCTAGTGCATTTTCTGACTCACAAAACGTCTCGAAGAAATATTTCCACAGCTTGGAGCGGCGACGGCGACCAGATCCTTTCAAGGTCGTGGCAACCTTGCTTCGTGAACGTGCTCTGGTGAATCGCTACCACAGTCCTTCGAATTTTATTTATTTATTTGTTTGTTTTTTATTTATTTCATTTATTTTACGTCAAAAAATCAGTTAAAAACTGCGTACGACGTGCTATGGGTAAAAGTGAATTGTGTGAACATTTTCAAAATTCTGTGATCCTACACTAAGTCATATACTACTTAATTTTGGAAAAAAAGTCCCTTGTAATAAAATCTATTTTCAAGGATAAAAAGGCAATAAATTTTGGCTCTTATCCATGTTGTATATCGGAATAATACTTCTGCAGCGACAACATGGAAACGATAAATTGAATAATTGTATTTCCACTGAATTCTAGAAGACGTGCACAGAAAATGAAGTTACATTTATGTCCAGAAGCAAAACAAGGGGCCACCTCAGCATTTGCTCAATGGATCAGGGAAACTGGACGAAAAACCTGATCGAGATAAGGGTCAATGACCCGGAGGCTGCAATACAACACTTGTTACAGGTTTTCTATACACATTTATACAGTTCAAATGTTAAATAATGCATTATGTATAATTGTTAAAATTAATATTACGTTTCTTGTGATGCTCAGTAGAGTCTCTAATTGTATAGAAACAGTTATGAGCAGAAACGATTTCACTTGGGATTTAAACTTTCTATCGAATTTAATCGTTCAATGTCATCTGGCAAAGTGTTGTAAAATAATGTACTAATTGTAAGTGAATTTTTTGTAATAAGCTGTTTATACTGTCACCTGATGAATATGATTTCTATGTGGAGTGTTATAGTAATAGACTTCGGCTTTTTCTAAAAATATATTCCCGCCCTTAAGCAAGTCATTTTTGACAAAAACCACTGGTTCGTAAATAAACAGACAAGGTAATGGTAAAATTCCTAGATTAATGAAGAGAGGCTTACATGAATCACGTGGGTGGATTTGGTTAATATTCGTACAATTAGTTTTATAATCTAAAAGTCTGGGAGCTATAAGATGTATTTCCCCAGAATATTATGCCATATCTCAGCATGCCAATATACACAACGAACAGTATGAAGGCTGACTGAATTTGCAAGAATTCTGAACGCGTAGCATAATGAACTTAATTCTGTGTTATTTGTCTTCATTCTGTAGTTCTGTAGTGAATTTTATAGTAGGATGTATGTTGCTGAGAAAGCTCGCAAAGGGTCAATTTGTCGGTCGTACCGGTCCAGAGAACAAGGATGTCGTCTACGTAACGGTGCCACATGTAATATATTTGGAGAAGTGGGATGATTTGAGAGGAAGATGGTCTGTTCGAAAGAGTCCATAAAAATATTTGCAAGGAGAGGAGAGAGGGGTGAGCCCATAGGGATTCCTGAAGTTTGTCTGTAAAATTTATTGTCAAAAGTGAAGTAATTTTGGTCCATGCATAGGTTGAAGAGATTTTGGAGTTCATCACGAACGGGTATCGGACATGATGATTTGTCTAGTAAGTTACGTTGCAATCGTCGGAGTACTAGGAAAGAGATTCTTTATGTCAAAATGAAACAAGTTTTGTTAGGTGGAACGGGAATCTGTTGATCTTTTCTACTGATCTAGACTGTTTTTTCAGAATATGAAGGTTTGAACTGATGTGTTTATGGAAGAGGTTATTTAATTTCTGGGCGAGTTTGCGGATTAAAGTGTGTGTGTACGAAACCACGGGTCTGACGGGGTATTCTCTGTGTAATTTGGGCAGGCCATAAAGCCCTTTCGGAGGAGAAGGGCTGATGGTATGTATTGTTTGGGGATAGGGAAACAATGTGCTTGAGAATTGTTAAGTTCTTGTTTGCTTCGACAAGGTAATTTTAGTAGGATACTATTCTTTGCTTGCTCGACAGCACTTTAGTAGGTACGATTCTAGTAGGATAATAAATACTATTGTTGACAATGACAACGCTCTTCAATCATTTCCAATCTGAACTTTTCAACCTAAATTGGAAGAGTATGTTCAGCAATATGACACACAAACCTTTGCTGCAACAGGACGGTGCTACGGTTGCTACGGCGCCGCTGGGTGCTACGTACATAAGATCGTTTCCCGGCCGCCTGATCTCCTTACGTGGCGATGTTCCATGGCCCCTGCTCCCGGATTTGGAGCCTTCCATGCGATTTTTTCTTTTAGGTTATCTCAAAGCTGAGGTTTACGAAGTTCGACCAAGGACCTTGAAGCCTCTTATGAAGCAATTACAGATAAAGCCGCTGGAATATCAGAAGATATGCTGAGAAGAGTTTTCGAAACTTTTTGAACGACTCAACATGTGCATCGTCGCCAAGGTCGTCACCTGGATGAACCAATTTGCAAACTAAAATGAGAATAAATGGCATTGAATGTGGTTTTGGGAAATAAAAACGTTTTGAGATTATCAATTGTTCTTTCACAATTCATCTTAATCAGGAGTCCATTCTGCCCCACCTTGTATAATTAAGATTTAATTGTGAAATGAAGTAAGGAACATAATTCTTTAACAATTAACAAACTGGGCCTGAAACCTGGAGCGTTCGGGATCATTTCAAGGTGCTAAAGCCTCAGTCTGCCGTATAAGGACGGGAAGAAACGGTCCTACGCCTACGGCATTTTACGTTGACAGCCTCTCCACGCGAAATACGAAGATAGCTTCAGTCAGATGGGAGATAGCCCATTTAGGCTGACCTCAGAAAGACTTCAACGGAATCAATAATTATTATTTCCATTTCAACTTTTCCGGAAGTTTAAATTATGTGAGGTTTTCATTTACATACAAAGTATGCAAAATGTAAACACCAGAACCGAAATTATTGACAATAATAAGAATAGACTGTAATACAGTTGTTGCTGTGAGTCATCTTCTTTTTATTTTTTATTAATTAATTAATTTTTTTATATTTATTTCCAACTTTTCTTGTGTATGACGAAATGTAATACTTCAATATTATGAAAGTATAAGGAAACGTTTCATTATTACGCTAGAAAGCAATTATTGTATTTAATTTAAATCTATTAATTAAGAAGAAATTCTTGGTCTACACTAAGCAGTGTTAATCACGAGTCTCTTCCGATCCTCGGCCGGCTCGGACTGCTTACGAGAATACTCTGTCCCTACGAGATACGAGAATCTCGTAGTCGGCGGCTCTCGTTGCCCCACAGAGAAAGAGATCTCTTCGCCAGTGTACTCCACGTAATTTGCCTGAGCGCTTCCCCTCCACAACCCTTCTCCTTTTTCGGCCAGCGAGAATGATTCGCAGTTCGGACGAGATTCAGAGAGACTGAATGCAGTGAATTTTGTCTGTCTCTACTAGTCCATCAGCATGGCTCATATAAGAGGTACTTAACGCTCCAGCAACACGCATGCAGTCCAATGATCTCCTTCTGCGTTGGGCAGTAATTTTGATGCAAGATTAATGAATAAACGATACCCAAATTAGTTCTTATGCAGAGAACTAACATTTGTATTTGTTTACGTCAGTATATTTCTTAGAATGAAAGGATTGTGGCCAGGTTGTGACAGGTTTTGGCGCGCGCGCGCATCTTCCTGTCCCCCCTGCAAAGTACAGAGCCATACACGGACTGGTAGCTGATAAATATATAACGTAATTAGTCTCTTCGACAACATGATTTACACCTCATACGATAAGCCATCAACACACGAAAATAATATAATTATTAAAGTTTGTTCTGTAAACTTCTGTCTCCTAGAGCAAGAACATTTGAGGTTTTGCTTGATAGTCATAATTATCGCATCATTCTTTTTATAATAGGAGAATGATACGATAATTATGATTTTATTAAGCAGGCATTATGTAATTGAAATAATGTGATTTATTTACACACACGGTTAAATAGGATTTTGAATGTTTTAAAATGTATATTCTCAATACATAATTAATCTGACAAAGTACCTGGCTGCTGTGGCCAGCTACTGCTCTGCAAAATGATTAGGCTTGATGAGGTCGACAGGTCCGTTTATGAAGGAACATCACCCTCTCAGAAATCACAGGCCGGTTGGTCCAGCAAGGTTCACTTTTATCTTAGATGCTGTTGTAACCAGGAAAGGGAATAAAGCAACAAAGTCTCCGTTTCGAATAGGAAGGTTTTGTGTAACTATTGAAACCTTGTTGCGATTTATGGTATCCTTTTTATAGTGTAATGATGCGTGTAGTAGTATAGTAGAATATGGAATTCGGAACTTTGAACGATTTCCTTGAATTGGACAGATGCATAGAACTAATGATTATTTGAATTACTCCTGATGAAGAAATTCAACTCGATTCAACAGGGGGCATCAAGAAAAAGCAAATCTAGTGAGATAACTTCCGCTTTTATGAAAGAGGCCAATATTTTGATTTAAAAAGCCATTTGTATAAAAAGTGCATTAAGCAGAAGTATCCCGTACTACAAAACCATGAGAAAAGGTGTACTATTAGCAATATTCCACTAGGATAGATCCTGCGGACATCGCAGATATAAATAAAGACCACGTTAAGAAAATACAGGGAATGCGAGGCATTGAAACGAAAAACAGTTGAAGGCGAGAAAACGAAATTTCTTACCAAGATGGTTGGATCTTCGACAGGCAAATCCTACCAGATATGGTCAGGGTGTACCGAAGAAAGTTAACGTACCTTACTAAAATTCTGCATAAATGTAGTCATGGACATTTAAGTTTTTCTGCAAGGGAAATAAAGATGCTAAATTTGCGGGGAGTTAGATCATGAAAATAGTTACAAAGGTATAACCCTAGATGTGAAAACTGTTTTGGAAATCATAGATCTATTGATAGATCCCCTATTACATTTTCAACAACGAAGGAAACCGCCTTATGGCATTAGAGAATATTTCCTTCTCTAATGCCAATAAAAGCAAGCCAGAAATTGAAGGAAGTTAGACCGAAATCCTCAAGAGCTTACGCACGAGAGAGATTCGAAACTGAGATTCCAGAATCGATCCCAGAGAACTTTCCAACACTTTCTGGAGCCACGCAGCATCCAAGTAGCTTTGCGGAAGGTTGGGATGAAGCGCCTGAAGTCAATCATTCTGAGTTAAGGTCATTGATCAAACGTTCACCGTTGCTGAAAAGAACGGTCAACCTAAAACAAATCTACTGGGCAGTTAAATGCTCGAGTTTGCAGAGGACTTAAAGAAGCAAATAAGTAAGGAAATGCGAACTAAGGTTTCTAAAATTTGTTCTTCCATTATGAAATTGCATCCGAAACGCAAGTTGGCGAGGTGAATGGGGCTCAGATGGCTTCAGCTCCAGCTTAATGAAAAAGATAATTCCAGAGTCCTACATCGAACTGTACTCTTGGAATTCAATATCAAGAACAACAATATACGCGTATTCAATCAGAAAAGTCAAGGCAGTCGCATAATGAAAGGAATCAGGACTACATCTTTCACGATCTCATTTTTTCTTTGAATGAACATGTTGATGTCGATACTAAATCGGTAACAATTAATACTTCTAAAGATCCTATCGTATAATCCTAACTTGATATTTTGTTTTCTGTTTTTACTATTATCATTTTTTCCTAGTAATTCATATCTAATATATTACAGTGGAATTGCATGATTTCATTCCCAAATCCCTGGAATTTATAAAAATAGCCTAAGAGAACATATTATTATTTTATACGAAACGTGTCTATCCAGAGATAAAATTTGTTGATTTTAAAGGCCTTTTTTTATTATGAAACATGGTGGGGAGCAGGACTTTGTACTCTTTTGTTAATATACAGAACACTGATTCATACGATCGAATATGAGACTTTTTGCTTGTTAACTGTGCAAAGAATAGTTGGGTAAATTTAAATATTACAATCTAAGGCCGCGTTTATGTTGGAGCAGCGATAAACGATGAGAGCGACCAGAGAGTAGGTGTTGCGAACCGCAGCGGCAGTGTTCATGACGGAGCAGTGCGAAACAGCGCCACTGAATCCACGAGAGACATCTACGACATTCGGCGAAACTAACTTGTCAATTCACTAACCTTATGTAAATCACTCCGCCATATTTACTTAAATGGGCTTAGGACTTTTTGGTTACCGTTCAGAGAGTATACTAATAGAGTCACTCAACGTTAATCCCATCGCTCTTATTCAAATTTTTAATTTTCATGGAGGGAAGCAGCCATCTTAGACCCAGTTTGAGCCAATAGCGTTCATGTATGTTCTACTAATGGATGTGGCGTAATGACGGCCGGGAAATTTAAAATGAAGTTGTTTTCAAAATGGCGTCAAATTAATACATTCTTTTATGTAAAATAAATACGCTTGTGTAATTTAGAAGACTAAAATATTAGGATTTGGAATCCTAAGTCACTGAATAGATTTTTTGTCCAGGGAGTGCAAAATAAAAAGTTATTTCATAAACACAATATTTATTTCTAAATTATGTAAATAGTCATACACAATATAAACAATAATACGCATAATACAATTTTTTACAAAATAAATGTAAGTAAGTAATCAGATACAGAGATTCATTTACTTTGCCATTGACTAAATATTGAAACTAAGGGAATTTAGACAATTGTCCAAATATAACTAGTGACCATTACTTCTTTAATATTGCATCATTATTAAAATGACATTCCAGCCATCAACACCTGTCAAATTTCTGCCTATTAACAAATTTACTAAGGTACAATACAAATGAATATTATTGATAAGTTTTATAAATAAACAAGAAACTTGCATCTGTACAAAACAGTCCACAAAAATCTATCTTTTTTAAGTGAGCTTCTTGAAAAGCAACATTACAAACTGCATTACAAGAAACATGTTTTACCTCCTACCTAGTACAAGTGATGAACTAAGTAAAAAAATTATGATTCTACTTCAACTTCATTTATCTCAAAGCAGAGTTTTTGACTTAGAAGGTTTTACCTAATATTCCGATATCACAGACTACACATTTGTCCAAAGCATGCCTAGTTGCTTTTTAATGGATCGTGATGAAAACTAAAGGCCGATAATATCCAGAATTACTTCTCAACATTTGATACAGATATTGAACAGTTTTTCAATTACTAAAAAATATTTTCATGTCTTTCCTAATCATGTTGGTGACATAACGCACACAATTTCTGCAAACAATATATAACTAAATAAAAGCACTTATCATACTCAGAGATTATATCCAACAGACATCTCAAGAACCATCAGAAATATATGTTTAGAAGATAGCTAATGCTTCCTGGTAAAATGCCAAACTGTTGGCACAAAGACTTCATACATAGTCACGAGACAGATAGTGGACCAAAAACTGAGATAAAATTTATCATACAGAAACACTCAAATGATTATCCCCAAAATACATTTTTTATTTATTAAATTGAATCCCCAAAAACTTCTTAATTTATATATGTCTGCATGGTACATGCAAGTGGTCCTGCAGTTTGGATCTAATAAATTATACAGTAACTGGAAATGCAAATAGAATAGCACAGACTTTCTCGAAGTTAGCTTTCGAATCTCCCTTTGCAAACCGGCCTATGGTCTTCCTCATCCTCTTGCCAGCTGCCATCTATCGCCACCCAAAATACATTTTTGCCATTTTCTCAACTCTTCGATTACCAAATAGTAGAACTACCATTATTTCTTAAGAGTATTAAAGAAGCGGTAAAACCTAGTCTTAAATAGCAATTTTATGGGCGTTGCTGCCAATGTAAATGCGAAGTAGAAGCTCTTTTTCTGAATCTATTTGAGTTTTCGAAAATCCTATTTGCTAATTTGAAGAACTTTCACTCACAAATCTCAATAATATATCCATTGAAATGCATATTACTGGCATGAGATATTGAAAGAAATAAAATATAACAAAAACATTTGTGCAATTTTGGGAAACAAAAGAATACTAAAAATGAGCATTACATCATATTAAACAGTACCATTACCACTATCCGTTGAAATAGTTTAAAGAAAGAAATTGAAGCCACCTTTGAGAAAATGGCGTTTGAGCTATTCTGAAAATGAGTAATTTTAAGCTCATTTGAACAAAAAAGTGTTGAGTTTTCGAGAAAATTTACTTGACATTATTTAAAGCGCATGTATGCATAAATATAATACTGTGCAGAAATCGCATCTAAAGTATTACCGACATGAAACACAAGTCAGAAATTACATTTGCAATTTTTTGAAAATAAAATACAATAAAATAAAATAATATGGCAATATGGCATTTGTCATCGTATAGGGTTCATTTAGCACTAACCGTACCTAAAATTAAAGAAAAAATTGAGCAGTTCTTGAGATAATCTTTTGTAATTTTAATAATTGCAAAATAGTTCACCCACAATTGCACAAAACTACTAAAATTTACAAAAATCTTCACACCTTAAATGAAGAACTATTTATGCAGCAAATTTAATTGAAGGAAAAGTCTCTATTCAATATTTACCGGTAGTTGCCGATAAAAACGCATACTTTTACAATTCCTGAAAAGTCAGAGTTAATCCTGAAAATCGGACCTTTGACACCCACTCCTTTATAAGCATATTTTACCTGTTCGTATGGGGTTGCGAACGTTACGTAAACACATCGCAAAGGGACGCAAGAGGGGATACGCTTGGTTCAGGGTCGGGGGTGATGCAACGTAGATTAAAGGATTCGAATGGTAATGGCATCTGTGTGCTTTATGGTGATAGGAAGAATGGATCCACATCCTTTGTTTTAGAAAAGGACTGAAACTTGAGAGGAAAATGATGGGAATGGAAATTACTACTTCCAACATAGGAACGTAACGCTCGCCCAAAACATTCTAGAGGATAAAAGAGCTAACTTCATGAAAGAATTAGAACATTTCTGGCGTTCGACCACTAGAGAAACTGAAATTAAGGAGTGGGAAAACAGCAGCGTTATAATAAGCAGAGCCTAGACAGGAGAGAAATATGTAATAAAATGAAATAAACTAACAATTAAGAATAGTAAGTTATGTTAGGTTAGTAAACAGTACAAAAAAAGTTATAAATCAGAAATAATCATTAAGTATAAGTAGATAAATAAGTCAATAAAATATATATTAACTTAAAATAATAAATAAGTTAAATAAATTAAATTAAATTAAAATAAGTTATATAAATTAAAATTAAATTAATTAAAAATAAGTTAAATAACCAAAAATAAATTAAATTAAAATAAAATAAAAGGGAAATGGTTAAAATAAAGCACATGAAGTAAGCAAAGGGAATTTGGAAATGCTAGGGGCAGAGGCGTTGGTGCGGACGATTTTCTGTGGTGCTGCTTGTTTTCAGTGCGGTGGAGGCCAAACACTGGGGAAGGAGAACGCCCACGCCCGCGCCAAATAAATAAATAGTTCATCGCATTGTAGTGGCTTAAAAGGTCTTCGCCTAGCCACATTGCATCAGGTTTTCTAATTTGGCTGTATTAATTACCTATTAAATAAATAAATAAATATTTACTTGTTCTTACAAGAAATTAAAACAAAAAATTTGGAGCCATTTTTAGAGAAAATTTTGAATCATTTCTCATGGCTTAATATAGTTCCCAAAAGCATGGGAATGTTTTTAAATTTCTAAAGCTTCTACCAGAGACATATTGATAGGGTTTCTTCAATTTGAAAAAATTCTACGCATGTTTTAGGCGCTAGGCTTGTCTACTACTACAGACGTTTTGTTTGTAATTGGTTTTCTTCGGCATCAAGATCTCCAAACCGAGATTCATCACACCCACGTAAGCGTTACAGGATTTTTCTTCATTTAGCAACCGAGAATCCCAGGAGAAATGTTGTCCACTTACAAGCAGAGTATCATAAGAAAAGTAACATTAATTTTTAATAATGATACATAATGCATTATTTACCATTGACTGTATAAATGAGTATAAACAACCTGTAAATAAACTATTGTACTTCAACTTCTGGTTCAATGACCCCATCTCAATCTGGTTTTTCGTCCAGTTTCCCTGATCCATTGAGCAAATGCTGAGATGGCCCCTGTTTTGCTTCTGGACATAAATGTAACTTCATTATCTGTGCACGTCTTCTAGAATTCAGTGGGAAATACAATTATTCAAATTATCGTTTCCATGTTGTCGCGGCAGGAAGTAATAAGAGCCAAAATTTATTGCTTATTTATCCTTGAAAATAGATTTTATTGGGAGTTTTTGTTTTTTTTCTCCTTTCAAAATTCAAAATTTAAGTAGTATATGACTAGATCATAGAATTTTGAAAATGTGCACACAATTCACTTTTCCCCATAGCACGTCATACGCAGCTTTTAACTGTTTTTTTGACGTAAAATAAATAAAAAAATCCTGCAAAAGAAATAAGGATGTTTAATTATATTAAAAAAGGAAAAAGTTTTTTTATCACATCTTCTGTTGCTAAAAAATTAATAATAATAATAATAATAATAATAATAATAACGGAAGAGACGGCTGAGGGAAGAATAAAACAACCTAGATCTGACATTGCCATTATCGAAGCCTTCAGAAAGGGAAGCAAAAAGACGCGCATCAGAAGGAAAGTATGGAGAATCAGGGAGGAAATACTGCAAACATGCGCAATACAACGAAACCAAAATACATTTGAAGCAATAGATAATTTCAAACAACAACTCAGTGTGTATTCGCAAAGAATACGACGCTACACCAAAAGCTTGAAAAGGAAAAAAGACAATCAGGATTTTATTAAAAACCAGAAGAGGTTCTATGAGAATCTGAAAAGAGAAGTCCATTCAGGAAAGTTACCGGAGAAATCAACTGTGGAAGATCACTGGACCACGATATGGTCAACAGAAAGTCATTTCCAGTTCCACGTATTATGGCTGACAGAAGTGTCGTGGGCGCACTTCACAAGACTAGGGAAATGGAAGTTTCCGATATATCAAATGGATTGTGTTCTAAAACAGCTATTAAATAAACTCAAAAATTGGAAATGCCCTGGACCAGATGGACTTCATAACTTCTGGTTTAAAAGATTCACCTGTATACATGAAATAATTCTGACTCTCATTAATCATTTTCTGAAACACCCTGAAGAACTACCGACGGCCCTGTGCGAGGGGATCACTTTCATTGGGTTGAAATCCAACAATACCGCCGCAGATCCCGGACACCTGACCCATCAAGCATGCCTCAACGGGCTTTATAAAATCATCACTAGTTGTTTAAAAACAGTGATAGGAACAACATTGTAAACAAAACAATATTCTTTCGAGTACCAGAAAGGCTGTTGCAAGTGGGTTCGGCTTAAAAGTAAAAGAACAGCTCGTGTAATCGATAAAATATCATGTCTCGCATCCAACAAAAACGATCTGTATACTTGTTTCACTGACTACAGGAAGGCATTTGACATGGTCCCGCATGACTGGCTGATCTATGTTCTAAAGCTATATCGTGTTAACCATGTAATCGTAAGATTTCTTACGAACGTAATCACTGGCAAATAACAATACATATGTCCTCAAGTAGTGAAAGAATTGTCACTAAGACACTGAAAACTGCAGAGGTATATTCCAAGGCGACAGTCTCAGCCCTACTGGTTCTGCTTGCTATGAATCCTCCTTCCTCCTTGCTGGAAAGCATGGGAGTTGGATATGAGCTGAAAGGTCAGAGCAACATGATGAGTCATCTAACATACATAGACGATATCAACTGTACTCAGGAACATTACAGGGACTGGAAGCGTGCTTCTTCATGTCACCGAAAGATTCTCAACTGACATAAGAATGCAAATTTGGTATCGAAAAATGCAAAATCCAAAGTATAAGGAAGGGGAAACTCAACAAAGGTGAGGTAGAACATGAAACGCTGACAGGACGACTATAACAGCCCGGAAGAAAAATGAACTTTTTTATAAATACCTGGGAATTCAACAAAACAAGCTGATAATCCACAGTGAAATTAAAGAAAAGCTGCAGGTGGAATTCGAGAAGAGAATGAAAGGTTTATCCAAAACCTTCCTCAATTCACGAACCTAACTGCAGCGGTTAATACATAATACCAGTAATAACTTTCTCTACTGGGCATCATTAAATGGTCCAGACGGATATTGAATTCTGGAAAGGCTTATTAGAGTCCAAATGAGCCGTTCCAATACCAATTAATTCCCAAAAGCCCAATTCAAAGGGTAACGCTTCCACATGAAGATGGGAGGTCGTGGTATCTCTGGAAAATAAGTAATCTCCATTTGAAACAGATTACCAGTATGAGAGATACTTCAGGAAGAAAGGTTATCTTCTCATCTACACAAGTGGTACTGAAGCAGACTACAATTATACACCTCTGAGTCTTAATCAAGCTAATATAGAACTTCAACAGCCCTCTTTCCAACAAGAGATAGATCTCTGGAAGCACAAAGCAATCCATGGGAGATACCCAGCTGAAATAGCCAATCCAAATGTAGACGTAGACATGTCGTACAAATGGCTCAGCACTGGATATCTCTACCCAGAGACTGAGGGGTTCATGGTTGCCATTCAAGGTCAAGTCATTGCAACCAGAAACTATCTCAAATATGTCATCAAAGATCCAGAGATGACCTCTGATAACTGCCGGGCCTGTAGGCCAACGCGGCGAGACAATTCAACATATTACAGCAGGATGCAGTGTACTCGCCCAACGGAGTATAAGAACAGGAATGATATGGTGGGTCGAATTATCCACGCCCAACTCGTCAAGATCTGTGGTTTAGCACCATGCCATGATACACCATACTACAAGTATATCCCAAAGAATGTACTAGAAAACAATAACTATAAATTGTACTGGGATCGTAGTATTTTGACGGACCGTACAGTACATCATACCGGATATAACACTCTGGAATAAAAATGAGAAGAAAGTATGGTTTGTAGACATGGCAGTTGTGGACACCAGCAATCTCGCTACAGCATATCATACGAAGATCCAGAAGTACAAAGAATTGGCACATGTCGTGAAGGAGCAATGGAACATCTCGGAAATCAAAACCGTTCCCGTGGTTCTTTCAGCAACGGGCGTCATCCCGAAGTCTTTAAAGAATTCGCTAGAAGCGCTGAAAATAAATAAAAATGCCATAATAAATATCCAGAAATGTGTCATACTTTGTACGTGCACATTGGTCCGAAAATTCTTGGGAAGTAATGAGTGTGTTTAGTTGCTATTTTAATCACATTAGTATTTATGAATATTATAAATGTTAAATTTTATTAGTCTATTACTGCTTGATTTTATTGTTGTCATGCTTTGATGTATTGTATCTGTATGACTACAATCTATGTACCAGTGAACTGTGAATGAATAAATAATAATAATAATAATAATAATAATAATAATAATAATAATTCCCCGTGTGGTGTCGGGGTTTTTAGTAGAATAGCACCTCGGGACCTCCCCCTGTCGTAGAAGGCGACTAATCGGAGCAGCTGTCCGCTGTCACTTCCCTATACATCCTGTAATCCTCACAAACTTGGTGTGCCATTGCTTCCACTTACTTGTGGCACACTTCTATTTTTCTATCCTGTAGGCCAATCTTCGTATCGGCCAACTCTTGTGTTTCCGACCCCGACGCTATTAGGTTTCGAGGGCTAGGGAGTCGTTCCTATTCTACTCTTCTATTCTAACTCTATTCTTTACTTTTCCCTCTTCTTTTCTTCCGTTTCCCTTTCAGCTGGCGGGAGCTTAAAAACGCTAGGGGAAGGCGACCCCGAAGAAAAAACCCGCGATGGAAGATCTTTCAGGATCAACCATTACGGTGCAGGGGATCGGAGCCCCAGTACCGGCGGTCGGTGGTGAGTAAGCAGGTCACCGGGCGTCGTCACCAAGCAACTGCAATGACAGAGACGTGGATCACTTGGCGTCCCTGTCAGATAATGCCACAAGTGCATTGAACCCCTTCGTTGGAAGGCGGAAGCTGCAGAGATCACCTCCTAGCAGCCCCACGACAAGTGGTGTACCCACAGGAGTCAAGGACAGAGACGTGGACTTGGCGCCTCGGTCAGACAATACAAGTGCGATTAACCTCCTGGAGGTGCGTGAAGCTGATCTCCCAGCAGAGGAGAGCGTGGTGATACCGCCAAGAGCTATGGGTATACTGCTGGAGAAGTGGGCGGCCATGGAGATGTTGCATGGGGCACAGACGAAGTTAGTCGAGGACCTGACAACTGCCTTAAGTGTGATAAGTGGAAAAATGCTCCGAAACAACCCACAGCCGGTAAAGGATGCAATGATGAAAGCCTTGCATGACATCGACTCGATGAAAAACAAATGCGAGGCCATTGCGGAGGAAAGAGCAGAGTTCCTGGATCGACTACAAGAGTGCTCAACTACGAAAATAGGAAAGCACTATGCGGAGACTAGCCAAGGGAAGAAAAAGGGCAAGAAGAGAGAAGCTCCCAGCCCCCCGGCGGAAACCACCAGATTGGGCAAGAGGAAGGTGACAGAAGTGACGGAAGGAGAGGTAACGGCGGACAATGCCGTGAAAGAGAAGGAAATAGAAGTAGTGGAAACAGAGGCCACGGTGAGCGACGGCGAACAGACATGGTTGTACGCAAAGTCGACCAAAAAGAAAGCAAGAAGGCAACAGTCGGGAAGGCCCAAGAACCCCGGTATACAGAACCGGTTAAAGGCCAAGGGAATCCTACGCGGATATCATCAAAAAAATGAAGGAGTCGGTAGACTCGGCAGGACAGGGCAGGCACACGGGGCAGAGATCCTGAAGATCCGCAGGACGCAAAGGAAGGAGCTGCTAATCGTCATCCGGAAGACCGGTGATATTGACTCCTTGAACAAGGCAGTAGGTTCGCAAGCCACAGTAAAAGCGCTGGTACCAGCGGCTTATCAAAATAAGGGACATCGACGAGACTAGTAGTCGAAGAGGTTGTCGAGGCGGTTGCCCAGGTGATAAAAGCAGAGACTCAGGAAATCGCTGGCTCCTGTAGAATGCGGAGGGGATACGGTAGTGTGCAAACAGCGACACTACTGCTACCAGCTGAACAAGCCCAAGAGATTTTAAAAATGGAAAAACTCAAAATTGGGTGGGTTAACTGCCAGATTAGCGAAGAGAGGCAGATAATAAGATGCTTCAGATGTCTTGATTTCGGGCACATACCAACCTCCTGCAAGGGCCCCGACAGGAGAAACATTTGTTACAAATGTGGCAAAGCAGGACATATCGCAAAAGATTGCAAGGGGAAAACTCAGTGCATTCTCTGCAAAGACAAGAACAAAAGCGACGACCATGCCCTGGGAGGCAGTAGATGTGAGTCGTTCGCTGCGGCATGTAAAAAGGACAAACGCGCCAGTTATGCTCCGATTGCTACAAATTAATCTAGGCAGAAGCAAACAGGCACGCGACTTGGCTCTGCAGGTAGCTGCCGAAAAGAAGATAGACCTGATATTATTTTGTGAACAGCCCTCTGACGACTCTACGTGGTATCAGGATGTGCAGAGAAGAGCTGGTATTAAGGTTGTAAATGGTAACCTAGGCGTACAGAAGTACAAGGTGACGAAGTACGGGTTCGTCTGGGTAGAAGTTAGTAACATAAGAATATACAGTTGCTACTTCTCTCCGAACGATACCATCGACAAATGTATAACCGAAATTTACGAACTAGACACTAGTCTACAGACAGCCAAATCAAAGATATTACTTGCCGGCGACTTCAACGGTAAATCTCCGGAATGGGGTGACACACGCTCCGACGGAAGATGAGCTATTGTTAGTGAATTCGCGGCAAGGAATGATCTTATCATTTTAAATTCGGGGACTGGGAGAACCTTCCAACGAGGGAACGCCTCCTCCATTCTAGACCTGACAATATGCTCAACTAGTCTCGCTAGATATGGAAAGAGCTGGGAAATATTAGAGGAGGAAACACTAAGTGACCACCTATAGGTCCTATAGTGTCCTCAGTTGAAACAAAGCGGGTACAAAACAAGCGACCACCCAGGAACAATAAACGACCACCCTGGAATCCTAAGAAAATGGATGTGGACAAGGCAAAAACGTCCTTGGAAGAATCCAAGTTGTTGAATAGCCTGGACTGGACAAAAAAAGCAGAAACACTCGACGAAATTACAAAACAACAATCAGAGTAGCTGCGATACCTCGATGCCTAGGCGTCGTGACCCTAGACGCAAATAGCAGGTCTATTGGTGGACACAGGAAATAGCAGAAATACGTAAGAGATGCATCAAGGCGAGAAGGTAAGCGACGAATCACACATTTAAAGAGCAGTACAACACGACTCGCAAACTCCTCAAGAAAGAGATTAAAAAAAGTAAGATCAGATGTTGGAAGAGGCTCACCGAAGAGGTCGAAAGTGACCCGTGGGGCATGGCCTACAAAATTGTGACCAAGAAGCTTAGAATGGAGGGGAGGACGCCTGGACTGAGCGATCCAGACTGGGTGAGGAAAGTCATAAGTGACCTATTCCCCATTAGAGAGTGCTGGATTAGACAAAGACCGAGCGTCCTCTCTTTTGACGAGGGAGTCCTGTTTACGACGGACGAACTACGGAGGGCTGCCAATAGCCTAAAATGTGGGAAAGCTCCGGGATTCGATGGAATTCCGAGCGAAATGCTCAAGATCGTTACAGAGCAATATCCCGACTGTCTGCTTATCTGTGTTTAACTCCTGTCTCAGGAATGGAATATTCCTCAGAAGATGGAAGAGGCAGAAATTCATCCTTCTCGGGAAGGGTAATAAACCACTTGACAAGACCTCGTCTTTTAGACCGCTTTGCCTCCTGGACACCATGGGAAAGCTACTAGAGGGACTAAGGCTGGAGGTATACCTATCAGACCTATCTCCTAAACAGTATGGCTTCCGGAAGGGGCGGACGACAACTGACGCCATTCTCGAAGTGGTCAGGATTGCGGAACAGGCCAACAAGGGTGACGGGAAGAAGAAAAGATTCTGTGCTCTGGTGGCCATAGACAGCAGGAACGCGTTCAATAGCGCCAGATGGAAGGACATCATGGAGGCTCTGATAGATAAAGTCCCTGAATACCTCCTGAGAATGGTTGAAGACTATCTTCATGAGAGGAGTATAGTCTATACGAACCTCTTCGCAATGGGGGAAGACGTGACGTGACGTGTGGTGTGCCCCAAGGTTCGAGATTGGAACCATTCCTATGGAATGGAATGTATGATGAGCTGCTACACATAGACACCCCGCTTGATACCCACCTTATTGGGTACGCAGACGACATTCTGATCATCTGCACGAGTAACAAAGTCGACCTGCTCGAGAGGAAAGTGAACGAAAACCTCTTCAGGGTAAAAAGATGTCTTGACAGGAGACTCCTACACATGGCTGTAGAGAAAACAGAGGCAGTACTGGTTACGGACCGCAGAGCATTTCGTACCCCCAATATTAGGCTGGGGGAGGCGAACATTACCTAGAGACGACAGATAACATATCTGGGAGTCGAACTTGACCACAGGCTCAACTTTGGGCCTCACATCAACAAGATCGCCGATAAGGCACTGAGGACTGGGGTCAATATCTCCAGGCTAATGCCAAACGTGGGAGGCCCTCGAGAGGCGAAACGGAGGCTGATTGCTTGTGTGTCAATCACAAATGCGTATGCAGCCCCAGTGTGGGCGGACAGACTCGCGAAGCCCCTGAGATGCCCGCACGGTCCCCGACAGCGCCGTAGGGGTTCTGGCCAGAGTTCCCCCTATAGACCTTCTGGCAAGAGAAAGGAAGGTCGTTTATAACGAAGCGAAGAGAGTCTCTGACATCTGCACGGGACCTCTACGCAAGCTGAAAGAAGACAAAGAGAGGCGGCACGTCTCTCCTGTCAGCATGGCAGGAGAGATGGGAGAAAGAAACAAATGGTAGATGGACATATGAACTAATACAACACATCGAACCATGGTTCAATAGAGGTCTTGGGGAGGTAAACGTTTACATCTCACAGGTGCTCTCTGGGCACGGCTGCTTCAAGTCCTACCTGTTCAGGTTCAGAAGAGCAAACGACTCGAATTGCGTGTTTTGCGGACAAGTAAACGACGACGCAAGGCACACGATATTCGAATGCGGAGCATGGGATAGTCGGAGGATTCAGCTGAACAGCGAGTTAGACCAGGACATCTCGCCAAATAACATAGTGCAGCACATGCTTAAGTCGGAGAAAGAGTGGAGAAGGTGAGAGTGGTGAGTCGGAGAAAAATAATAATAATAATAATAATAATAATAATTTGAATTATTTATCATCAAAAACACATTACAGTGTACAGAGTATACAACAAAAGAAAATCAAACAACTAATACCATTATCTTCAAAACAACAAACAACAATAACAAGAAGACAGTTTTCATAACATTACAGAGTACACTCCTTACCTTCTCTAAGTGCCAGTAGCACTTGTCAGAGAGGGATGATTTTATGTCTATTTTGGTGTGATACCAGTGCTTACCATAGTCCATTCAATTCTCTATTGAATGAACCATATCAACTGAAGTATAATAAAACATTCTCACCAACCATAATTTAAGACAATAATAACAAGAACAAAAACATCTTTTACGTATTAAGATCTATATAAAAAATCAAATAAAAATAAATAATAAAAATAAAATAAAAGAAAAAAATTAGGTGCAGGTTAGGCAATTAAAACAAGCAATGCCATGGCAATTGGCAATAACAAATCAAAATTAATAAAATTATGAAGACAACAATTCAACTCTGTAAAGCAAAGAAATAGGTTGTATACTAATAATGAAATAATAATGTACCAAGAATTAAATCAAGTAATAAAATCTATAAGTAATAATAAAAAAAACAATAAATCCATTTAATGATATAACACTAATAGTACAATAATTCTATATCAATAGTCTAGAAGTTAAATAACAAAATTTATCAATGCAATAACTTACTAATAACAGTACTGATAAGTCAGTATGTATATAATAATAATAATAATAATAACAATAATAATAGTAATAATAATAATAATATAATAATAATAATAATAATAATAATAATAATAATAATAATAAATAATAATAATATAATGTTCGTTCTTCTGTTCTTTTATTCTCAACCATGAATGGTTCATTCTACTTTTTACAATTTTTTATTATTTTTAATGTACCATTTCTTGGTTTCTTCTTAAGTATTCTTCTAGATGTGATTTCCATCAGTTCATTTGGCAGAGAGTTGAGCAATCTCGGAATGGCTACACTTAGCATTCTGTCTCCAAATTTATTGAATGTCTCAGGTGATATGAAATTGTGCTTCTTGAGTTACATAATTATGCCCACTAGTATTTCTGAATTTTTGGTTGAAGAAATTTTATGCAAAAATTGAATTGATGCATTTTTTGACTGTCATGATCCCATGCACAGCTGCACTTTCTTCCAGAGTCTTTCCTTTTATGTTCAGTTTATCATTTAGAATTTTATGCAATTATTGTGCAGACTTTGTATGGGTTTTAGATGCAGCTCCCAAACACCAATTCTATATCTTATGAGAGACTCTATCAATGCAAGATAGCAGAAAACACGGTGCAGTGGATTACTATTTGTCCTTACGGGACACGGATGTAAAAAGTACCTCTATAGATTCAAATTTGCTGAAGCCCGACATGTTCTGAATGCCACAAATAAGATGATGATGCACTCTATAAATAATTGCAAAGCCTGGGAGGAAGTCAGATCTATATGCTACGACAAACTGCGAGTGGAAATGACACCTGCAAATACAATCGAAACTATGCTGCAATCTCAGAAAACTGGACACATTTCGAGATTTCATAAAGCACATCCCAAACAGAAGGCCATGATTGACAGCGGATAGAGACTACTCACCCAAACCCACGTGCGACGTTTTGTCTCATGAGACGGTTCCACACGTGGTCCTATACGGGCAAAGGCGAGCGGAGGGGTTTTAGTCGGTAGACCAAGTTTGGGGAGTCGACAGTACCGGGTTCACGGCCTCCATAATATAGGATGATAATAACAAGAACAGAAACATCTTTTACATATTAAGATGTACATAAAAATCAAATAAAAATAAATAATAAAATAAAATAAAATAAAGAAAAAAGTAAGTGCAGGTTAGGCAATTAAAACAAGCAATATGTCAATTAGCAATAACAAATCAAAATTAATAAAATTATGAAGATAACAATTTAATTCTGTAAAGCAAATAAGTAGGTTGTGTACTAATAATGAAATAATAATGTACCAGAATTAAGCCAACAAGTAATAAAAATCTACAAGTAATAATTTTAAAAACATACTAAATCCATTTAACGATATAACACTAATAGTACAATAATTCTATAACAATAGTCTAAGAGTGAAATAACAAAATGTATCATGACAATAACTACTAATAACATTACTGATAAATCAGTATATATATATATATATATATATATATATATATATATATATATATATATATATATATATATATAATAAAGGAGCAAAAACAGAAGTTGGTAGGAACTTCTAAACCAGATTGATAATGAACCCTGGGGTATGGCATAAGATAGTGACTAAGAAGCTTCAGATGGATCCAGAATACCTTACCTGAATGACCCACAGTGGATGAGGGGGAGCTATGAGAACTCTTCCCACAAGAGATTCCTGGGAGAGACAAAGACCGAATGATTATGAGTTTAGTGATGCTGACTACTTTACGACAGACAAATTACGGAAAGCAGTGAAGAATATGAAAACAGGAAGGCACCAGGTTTGGATGGATCCCCACGAAATAGAGTTTCGGAAAATTCGAGTTTACAGCACAGAACACCGTCTCAGAAACACACAAACGCAAAACGTTCCCAGGACACCGTTACGTTTAGCACAAATCACGTGAATAATTACCCTTCGACGCTATTGGCCCAACACGGATCTAAGATAGCGGAATTCAAATTCAAATACAATTCAAATAAGAACAGGCCCGGCCTATCTAGTGGCAGAGCCCTGCTACCGTTTAAGTTGAAGCGCAGTAGAGTCCAACCTCAACATCATTCCCTATTCAATGGAAGCATTACACCTTCGTATTTTTCTTAGCTGGATATTGGCATGCTTGGTGAGGAGATGTGTCAATTTCTCTCGACTCTGCAACATGCAGCAAACAGCTGTGTGCAGCCCGAGAGAGTTAGTTCTAGAGCGTACGTATTTCGAAGTTTTTATACTGCGAGCGAATTCAATAGTGATTTGTTTTGGAAATGTATTGTTATTTCATATTTTCTTGGCGTTTCCATCGATGCGTCGTCATTTGACGAAACTCTTCAATGAATGCGATAAGGAGGAGAATTTTAGAAAGTCAGACACGTAAAAAATTGTCTAAAGTGCTAACCTGGCTGAAGGGGGGATGATTATAGAGGTAAGCTGCCATGGCTACAATAATCAGTGTTAATGCACATTAGTGTTTATGGAAAATTAAGTGTTATAAAATGAATATGTGTTATAAATAAGTGTTAAAAAAATAAGTGTTATAAAATGAATTCCACTTCATCTAAACAACTGATTTTACATAACCGAATATAAACATATTTACATTGACTGTAAAAGAAAACAAATGTATATTTCCAGCAGGGTTATATCTATAGTGTACTATTTAGTATTGTGGTTAGTGATAGATTTCATTTGAGGAACTCAATGGCCTTTCCTTTTACAGAGAGAAGAAGTCTAGTCTCTTAAAAGAAATTTGGTTGTATGTGAATTAATGTTTAGAAAAATTATAAATTGAGTCTTCTAAGGAGGAAAGGAAATGTATTGTGTACTATATGCCTATGTGAATCTTACAAACATAACAGTATTGTATGCCAGGTTGTATGAAAAATAAAAACAGTGAAGACAAGTGTGAAATTGTGTGAAGAAAAGTGACTATGTACAGAAAATTTCAAATGTGTGCAGTGCTCTCCCATTCTGCCAATTTCTATTATTCATAGTCTTTCTAATATTTTATTAGTCTGTCAAGTTTCATTTTATAAAACAGTTTTCAGTTTGGTACATTTTCAGTATTTAAAAGGAGATAATAATTAATTTGAAGTAGTATTTTTTTATTGTTTATTCTGTAATATAAGAAAAATATCTGTTGTGCAATATATATCATGGAGTAAATAAGAAAAATTAAAACATATTCAAATTCATTGTTATTGTCTTGAAATAACAAAGGATTCTTCTCATTTTAATATTGTTTAAGGCAATAATTTTGCTGTTAGTTCTACCAATCTCAATTGAATTCTCAGTATTTGTTTCATATTGTGTCTGTAAAGAGCCTATATGTGGTGGTTTGTCTGTGTTTAATTTAACTGAATGTAAAGTCTGAAGATTACATGTACCATAAACCATCTAATGTTAAAAACATTTCCATATTATGAATATTTTAGGTGTCCTCTGTTCATGTTGACTGAATAACAACATATCACTCTCTCCCAAAATTTTGTTAGTTTTTCATGAAATATTAGCCAAGTGTACAAGGGATATCTACTAAAATGATTGAGTTTTGCAAAGACCATTGTGCAACAGTGTTCTCTCTCACTCTCTTTCTCTCTCTCTCTCTCTCTCTCTCTCTCTCTCTCTCTCTCTGCTGCGCCTATTCTATTTCCGTTTATTTATATTTACGCCCTCACATCGGGCGCCTAATGTAACTTCTCTATTTCTCCTACTTACTCACTATCCTCGTAAATCATGCTCTCACACAGCGAGCACAATAACCTAACTATTCATGTTTTTTTCTGTTTACTCGTCACGTGAACTATCTTTGCCCTGCCCTAGCTCTGACTTACAATTGGGTGCCACAATACCTTTGCTTATCGGTTGCCCGTACCTCTGCTAGCTCGAATCACTATTTATATCCTACCTGGTCGTGGTCCGCGCGCTCATTTAATACGGACTTGAGGTAAGGGGCCGTTTCGTTCATAAGCCTGAGTCAAATTTTATACAACTACTAAATAATAACACATGGATTTAAGGCAATTATGAGCCATGTGGGATGCTCATACATTTAATGTCGGATTTCCTTTTTTTATATCCCAAACATAAATACAATATGCCCCACCGACTTGCGAAACATGACAACACGAAATACATAAACAACACAAGAAAAAATACAAACATGCACTGAAAATATAATACAAAAATCTCATACACACACCAGAATGCGCATTCTGTCGTGACCTGTTTGATAATCCTATCCTTAACCTAATATCAGGACTTGGTCTTCGACAGAGTTTTTCTTTTTTTTTTTTTTTTTTGGACTTGCGCGTGAACAAACAAAAAAATACAGTAATTGCACAACTCGTGCCACTTCCCTTTTCGCAGCGATGTCACTTCCTGTCAGCGCCCGTCGTTGCTAGTTGTAATGTGCATTTTCCATGCACGCAGTCCCCGTTCAGCTGCCACCAGATCCCAGATGCACTCGTCCATTTAAAATTACCAAATGTATTCACAATTATTGTTCCTTCAACTAATCGCGTCTTCCTAAATGTTCTTTCGATTTCTCGCGACGTATTTAAATTTTACGACGCTCATGTTCCCTGCGCCTAACTTGCGTGAATAATGTCCATGCGGATTTCTACGTGAATTTCGAAACAAATTGAAATAAATTTTAGTTCCACTTCATCTAAACAACTGATTTTACATAACCGAATATAAATTAAGAACTTTTGCACAATACTTCGGCGAAATTTCTCCCAAAAATCTAACATAGCATCAAACGCGTGCGATCATCATTATGCTCGACCTCATTCTGTCTGTAACACATTTTACATTGTTGGTCCACAGAAATCCAAGTGACTGTCTTCTTTTAAACACATGCCCATCACCATAAGAAATGTTCGAAAACGTTTACATTTTCACTGTTTTCGGCGTCCTGCGTCTTACACTTGCTTCATAACTTTACTAACTTTTATTTTGTAATTGTCACGTTACCGAATTCCCTTTTCCTGTTTTCCCCTTCCCAAAACCTTTATTTTCGTCTTTTCAGCTCGTTTTACATCTTCGGTCGCTCTTCAATTCTTTCTTAATCCTCTATGCTATGAAACGATAATAATTTATTCTGAGCCCCATAAATTCCCCCGCCGTGACTAATTTTGCCCTGATCTAAATATTTTTCTCTATAATTTCCGAAAGTTTGGCCAAAATCCACCCAGGCATTCACTGGATATTCAATAAACCCGTCTTGTTGTATACTTCCAGAAGTACAACAATGGGTGCATATTCTCAACCTTCGCCGGGTTATACATGCAATTTACAAAGTTATGATATTTACGGAACCCGTGGCTCGAATAATGTGATTCTTGTTTTAAATGTTCCTGAATTTGGGTTCTATTTACTGTTCATAACGCCTGTTTCCGCCTTTTATGTTTCTATTACTTTCCTGATAATTATTATTACGCGGCGCTGTTGTCTATTGTTTATTTCATTCTTAGTTCCTCTTTGCTTACATGAAAGTTCCGTGTTCCATGCATTCTGCAGGCTAGTCTCACAAATCATTACAATTGTAAATAAATAATTTTGTATTCTGAAGTAAAACTACTCTGAATTCAAGGAAAACAGATTGTATGGAAGTGATAAAGGTAAATGGCATATTTGTTTTATTTAAAATTGTTTCTTAAATCTTAAACTATGACAAAACAAAAGGCTGACGGTTTTGTAGAGTGTAACATCTCAATATTTTGTCAAATTGTGGCTTTGGACTAGCTGATTTCAATCACTTCAATTTTGAATTAATTGCAAACATTCAATTTTCATCCCTTCGAAATGTTGTTCTAGGAAATGAGATACATGTACTATCAAAAGCAAGATAATTCTTTTTCAATAAATTTTCTAGTTTAAAATAAAAATATTCTGTTCTGGCATTTCATTTTATTCATATTGTTCTTCAGTGATAGTTATTTTGTGATAAAACATCCCAATCGTTTAATTAAACGAACAAAATTAAAAATAAGTTCATTTGTTTCATTTAAAATTTCTGTTATAAATTACACTTATTTGAATTGCACCTACATTTGTGCGATGGGCAGCAAGCACATAAGAATTCTCATCTTCATCACACATCTCAAGCATTCGGGTCAGTATCTCACAACTACAATAAATTCTTTTCTATAGTTTTACAAGGTGTGGATGAATTTACAAATTCATTAACAGATGAAATGGGTGATTATGGCAACTATTATATGAAAAGGCGGTGGTGGCCAATTCATTTGGGTCTCTAGATAGCAAGAGTGCGATTTGAAGTTTTGGGAAAGAAAACGAAATACATTCAGTTCTTTTCATTTTTATTATATCGTATCAAAAATTGACATTATTATTAATATTATTATAATTGCGTATTCTGAAAACACGCTACCGCATGTGCGCACACTATTTCGATCGCTAGCTTTTGAACGTTCCACGTCGAAAGGACGTTATCTTTTGAAACGTGATGAACACTGTATTCCGTATCGGACACACTATCGGACACGCATTCGTGCTGAATTGGCAACTCTCACGCGTCGAAACCGACTTCTGGAAGCTGCGTTTGCAAGATCTGACTGTGAATTTCTCGACAAATTGGATTTAAGAAAGCACTATTTTATCAACACGCATCAAGTCACTGCCTTTACTTTTTGAAAACTCTTCGAAGTAAATACTATTATGACCTTAGCGACGATGCTATGGTGCGGCTTTAGAATAGAACGAACTGTATGGAAACAGTTGGTTCCATGTGCCCTTTCATCGGTTATGAAAATTGCCAACGAATTTCCAACCCTGTGTTATTATAGCATTTTCAAGGATAAATAAGCAATAAATTTTGAATTTGAAAGGGAGAAAAAACAAAAACTCCCATGTAATAAAATCTATTATTTATCCTTGAAAATAGATTTTATGCATGGAGTTTTTTTTTTTCTCCTTTCAAATTCAAAATTTATTCTTATTTATCCTTGAAAATAGATTTTATTACATGGGAGTTTTTGTTTTTCTCCTTTCAAAATTAAAAATTTATTGCTTATTTATCCTTGAAAATAGATTTTACTACATGGGTTTTTTGTTTTTTCTCCTTTCAAAATTCAAAATTTAAGTAGTATATGACTTAGTGTGGGGATCACAGAATTTTGAAAATGTACACAATTCACTTTTCCCATAGCACGTCATACGCAGTTTTAACTGTTTTTGACGTAAAATAAATAAATAAATAAAAGTGTCAAATCCTTCCGTATATTTTATTTTTGTAGTATACGTACGTATATGAAAAAGGTGCCACTGGCAGATAATCTGGCCTCTAATAACCCACGGTGCAGCCAGAGGTTGCTCCCGGGCAGCATAAGTGTAACAGGCCGCCGACGGTCTCAGCGGCGCGTAGCCGATACCTGGTACCCGTTAATGACCAGCTTATATTCTCGAGTTGATATCGTCTCACTATTTTATTTACTTTGAAGATTACCTTCTTTTGAATCGTATTTCTGGCATTTGTTCAGAAATTTCCAATCTTACAACATTCCTAGATATTTGTATGTGTCTTCATTGCCAAGGCATTGAATAATGATGTCCTTCCTGATGATGATTACGATGTAATCCTCCTTCCTGATCTTGAACTTTACCACGTTTGACATTTAATATCGCACATTTATCTAAGCCAAATTCCATGCAGATATCTTTGCTGAATTGTTGGTCAAGCATAAACTCACTATGTAGTTGGTCTTTATTACATGCGTAGAGTTTAAGGTCGTCCATATAAAACTGATGCGATATGCGAACATCCGGATTTCTCTTTATCAATATCCATATCCGGACTCTCTTATCATTCTACTCAGCGGGATGGGGGCGATGCAAAACCACGTGGGCTCAATCTGTCCCCCTGAAACATACCTCGCCAATTCTGACTTCCCTGGTCTGATAGGAAATACTACCTGCCTAACGTGAATAAATGTCTTCCACTCGGACATGCATACAGAGAAAAATTCAATAAAACTGGATTAATCTTATAAATTTCAAGGGCGCGTAAAAGCCATGAATGGGGAACAGAGTCAAATGCCTTTGTAGTCCACCCACCCTACAGATATATCATGTAGGCGTTTGCGAACTTGCTGTGTGATCACACTATCTATAACTAAAAGCTCTTGCACCCTCCGCCCCCTTTTGACACCCAATTTGCTCAGGAAATAAAATGTTTTGATTTATCAGATAATCATTAATTTCAAGCTATAACTGATGTCAATATTTTTATAGTATTGACAGACAGGGACTGGCCAAAAGTTCTCTGGTTTACTATTGTCATCTTCTTTAGCCAACATAATTGTTTTCCCCGCCAACAAGTATGTAGGTAAAGTACTGATCTTAGAGCAGCGTTAAAGAAATTAGCTAAGTGAGGGTGGAGGCAGGAAAGTATTTCCACCATACATTATGAATGCATCAAAACCCAAGGTGCCTTCCAGTTCTTTTCTTTCTGGTGGATGCTATAATATCACCAGTAATCGTAACGGGTTGCATTTCATCTATATCTCGTAAAGCTTCTATTTCTTGGGGACCCAAAAAGCTTGCTCATGTGTTGTTGAAGTGCATCCCAGATTGTGACCAGAAATTAAACATAGAATCCTCACTCAGGCTCACCTCGCTGCTCCCCATCGGCTGTTTCCCAGTTGTCTGTAAAATCTCTTCTGATTGGTAGAAAAAGTCGATTCCTGCCCTTTACTCGGAAGATTCGCTGCATCGTCTGATTCTAGCCCAGCGCTGTAATTCTTTGTTTGAGTATTCTTCCTCTGCTTCAACTTTTGATCTAGGTTCTTAGAATTCATTCTGTTTTTTAACCTCCTAGCTATAGATCTTATTCCTTTTTCCCACCCTTTTGGAGATATCTCCTCTCTCGGCAAAATACTTTTCCCAAATGGCCAATATCTTTCCTAGCTTTATTGATTTTTCCTGGATATTCCTCTTTCATAATGGTGTTTTCTCAATTCCAGGGTTGAAACAGTTGTCGACGTTCGTTTTTGTTATTTACTATTTCTCTTCCCATACACACACAAACAGCCAGGGCAGCAAATGCACTTGTCAGCTAGCTCTTCCAGAGTACTGGGTGTAAGACACAAATCTTTGAAGATGAGATTCATCTCTTTACAGACATCGTAAAATTTCTTATTACCAGTGATTTTTGGTATACGAGGACGATCGTGAATGGTATACCTGTATACAAAATATGATACTTTTCGTAGTTTTATTTCAGATTACAAATAAATTTCTCTTTCTCAATATTAGGTGGTGTTCTTCCTGAATTTCAGCTACTGTTTCTTCCTCTAGATGTTTTCTCTCCGGGTTCACCTGCCTGTGTCTGAGCTTGCTGTATCATATTTTGTCGTAATTCCATAGTACTTTTGTTTTATTAGATCCAATTCAGCATAAGCCAATGCATTTCTTCTTTGGATGGAATTGAGTTGACTACAAATTCGTTGTTCATCCAGGTCTATTAGATTCCATTTTTTCCACTCAGCGTGCATCATCACTCTGTGTCACTTTCTGTCTACACTCTGGTACTTCGATAGTACCCCGCATTACAGAGATATTCATCTCTTTAGACCATTTCATGCATTGACCTATCAGACTTGAAGATGCTCCCATGCATCTGCCCTCAAGCCACGTCGTCTAGAAACAGGTGGAGAATTTTCTGCGGTCACCATGAGTGGTGCGGGGGCGCTCCTGGCATCGTCCAGGTCCACCGCTGCCCATGACACAGGTAACACATTTGACACAGAAACCCCGGGGTCAGAACCTCCTGCGCGGTCCTGCAAGACCGATCGCCCCGACTCTATTTCTCAATATTCGTCTACTCATTTCGGGCTGTTACATTTGAGCTACTGCCAGCTTTTTTACAGCCGCCTAACATGGGAAACAGACGCTGTCGAGTACCGCCCTAACATGGGGAACTGACGTGTCAATTGCTTGGTTTCTTATTCGGCACCTTCACCTAGACAGGCTGGTTTCCCCTCCGCCCTGAGCCCTGTTGCCCTACAAACACTACTACTCTACTACTACTCTCTGCTACTGTTTGTTTGCTACTGCTACTGCTACTGCTACTTCAAAAAAAGGGCGGATATTGTCTTAATAAGCGAACAGTACCAGGACATGGGCAATGAAGGATGCACGGACAACCTGGGAAATCGGCAATCTGGATCACAGACCCATGTAAAATGCAGATAGAGGACCGGGGAAAAGGGGATGGTTCGTGTGGGCGAAATCAAGTTACACCTACTATGTTAGCTCTCTTCACTCCTAACACCCAATTAACAACTTCAAAAGAAACTGGATGACCTCGAAGACGCAGTGGGAAAAATGATGGAAAGTCCTTTGCAGGAGACTTTAATGGAAAGCCCTTGAATGGGATGACGTACACGGATACTAGGGGAAGTTCATCCCCAGAAATGGCGGCAGACTGAACCTAATCATACTGAATCAAGGTGACACGCCCCATTCAGTAGACCAGGTTATGCTGGGACGATACCGGACATCACCCGCGACCGAAAGCCTAGCGGCGCAAATTAGCGACTGGGAGGTCCCCGAAGGACTCACCGCAAGCGACCATCGTACATCACATTTAGCATCAAAAAACTCAGACGACCCAATCCGACGGAACATCACTAGATGGAACATAAAAAAAATAGATAAGACCAAACTCCTTCGACTATTGAACACGGATATGAAGCGCTAGAAGAAAGAAGACATCACACCTCCAGTAGCGATGCCTAGTAGACCTGACGATGGACCTCATCACGCAGGCATGCGAGCCGCGATGCCCAGGAAGAGAGTTGTTCCTAACCGGCGCCCGCTTATTGGTGGAACGAAGAAATCGCGAGCCTCAGAAATGAATGCCTCCGTCTTAGACGGAGAGCCCCAAACCAGAAGGACTCCAAGATGTTGAGAAAGAAAGAAGCCTACAAGGACGCCAAGAAGAAACTGCGAGGGCCATTGCGTTAAGCAAGGCAACGAAGTGGGAGGAACTTATCCAGAACGTCAACAATGACCCGTGGGGACGAGGTACAAACTCGTCACCAACAGACTAGGTGACATATCTCCGCCGAACATACTGAAGCAAAGACGATGGAAAATATAGTTGCCGCTCTCTTTCCTGTGCACCCCAAAAAGCCCGATGAATGCTTCCTGTATCTGAGAGGAAATCCCCTATTTCACCACTCTGGACCTAACAACAGCTGTGACCTCGATGAGCAACAAGAAAGCCCCGGGCCCGGGTGGAATCGGCAGAGGTCCCAAAAGAAATTGCAGGATCCCCCCAGACCTGCTTCTCACATGTACAATATGGCGAGAGAAGGCAGGTTCTGTGCGAAAAAGGAAAAGAGCCCGATTGGCCCTGATTAACAAGGGCAAGGAAGTACAGCCCCGTCGTCCTCAGGCCCCTGTGCATGCTGGATACGGCGGGCAAGCTGTTCGAAAAGATGTAAGCCCGCATCCAAGCAGCCATAGAGGACGCAGGTGGCTTATCCGAAAGACAGTTCGGCTCCGAAAGGGCAAGTCCACAGTAGACGCGATCCGCGAAATTGTTGCAGCAGCGGGACGAACGGAAGAGGAAACCACCGCACAAGACCACTCTGCATGGTAGTGACGCTGGATGTACGAAATGCCTTCAACTCGGCCAACTGGGAGACATTTTAGACGCCTTGAGAAACCGGGTTCCCAACTACTTGGGAGAATTTGGAGACTACCTCAAGGACCGAGGGTTTTCTTGTACGGGAAAACCCACCAGGAAACAGGGTGAAGAATGACGGCAGGAGCAGCCAGGGGGTCGATCTTAGGACCTGATCTCTGGAATGCTAATTACAACGCCTACTCAACCTCGACATGCCAGACGATACATTCCTGGTAGGATACGCTGACGACATAGCAGCTATTCTGACGCTCGCACCTAGAAAGGGCTACAGACCCCCTTAAACCAGGTAATGAGGGGAGTGCAAACCTGGCTAACCCAACACCGATTAGAGCTTGCTGTTAATAAAACGAAATTGTATTATTAACAAAGAAACGATAGATACGACACCACAATGAAAATCCTCGAAGAGGGCATCCAACCACTAAGACAATAAAGTACTTGGGAGTAATGCTCGACTCAAGGCTCTCCTTTTGGAGCACATAAAACGGGCATCAGACAAGGCAGCAAAAGGGGACAGGCGCCCCGAGTAGAATAATGGCCAACGTCCGAGGCCCAACACAAAAAAAAGGAAACTCCCGATGACCGTGACGGAGTCTATCCTGTGTATGGGGCAGAGATCTGGGCACCGGCCATGCAACATGCTCTCTACAGGGAAGACTACTGGCGGTTCAAAGGCGAGCGGCAATGAGAATTGCAAGCTCCCACCGAACAGTATCAGAAGCCGCAGTCCTTGTAATCGCAGGGACCATACCGATTGACCTTCTTGCTCTGAAAGAAGAGCATCTTCAGCAGTCTCTGAAGACAGGTTTCTTCTTAAGAGGAAGAAAGGCAGAAGACCATCCAGACGTGGCAAAACAGATGGAAACTGATGCCACAGGAAGATGGACAGCCACATTGATCAGGAGATCGAACCGCGGCTGAAAAAGACACGGGAAGTAGACTTCTTTCCCAACTACTGTCGGGGCATGGGTGCTTCCGGTCCTTCCTTCACAGGATTGGGGCCACAGCCCAAGCAGATTGCCAATACTGTGGACATAACAGAACGACGCTCACCATACATTCTTTGAATGTGAAAAGGGGGCAGGAAAAGCGTACCAGACTGGAGACAGAATAGCCCAATAAGCCCCACAAATTTGATTAGCACCATGCTAAAATCCGAGCAGTCATGGACAGCCGGAGCAATGTATGCCAGGAAGTCCTCTGCAAAAAAGAAAAAAAGAAAACGACATATTGACCGCATAACACAAGGCGCGCGGCATTGAAATAGAAAACAAAACGAAGAACTAATGAATAGACAACGAAGAACAAGGCTTCAAAGGAGCCAAATTAATTTTCCGCCCTGAAGAAATGCTGAACAAGCGTACCGGGACGGAAACTAGAAGAGGATTACGAGGTTCGTGGTTTTTAGTGGGTGCAAGCATCACACTACCCAAGAGTACCGGCTTTTCGGGTGTCTGTTAGAGATTTTCCACACTAACCTCTCAAAAAAAAAACTACTACTACTACTGCTACTGCTACTGCTACTGCTACTGCTACTGCTACTGCTACTGCTACTGCTACTACTACTGCTACTACTGCTCGCTGTTGCTCCTCTGCTGCTCTCCTCTGCTGCTACTGCTGCTCTCCTCCTGCTGCTTTCTTCTCTCCTCCTCCTGCTGCTGCTCCTCCTCCTGCTGCTGCTCCTGCTGCTGCTGCTGCTCCTCCTGCTACTGCTGCTGCTGCTGCTCCTCCTGCTACTGCTGCTCCTCCTGCTACTGCTGCTCCTCCTGCTACTGCTGCTCCTCCTGCTGCTGCTCTTTGCTGCTCATCGCTGCACTTCTCCTCCTCCTGCTGCTGCTGATCATCCTGCTACTGCCTCTGTGCTGCTTCCTGCATGCTAACCTCCTGCTGCTGCGCTCTCCTGCTACTGCTGGTCTCTCCTGCTGCTGCATCCTGCTCCTCCTCCTGCTGCTGCTGCTGCTGCTTCTGCTGATGCTGCTCCTCCTGCTGCTCCTCCTGCTGCTGCTGCTCCTCCGCGCTGCTGCCCTCCTGCTGCTGCTGCTCCTCCTGCTGGTGCTGCTCCTCCTGCTGTTCCTGCTCCTGCTGCTGCTGCTGCTTCTGCTACTGCTGTAGCTACTACTACTACTACTACTACTACTACTACTACTACTACTACACGACCACTATGCATGATGGTGACTCTCGACGTCCAGAACGCCTTCAAGACGGCAAACCGGGCAGATATGATGGGCGCATTAAAGCAATTTAGAGTGCCCAATTATTTACTTCGTGTCATCGATGACTACCTTCACCGGAGGGTATTATCTATGATACGGAGGAAATGCAAAAACCAAAGAAATGACAGCAGGAGCAGCCCAGGGGTCAATACTTGGGCCAGATCTCTGGAATGTCATTTATGACGGAATGCTCCAACTAGAAATGCCTGACAACACCTTCCTGGTTGGATATGCGGACGACCTGGCGGCCGTACTGACAGCACGATCCCTTGAAGGTCTACAAATCCTCCTGAACCAGACAATGAGACGGGTGCAAAACTGGCTGGCTGCACACGCTTTAAAGCTGGCTGTGCAAAAAAAAAGAGATCGTGATACTATCGAAGAAACGTATCGACTACAGGGCAGAGATGGTGATATTGGGCGAGAGCATTCAGGCGGTAAAAGCAGTAAATTATCTAGGGTTCATGCTGGATAACAAGCTCTCCTTTTGGGAGCAAATCAAGAGAGCAACTGACAAAGCTGCCAGAATGGCAACAACATTGAGCAGACTAATGGCAAATATCAGCGGCCCCAGGGCTGGAAAGAGGAAACTGCTAATGACAGTCACGCAGTCAATCCTCTTATATGGTCCAGAGATCTGGGCGACATCGTTAAAACACGAAATACAGGAGAAAAATGTTAGGGTCCAGAGAAGAGAGTCCTGCAATGCAAGTGCCTACCGCACCGTCTCAGACGCAGATATTCGTAATTGCTGGAACAATCCCCATCGACCTTCTTGCCCACGAGAGGAAATGCTTGCGGGAAAGAAACGTGGGCGAAGACAGGAAGAAGAAGAAGAAGAAGAAGAGGGAAGAAAGGGACAATGCACTCACAACGTGGCAAGAGAGATGGAAGAACGATAGACGAGGAAATGGACAGCCCACTAATCCCCAACATCGAACCATGGCTGAAAAGGAAGCACGGTGAGGTCGATTACTACCTGACACAATTTCTGTCCAGTCACGGCTTCTTCCGTGCATTCCTAAACAAAATAGGTAAAAAGGGAAAACGCTATCTGCGGGTACAGCGACGACGACGCGCATCACACTTTCTTCGAGTGCGATGGGTGGCCGGCAGCGACTAGAACTGGAGACCAAAATTGGCGAAATTACACCTGAAAATGTCGTAAACAAAATGCTGAAATGCTGATCATTGGATGGCTGTAGCAGCATTCGCCAGAAAAGTGCTGACCCAAAAGAAACGCGAAGAGGACGTGACAGAAACGTGATGTGACTACACACAGACTGACTGATAGACGACCATTAAGATGAAGAGACAAAACGCAGATAAGAAAGCTCACCAGCTGAAAACAGTCCCGTTCTAAGAATGCTGAAGAAGCGTACCAGAGCGGATTACAAAGAGGAAAGGGGTTTTAGGGTTTTTGAGTGGGTGCGGCCCACACTACCTAGAGAAATGGCCATAGGCTCTCTAGGTGTCTGTTAGAGTTTTTCCCAGTTTTCCCTCAAGTAAAAAAACATTACTGCCACTCCCACTATCATTATCATTATCATTTATTATTATTATTATTACATGCAAGGCTAAAAACATTAAACACGGTGGGTAAATGGACCATATTAGTGAAAGAAAGACAAGGAACATCATTGCAGCACTAGTATTAAGGACCTGGACAAATGCTAAATTTGTTAGAATTGGACCAATTACATTGACAACTTTGCAATGGACTGGAACTTATTATATAAGAAATCATCAAATAAACTTTAAAGCATGTGATAACATGGAACAGTGGCAAGAATTTTTAGAAAATCTTAAAGGTCATGCAACAAAAGGTAAATTGTCTGTTTTCCATTTAAACATACACTCTTTAAAAGACACTGGAATGAGCTTTTGGTCATCATAAACAATAGCTCCTTTGACATTATTTGTGTAACAAAGTTAATAAAAACAGCAAGATGTAGAACCTATTTCCTAGCAGGTTATAAAAGAAGCTATTGCTATGAACAATGAGAACAGGAGGGTATACTACTATTTTACAAAAGTAATCTAATATTTGATAATTAAAATGGCAATGACCCATTTGAAGCCATAACTGGCCCAATTAAAGCTGGGCCCAAAAATCAGTTATTACAGAAATAATCATAATTTACAAACCACCCAACACAAGCAGCATCTTTCCTGAAAAATTGAAGACTTGTGGGAAACTTCACAACATCCTGCATTCATTATTGGTGACATCAATATCAGTAATAGAAAAAACAAAACAGTAAATGATTATGAATTACTTCTATAAGTAACAGGTTTGTAATGCTATGAAGACATCACAAGAGAGGAAATCAGAGAAGAATAATATAGCTCCCCAATTGGATCACATCTATCATCACAAGCTAAGGAAATTTGGTCTGCCACTCTTAGATACAAAATATCTGATCATTACCCAATAGTTATTCAGTATAACCTCAAAGAAATAAACACCTTAAAAATAAGCAGTGACATCAAGAGCACAACTATTAAAATATACGATAACAAAGCAATTGAATATAACATAAGGAATCATAACTGAAATGACTGTGAACGATGCAAATGCTGATAAGTTTCTGGAGAATATTAGAACATTTTTAAAACAACATACAGGAATAATACAAACAATAGAAAAAGCATTATGAGTTATTATGATAACTCCACAAATAGAAACATCAATAAAATGAGTAACAGATAAGCTGATCAACATTATAAAAGAAAGAGACAGATTATTCAGAAATGAAGTCTAACCCCAACAATGAAACACATAAAACTGCCTATAAACAATACCGGAACAAAGTCAACAATGAAATCAGAAATGCTAAAAAAGAATATCATGATCAATATTTTAAAAACAAAGAAAATGATTGCCGAGGAAGGAGGTAAACAACATCCTAAACATGAAAACTGATAAAAATATTGATGACAAACTGCTGCTGGCTTTTGGCCGCTGCTTCAAGACAAATATACTTGTTAATAAGTTTGCTGATCATTTCATTCAACAAGTAGAAAATATAACAGAAAGCAATGTAACTGTAAACTCTTGTAAAAAACCAAAATTAAAAAAAATTTTTCCCAAAAAAATAATTATTACGAACAAAAAATGACTGCAGCTTCAATTTACCCTATACAAATGAAAAAGACTTGGTCAAAATTATAAAAAAGGAAATTAGCATCAAAAAAGCTCCAGGAAATGATGGAATAAGAACCACAGATATTGTGAGTAACGCAGAAATACTAAGTGGAGTATTATGCAAATTAATAAACAACTGTATTAGAAATGGTATATTCCCAGAAGGATTAAAAAGCTCCATTATTAGGCCCTTTACAAAAACGGAGAAATGAGTGATCTTAATAACTACAGACCTTATCTATCCTCCCAGTGTTCGAAAAATATTTGAGAAATACATAATATAGAAACGCAATCGATAGTATGAATGAAAACCATATAATACATAGAAATCAATATGGTTTCCAGAAGGGCAAGGGAACTGAAGAAGGTTCAGATTATATAAATAATAATCCCAATAAGGAAAGGAAGTAATGGCAATATTCATAGACTACTCAAAGGTGTTTTACACTGTCAGTCATACAATCCTGCTGAAGAGTCTGCAAGAAATAGGCATTCAAAATCAGTTCTTAAAATTGTTTAAAAGCTATCTAGAACATAGAAAGATATTAGTCAAAATAGACAATAAATTAAGTCACCTTAAAAATGTCATTGACATTGAGTTCCACAAGGAAGTTGCTTAGACCAGTGCTATTTTAATAAATGCCAACAACATATTTAAAAAATACAGTAAATTGCAAACTTTATGTATGCAGATCATGCTGCCTTCTGTACTCTAACGGTGAGATAAGCAAATGCAAAGAACAACTACAAACTGAATTTAACAATATTGTTAAATGGTCTTATGAAAACACTTTGTATGTTAATCCCATGAAAACAAAAGTAATGCATTTCAAAACATGGAAAAAGCATAAAAACTTAAAACTAGGAAAATTAACTCAGCACAATGCACGAACATTGGATGTAGCGACAAATGTATCATGATTGACTATGTAACACATTACTATATCAGGAGTTGTTTTGGATGAGCACTTGAGATATAATCAGCATACAAATATCCTGTTTAACAAAATAAAAAGATAGCTGGCTGTATTCAATTCGGGCTTTTGTAAATGAACCAATTTTGAAAATCATATATACCTCTCTAATCGAATCATTATTTGAGATATGGTGTGAAGTCTGGGGTGCATCCAAACATATTAACAAATTGGAACAAATACAAGTTAAAGTGCTAAAAATAATGGCTAAGAAGAGAAATCTCAGTGAGTGTGAGCCCAGCGTGTTATAACACTCTCACAACTAAAGGACCTTAATGTACCTTAATAAACTCGGAATAAAACATCAACAAATTCAATGTGAATGCACCAAATGGGTAAAAACAAATCAAAGTACCAAATACCATTACATTACAAAAATTATGGAAAAAGAACTCTTAAATACCATACCTAAACTGTCAACCAAATACCAAAAGACTAAAAAAACCCCAAGCTCAACCAAAAAATATAGCAACAAAATTAAAATTTGGCTGCAGATAAACAAACCTATGGTTTGAAACCATCAACATGTGTGAAAACTCATGTATGTATCGAACTCTCTGTTTATATGTTAATTGGCATCATATAACAGAATCTGTATTAACTCTATATATAATGAACTATATGTATGTATAACTCTGCTTAGTATCAATTCAGATTGAATTAATCTGTATTAAGTTGTAAAAACCCCTGCTTATCATTACATACATAAGCTGCTTATCATGACATACTATCTCAGTATCATATCAATCTGTTTGATCTATTTCAATTGTATGTGAATTGTATGTGAATTGTATGTGAAGATGAGTCCCTGACTTATCTGGACCCAAAACTAAAGAAAAGTTAATAAATTACAATACAATACATTATTATTATTATTATTATTATTATTATTATTATTATTATTATTATTATTATTATTATTATTATTATCATTATTATTATTATTATTATCATCATCATCATCATCATCCAGCTGATCTTGGCTTAATGAAATATATTTTTACTATTATTATCATTATTCTTATTTGTGCTTTTCAGGTTTTCTACTATCAGGTTTGGTATAAAAGCTTTAATACCTGTTACATCAGAATTTAATTTTCAAAAACATTTATGAAATGAGAGTATTTTGTACATTTTTGTACTTCAGATCTTCAACAACTGCAACGGAGCTACTGATCTTTCAACATCCAGATGAAAACTACTAGATTGCTGGAAAACATGCAGTCGGCAAGCTTGCACAATACATCATCAACTCCAGTCCTACGCAGTCTCCTGCCAAAAATCTATCCCTCTCACCTTCCTTAGTTCTCCACTTCCCACCCTTATTTCGGGAACCTGTTTCCTCTTCCTCTGAACCTCTCCCGTTTCTCCCATTCCACTACCAACCCCTCTACATCGGATGCCCCATCTTCCCCCACAACCTGTCACTGCGGAACACTACAACCTTCGACCACGCACTCGAGGTAAAAAAGGAGTAAATACTACAACTACAGTCAGATGCAGCAGAAAACATTCGTGAGGGTACTTAAAAATAAACATTCTCCACCATAATGTTCAATCCCCTTTAAATAAAACCAATTAAATTCACAGTTCCTAGAAACTGCCACTTATTGCTGTGAATTTTTAGATCTATGACAACGTTAAAATTTGAATTGGCTTTTAAAAAATTGACGGGGTTTTATGGGCTTGGGGCACGGCTTATTTTGTTAGAAGGGAATCATCTGAACAAAGTGTAACTCTTGACAAATGATTGTTTTTCTTTAGATATGCGTCGTTTCAGAAATGAAGACATTCGATTTGTGGCGTACAGTTCGTGACCGAGATGCACAGATTAGGCTAATTAGGGACTATAATTGAGGTTAAAAATAAAGCAAATTAATTGAATGAACAGAAAATTTGGTACAAAATTTGCCATTTATATAAAATTTTCGAAAAAAGTGAAATAAAGATAAACGTCGAGAATATTTTTTCAGAAAAAATTGTTTTGGCTCAAGGCTAACTTCATTATCACGGTAAAACTAATGCTATCATTTTCATCGTCTGATCAAAATCATCTTCCGATTCGCAACAAATCAATTAGGACAAAAAGGCGGGAACCTTTCTATTGGTCACACGTAAGGTGTCTGGTTTAATTACGTACGCGGCAACTGTTGCAGCACATTATGAAAGAAGGCGAAAGAAACATTTGTTTTAAAACAATGTAGACAAACATAAAACGTGGGGAGACTGTATTTTAAGAGAAAAAAAATTGTGCACATTTGAAGAAGCACTGGCGCGTATGTTAGCTAATTTAAGAAATAACGTATGTTAGATAATTAAGATATAACATAAATAAGATAAAACTATCTTGACAACAAATAAATTCTTTCTATATTTCTCGTCTCTCTTCTATTTTCTGGTTCTGGCGGCCGTGGAGTGCAGACGCCCCTTTCGAGAGCATCTGCGGATTAGGACGTATCTGCAAGAGTACTCGGCGCGTGGGCGTGCGCCTTTCCTCGTACCGGGGTCTGGCCACGAGGCGCGGCGACTGTGCGCTGGGCACGGTTTCCTCGAGTGCCACGGTGATCGTTGTGTTGCTAGTGTTCGGAGGGATCGAAGAAAATCCCGGTCCAGTGGTCAGCGCTGCAGTTAGTGCTTGTGATCAAGTCATCAAAATCGTGTGTCGTGGATGCGGTAAGAATCTCTCTTCTGCAAATCCTGCAGTGACTGGTTTCGTAAACGTTATGGCAATGTTAAAAGAGAACAAGGTGAAGGATGGATTTGCCTCAAGTGCAAGGAACATAGTGAGCAGCGCCTGGAAGACGAGCTGCGATCCGCGCGAAGCGAAATCGCAGACCTGAAGATGGTTAATAAAGCCGTTAATGAGCAACTGGCGAACTTGAGGACCAAAACTGCGACTCCATCGTGACAATTGCTAAATGAGAACGCTAGTGACTCCTGTCTTGTTTTAGGCGACACGAGGCAAAGCAAGACAGTAAGTGGTGCATGGAATGTTTACCGGGCATCGTACGGACCAATTGCAGCGTTTTGTAGAAAACCACGATTTTAAATCCTAATAAAATAGTTCACGTAGGCACTAATGATTTGAAGGCAAAATCTAATGAATTTATTATGGGGGAAATTCAAGATCTCGTTTACGCAACGAAGAAAAAGTTTCCACGCGCTGCTATTATGGTAAGTGGTGTTTTACGGCGCATCGGCCACATGAACGATTTAATGAGCTGGGTTGCCAAAGCACATAAGGTAACAATGTTGATCCCAACTGTTGGTTGCAAGACTCCGACTTAAGTCGCGACGGGCTTCTCTTAAATCGAAGAGGAGCAGGCAGTTTCGGACGGCTCTATTCGCGTGTCTGCAACTCCATGCCCAAAACTGAAAGCGGTGGCGGAGACGACGCACTGTGGAAAATTTTCCCGAAAACGTGGCCAAAAGTCGAAAAATCGAATTTCGGAAAATCGACGTTTGCTTTACAGGGATAGAAAGTACATTAAATTCTGCATTAAATACCGTTAAAATGAATACTGTAACTCTATTATATTCATGACACTGTCGGCACAAACCTACCCTTATTTTGTGTCTCCCGCGCTGCGTTTGAGAACCTGCCGCGTGGCTTCCGTTTCAGCACAAATAACTTCCTTGTATACAAACCAAACGGTGTTAGACGACATGGACAGTGTTCCTGGAGGTATGCACTATACGTTGCATATAAAATTATTATAAATATGTCATATGTGTGCTTACAATCGCAAGCTGAATGTTGGATTTTGGTGACACATTTTTCAAACATTAATCTTCGCGTAGAGTTAAAGTTATACTTCCCACGAGATCCCGCGATGATTTTTGTTGTATATTATACTTTAATATATCAAGAAGTTAGCTGCAAAAAATTAGCTGCGGATATCTGCCGATTTAGTTTTTATGAGAGATAATGTAAAATGAGAACGGGAATTTTAACACGACGAATTTTAAATTTCAGGATATCGGAGGTATCAACCACAATAAGGCAATACAAATTTACTACACAGAAAATTTTGCTGTACACGTGTTTCGGTAATTTTTCCCCATCATCAGTGGCTCTACAATATTAAAATTGAATTAACAAATTTTTCAGTTCCACGATCTGAGATGTTTATTGAGTCTATAGGAAAACTTCCTACCTGTTTGTTGCATTTTAATAAATATAGTCCCCTTTTCCCCATTACGGGTACAAAGGATTTTTATTGTTGGGAAAAATGTTTGTAGGGTGTTGTTAAAAAAGGAATGTTAGCCTTCCACGTACACAAACAATGCTTTTATTCCACTAATGGTATCTGGGAAGGATGTCGATAAACTTCTTATAGAGATAATTATGAGATAGAGATTCTTATAGAGATATTATGCGTAGTGTCGCCATACCCTGAAAAAACTCTTAGTGCCTGTTTGATAGAATTCAACATGCGGCTACTGGATGGCGTATAGAACGGTGTTTTTGTATAATTGATAAAAATGAAACTTAAATATAATAAAAAAAATAATTAAAAACTTAAATATAATAAAATCTTCAAAATGGTTTGCAACTAATTATTTACGTATCCTTCCATGGTATATGCAATTATAATATAAGCACAGATATATAAGAAAAATGTATACATTATGTTAATGAGAAAAATAAACTCCTTAATAGTTGTGGACGGAGTCCAACGCGCGAATACTGATGTTACGAATGGCCGCGCGAGTGACGGAATGTTAATGGGTTATTTTATGAGCCATAACCAAAAATATTGAATTATTTCTTAATATAAATAACTTACAAATTATCAAAAGTTTTGAATTTGGGCATTGCTAATTTTATACCCCAAGCAATATTTTTGGACTACCATCAGTCTTAATCACATTATAATAACATACATGAAGCGAATGATTTTAGAAAATATTTTACTTTTTGAATATTTAGCTTTTCATTAAAAATTATTTATTTCAATTTGTTTTTCATTTCAGGATCGGGTAATGATATTATATTTTACACGCGCTGGGAAATATTTCTATTGCTTCAAAATGTTGGAAATAAAGCTAATTCTTCTGAAAAATTGTTATTCATAGAGGCTGAATTATCAAAAATGAATGGCTGCAGTGTTAGAGCTACATCTGACACGAAGATAGATTTTCCTAAGTTACTTTTTAAATTTAAAGACAAATGGCAAGCAGTGAAGAGAAAATTAAATACATTCTTGACAAAAAACGAAAAGTGGCTCGAGGTAAATGTACCTTTTTATAAGAGTGTTGGTCCTCGAACGTCAACTTCTGTTACTACGGGTGGTCCAAAAGTGGATTTTACTGTTTCCAGTGAACGTACTAAACGTAGGAAAACTGAAGAAATGAGAATACTATATTCACCAGAAGAACTGTCGTATGGGACGCAAATGAGTTTACGATCTGTAGGAAAAAGGGATGCTGCGAAAGTGGTTAAAGATGTTACATTAACTTCCCCCACAAGGGCATTAAAATATAAACGGGGATTTAAACGAGAAAAAGAAGAAACCATTTCAGGAGAACAGGCTCTTTCAATAGTGGTACAAGCCAAGCTGTCCAAAACTCAATATAATGTGATAAGACAATCAATGAAAGAAGGAAAATGCATTAACTTGGCTATCCGGAACGCCGTCAGGGCACAGGTGCCAACGTTTCGGTCGCCATTTCACGACCTTCCTCAGAACGTAGTACTGCGCCCTGAGGAAGTCGCAGAATAACGACAACGATCAACTTTCTAAGTAACGTGTAAGTGTCGTAACTCCGACGCGGAAGCCTACGCTCCTCAAGGAAAATGCAAATTATATTCCAGTTATGTGGAAGTGCAGAAGGCTAAACAGAAATGTTATCCAACACATGAATTCATTACGATTACGGACAATAGTGCAGAAGTTCAATTACAAGCATTATTGGACCACACATCGGAACGCATTTTACAGGTTCAAAGGGAAGTTTTGAAATCTCCTTCATTACAGAATGTGGATGAATTATATCTTTATAATTAAATGGGGATGCGATGGAAGCTCGGGCCAGAGTGAATATAAACAAACATTTAGCAATGAAGACGATTCTGATTCCAGTGTATTTGTTATTTCACTGGTGCCATTGCAACTGAAAGGACCAAACAAAAATGAGAGTGTGTTGTTTGGAAAAATCCTAGACCGTCTCCAGAGGTTTTGCCGACCAATTAAATTGAAATTTATTCGGGAGTCTTCTGCATTAGTTGTAAGGGAAGTTAATCAAATTGAGAATCAGATATCCTCACTTGTACCGTACAAAACCACAATAGATGGGAGACTTTTTGTTGTACATTACAAACTTGCACTTACCATGATCGACGGAAAAATCAGTAACGTGTTAACCTCCACTGCATCATCCCAACGTTATTTATGCAACAGCACATCTAAAGATTTCAATAATATTGAAAAAATGATTTCGTTGCCGTGTAAAGAAGAAAACCTAAAATTTGGACTTTCAATATTGCACGCTTGGATTCAGGTTTTGAATGTGTACTCCATGTATCTTATAAGCTTGATCTCAGGAAATGGCAAGTACGCACAGAGCAAGAAAAACAAGTTGCAGAAAGGAAAAAAACAAAAACAAAGTGAGCTAAAAACAAAATCGGGCCTTTTAGTTGATCACCCGAAAGTTGGTTTTGGGAGCAGTAATGATGGCAACACTGCCTGTCTCACAATATTACGGGCGTAGATCTGGATATAATACACAGATTTCACACAATATTGCAAGTGATATCAAGTGGCTATGAAATAAAAATTCTGAATTCGATAAATACTGCTTGGAAACTGCATACAAATTTGTTGATCTTTATCCGTGGTACTATATGCCACCTTCCATTCACAAACTTTTGATCCACGGTTCCAAGATAATTCAATTTGCTATTCTGCCCATTGGTCAGTTATCTGAAGAGGCTCAAGAAGCAAAAAATTTCAAAAGTTACCGGGAAAGATATTCAAGAAAATGTTCCCGCGAGAAAACAATGGAAGATGTCTTCCATTGGTCTCACCTGATACTATTAAACTTCTGGATTGTCCTCTGCCTGAATTATCTGATGAAGACCTCGATTGTAATGAAGATTTTTTTGATAATATTTTAGTCCTTGCTCTAAATGTAACATGTTTGTTCACACTTTAGAGGCATCATTTTGGAATGACGTTTTGTACAATTTTATCACTATTGTTTTCTTTTACGTTTATGTTTATGTATTTTATTTTCTGTGAGAAAAATGATTATTAAGCAATATTCCACACATTTCAATTTTTTATTTGTATTATTTGATATAAATTAAACACATTCCTTATCTTATATTTGTGTACAAAAAATTTAATAACCTAATTACTGTAGTTGTCAATTCTAATTAATAAGTCTGCAAAGAAATAAAAACTTATGTGTAATAATTTCATAATTAGCCTCCATTTTGAATTTTTGCAAATTAGCATTAGATCCTTATTTCTAAACATTAACTAAGTATCCATACCAAATTTGGTATAAATCGATTGATATTTAGACTTATGGCCAGGTTTTCGGTCATTTTTTCCACTGCGACGGCGCACAGTGTGTAATTTTGGCCATCTACGGGGCCGAAAGTATAAAAGCAAAAATTAAAGCCCTGAATTGAATTAAATCATGTTATAATTTACTAAATTAACCAAAAGTTAAATTTTACAAATTTTTACACATACAATGCAGTCATTAGCAACTTTTTAAATATTTTAAGTAAGTTAAAATAAAATAGAATTGTACATTAATTTTGCTGAACAAACATTAAAGAAATATGCTTTATTTACAGAACTGAGACACAATATTGCAATTTTACCCTTAAGAACAATGAAAGAACACATTAAACTCTATGAACAAAAAATATAACAAAAACAAAATACATTTGCTGAAATACGAACTCTAAACAAGAAAATTATGAACTTATTCAGAATCACTAAAGTCATCACAAGAATCTTCTTGATCATCTATGTCTACTGTTGATGGACCCATTTCTAGCAAATCAAACACTTTTTCATTCACATTTTTCTTTCTGGGTTTTGGAGGAACCAGCAAACTAGTTGTATATTGAAGTAATACGCAATCTATTCATCGATTCTGTATTGGTGTCAATTCTGGAGGTCTTCCTAGTGAAGAATTCTCTGTACTGCCTATTATGTTTATTTCTGGCCTCTTGGGCTTCTTCTGAATATTGTCCAATAGGCAATATACATGTACCAATAATGTCTCTCCCGTGAAACAAAATTTTGTGTAAGGTTACAGGCATTGGATACCAGCTGTAGTTTTCCAGATAGAGATTGTAAATATATTTAGTGAATTTTTCAAATTTATCTACATTAATTCTTTGACCAGAGAATTTAGCCATTCCAGGATAATTCCCTAACCCTTAATTAATTCCAGATTAACTCCAGTTATTTCTGCAGCCTTCTCAGGGTTTCTAAAAAATCTGTGCGCTTGAATTCCCATGGTTGTATTTCACTTTGCTGTTTAGGCATATCCACTAAAATGCCTAACTCACTTCTGAATTTCTCCTGAATATATTTCTTCTTCTCAGAAATCTTTTTTTTATTTTCAAATCCCCTTCCCTACCAGGTCCTAATTTCTAATCTGTAGGAGATGTGCAGAATACATTCGAACAGTCTGATCCATGAATGAAGAGGTGATATGCCAAAGGAAAGGAATTCTTTTTCACTTCTTTTTTAATAGGACATTTAAATTATTCATTTCACTGGAGTTTGCCCCACATAAAAAAACGTCTTGGAATAGGAACAATATGATACGTCCACCATGCAAAATACCAAGTAGTAGTCTACCAGAAATTTCTACATTGTCAAGAACAAATATTCTAATAGTAAGGTTATTAATTTGATAATTAATTTTGTTCCTTCTGTAGTATTAAACTTGCCTGACTCTTTTGCAAATACAAATTTCAATGGCTGCAATACTTAGTGGAAGATGGAACCGGGTTTTCAAATAATGTCTTTTAGATTGGTGGCTTGGTGCATTTCCAAAGGAACAACAGAAATACTAACTTTCATCACTGAAATGTTGCTGAAAACTCTGCTTATTGATTTTGCTCCATACCATGTAACCCATTTCATGATTATGTCAAAATTGCATTTTTGTCAAACGCAATTTCTTGCAGACCTCTTGGTTTGACCTGTCGATGGATTGTGGTTAATTAGTGACTGCACAGGTATTTCTGCTGAGATTTCTGTAATCACCTTTGCTTAATGAATAACATAGCATTTTACATTGTTTCACTTTATAATATGGTGGATAAAATTTACAATTAAATATTTCTGCTTGCTGGCGCGGTATTTTGTACTGGCGACTAGACATAGGACATCTACGTCGCGCCAGCGCTTGTTCTGGCAGGTGTAAGCTCTGATTTCTGGAGTAAGGATCTTGAGCCTTCTTAATAACAGTTCCCTGTTTAGTGGAGGCAGGATAATTCTTTGACTATTGCTGCTGAATCTCTTTTCCTTCATTCATTAATTGAATGCCTGTGGCAATACTCAGTTCTTCGCTGGTGGAATTCAGGAGGTGTTTAACTTTGCGCCTCTTAGTTCTAGGAGCACAATCAATAAAACTCTTTTCTGGCCGACCAATTGCAGTAAGAGAAGTTACTGACACTGATGCATTGTTGGAAACATTTTTAAAATACTATTTCCCCATCGAACCAAGAAGCGTTATGCTTGAAGAAAACGTTCTTTTGCCTCCCTATTTTTCCATCTAATACTAAGTGTTTGACAAATTTTTCTTTTAACTTTTACACTGTAAATCACTATCAGAATGTGATACGGTTTTCATTTCATGCAAAATATGTGCAAATAAAGCATCTGTCTTTGAGCTTTTAGGTTTTGTGACCCATATTTCTGAAGTGCCCTCCGGGAAAACGAATGCGACATTCTGTAAAGATTGGAAAAATTAGTAGATTCGCGACAATTCGCAAATATTTTTTATTGTTTGACTTCGCAAAATTACATGCTTTAACATCGATTTGGTTCCAAAGTGGTTCTCTAAACTAAAGCCCTTGATCAACTTTTCGGAATATGTTTTCTGTTACAGAAAGAGTACTTACCTTTCAGACCTTTTCAAGCTCTTCGAAGCTGGATTTTAAACAAAAACGCCACCAGTGAAAAGAAAAAACTGGCCCAGATTGCACTGTTTAAGAACTTGAGACTTTGAACATCATCAGAGACGCGCAAGGACAAGCAGACACACAGCACTGATATGAATGAATGACAGCGGCGTCGTCGCGGGCAAGTTGAAACATGTTTAGACAATCATTTCCCGTACCTCCGCGAATTTCTAGTGATACCAATACCGATACCATGTGGTCTGAACATCCTTCTACTGATATATAGCACAAGTTACACGTTTTGGAAAAATAGAAAGGTTGACTTTCGGCCCCGTAGATGGCCAAAATTACACACTGTGCGGCGGCGGAGACGGTGGCGGCGATGCGGGAGAAGACGGACACTATGGCGATGCGGGACGGAAGAGTGGACACCGTAAATGACCAGGTGAGATAAAGCTTCTCAAGGCTGTTGAAGGTGAACTCTCAGTATAAAAAATAAAGAAATCGAGTTTTGGAATTTAGTAGATGCTTGTGATCCTGATGTAATAATAGGAACAGAATCCTGGCTAACGGAAGAGATAGTTAACTCCGAAATTTTTCGTCGGAATAACAGATATTTTAGGAGGGATAGAAATACTATAGTAAAGAATTTGAGATAATGGGGATAGAAATATGTGATTCAGGAAGTGTATTAGAAATGATTGCTTGCTGTAGGCTACTGAATGAAAATTACGCGATTTTGGAAGCCATTTCTGAGAAAATAGAAAACGCCAATAGTCATCCTATAGTTATTACTAGTGATTTAAATATTCCAGACGGCAAATTGGAAGGCACCGTGATGAAGTATAACAGTTAGTGAACAGACCCGCCTGGGAAGGAGGATTAGTAGATAGACCAACGCGGCGGGAGGCGCTTCTAGATGTGTTCTAAATTAGGCAGCGAGAGTTTTTCTCATCTTGCGACGTCGTTGATGGCATGGGCACTTAGACATAAATATTTCACAGAAAAGAATTCCTAACAGATCAAAAATATGGCAGTCCAAGAACGCTAGTACAGAGACTTCACCACTACCTGAGAGAACACTACGATTGTTTTCTGGGAATGGACGGGGGTATGGAGGAAATTTGGAACGCGTTTAAGAGCATTCTAGATAATGCATTGCAAACGTTTGTGCCGGGCAAATACTTAAAACGTAACACAGATCCAGAATATTACAATGTGAAAATTGTAATTTAGAAAGAGAAAAACTAGAAAGGCTTTCAATAATAGACATCTTAGTGAAAATCATAAGATACATTTTCGTCAATTGTTCGAAAGAATTTGAGCAGGAAAAGAAAATTGCGCAGGGGACATTTTTAAAGCATATTCTCGACAGGGAGGGAACTAATTGGTCGGCGATTTTCAAATATGTTTGTAGAAGAAAATTAAATAAAGAAGAAATGCCTATCGTTAGAGATACCAAGAACACGTTACTAATGGATGATTGGGAAAAAGGAAACGCATTTAATGCCTACTTCAGTTCCGGTTTTAAAACAAAATCTCACCACACATATCGAGAGAGGCTGTACCAACCCAGATTAAGTAGATTGCGAAAACGAATTAAATCTACGAAAAATGGAAAGTCGCAGGGTCCTGATAACATTTCAAGTGACATAATAAAACTCGGTGGAGAGACAATACTACCGTATCTAACAAGATTCCAAAAATTCGAACAACATTATTCCAAGCGTGCCCGACGATTGGAAGCGTTCCGATTTTTAAGAGTAATGACAGAAGTTTTAGCCAATTATAGACCAGTAAGTCTCATGTCAATTGGTATGTAAGCTATTGGAACACTTGATACCTAGCTATATTCGACAATGGGGAAAAAAAGAATGGTTCTTTCAGGGACAGCATGGTTTTAGGTAAGGTTTCTCTTACGAGAGTCAGAGTATCATTGTTTCAGGATATAGCAGATGAAGTTGATGATAGTGAGGGGGTGGAAGCCGTAGATTTTGCGAAGGCATTTGATGTTGTCCCACACGATATACTGGTTCATAAATTAATGCAATCGGGTGTTGACACAAGAGTTGTGGCGTGGATTGATGAGCTTCTTCGAGATAAGAAACACAAAGTCCGAGTTGGACAACAATTTTCTACTCGAGTAAAGGTATCTTCAGGAATACCTGAAGGAAGCGTTATTGGACCTCTCCTGTTTCTCGCAATTGTGAATGACCTTTCCAGATAATTTATATTCAAAGGTACGGATATTTGCAGATGACTGATATTGACAGATCGAGTTATTCAATCAAAAGAAGACTAGGATATTTTGCAGGGTGATCTAGAGAGATTACATTTATGGGCAGAAAAAAATGCATCACAATAAATAGTTCGAAAAGCAAACCCATCACGTTTGGTAGGGGGCCGCAAGTATAGTGAAACTCAATATCATTTAGGCAACGAAAATATTCCAAGAGTCTTGTCTTGTAAGTACTTGGGAATAAATTTTGACAGCAAATTGACTTGGGAAAATCAGGTAAACTGTGTTGTAGGGAAAGCCTGTAGGTCCTTGCATTTTACTATGCGAATACTAAAAACGAGTACTGCGAAAGCGAGGGAATTAGTTTACTTATCTGTAGTTCATCCATTAATGGAATACGGGGTGATTTGTTGGGACCCTTACAGAAATTCACAAAAGGATTTTTGATGATATTTAAATGGAGAACTGAGAAGAGCATGTAGTTTATAAAGATCAATTGGAAGAATGTAGTATGGGATCTAGAAATCAGGAGGGTTAAGGCAAGACGCTGTGCCCTGTACAAAGTATGCCGGTTATCCAGCTTGGAAAGATATCTACATCCGACTCGGTAGACCCTCGTACTTTAGTAGAGGGGATCACAAGCACAAAATTAAGTTTATGTCACAGAAAACAGTTGGAAAATTTTCATTTACAAATAGAACAACGGACTGGAATAAGTTGCCTGCGACAGTCTTGGAACCCTTTTTTCCTAGGTGTCAAAGTTTTAAAAGTAAATTAATAAATATTTGTAACCTTTACTAATTTAGTAAATTAGGTTTATTATAACAAACATTTATTATTATATTATAAATGTAATTTTTGCTATTGTTATTAGTAGTGATAATTACTACTAAATATTTTGCTTTATATATTTATTTATTTTACGTCAAAAAACCGTTAAAACTGTGTATGATGTGCTATGGGGAGAAGTGAATTCTGTGCACGTTCTCAAAATTCTGTGATCCCTACACTAAGTCATATACTACTTGAATTTTGAATTATTTTATTAATTTTTAAACAAAACGTCCATGCAATAAAATTTGGGCTCGTATCCATGATTCGGCAAGGAATAATACATCCTGCCGCGACAGCATGGAAACAATAATTTGAATAACTATATTTCCCACTGATTCTAGAAGTCGTGCAAAGATAATGAAGTTACATTTATGTCAATTCCGTCAATATTGTAACGAATATTGCGTCATCCCCCGGCGCCACTCCGAGAGTGCCTGTGATCGCGAGTTACGTCATCTGCCCGGCGACACGAGCGCCAGTGAGCACAGGTTGCATCACCTGCCGGCGGATTACTCCAGAAAGTGCGCGATGTCCGGAGGGTTCTGGATTGTCTTGGCGAGTATAAATACGCGACGGCTGGCGACCGCGAGTCAGTCTTGAGTCCGCAGTGGAAGCTGAACTATGAAGTGTGTACATCGCGGTGAATAACAGTGCAGTGATTGTGCTCTGTGACGTGAACCGTGGTCAGTGCATCGTACTGTGGTCGGTGACGTGAACTGTGACCAGTGCATCGAACTGTGATCAGTGCAGTGAACCTGTGGCAGTGCTTAGGACTGTGATGTGCAGAGAAGGTGTAAATAAATAAATCAAAGTGTAGTGTAAAATAACTGAAGAAGTGTAAATAACTTGTGAAAGAAGTGTAGTGTAAATAAAGGAAGAGAGATAGTGTAAATAAATAATCAAGTGTTTTTCAGTGATTGTGTTAAGAAACAAAATAAACGTTTTTGTTAAAATGTATTGTTTTGAATTCATCACAAAGTACCGTTACAATTGGTGTGAGGTGTTTGGTAAAACAGTTACGTGTGGTGAATTAATATCGTAATGAAGTTGAATTTTACGGGATCTGAAAGTGGCAGAGTTGAAGACAGAGTTAGAAGAGAGGGAACAAGACACTTCCGGAACGAAAGCAATATTACAAAGAACGTCTTGCAAACGATAGAGGCAGCGAGCAAGGATCAGAGACTTTTCTCTTCGAAACAACGAGAACTTTTCGGACCTGTAGAATTTTAAAAGGAGAATTGATGAAGAAATTCAGAATTTTAGAAGGAAAGTTAATGAAAAATTCAGAATTTTAAAAGGAAAGTTAACAGAAAATTCCAGAATTTTGAAGAACTGGCTAGAAAACTCAAAGCTTTAGAAGAAAGTTGGTCGAAAATTCAAGATTTTGGAAGAAAAATTGATCGAGATTGGATTTTGGAAGAAAGATGGATGAGAAAATTTTGAAGAACAGAAGAAAAATGGAAAAGAAAATTGAGAAGATGGATGAAAATTTTGAAGAATGAGGAAAAATTACTAAATCTGTTAGAAAGAGAAGCTGAAGGTTTTACTTCCTCAACAGAAAATCTAATATAAACATCGTGCAGGAACCACTGGAAATGGCACAGTGGCAACCGTACAGGAACCACTGGGAAAGCACAAGTAAAACCGCCTGCAACTGATGGCGCTTCTTCCTTGGTCGAATTATTTTAAACAATTCCAAGGCTGCAACGGTAAATGGCTGGTGCGCAACAGATTGTGCTACGGCCTGATTTTGGCTTTTACGTGGTAACGCAAATCCATATTCTAGAACAATACCGACCGATGAACAATCAAACTTCAGGCAGAATTGTCAAGAGGCTCGAAATACGGTAGGAGCAAGCGCACCTAGAAGACATGTATTTTACCCAGCTAAGGAATCGTGTTCAGAAGCCTGGAGAGAGTCTTCAAGAACTGGAAGCTGATATTTCTCGCCTGCGCCTTGCGCCTTTCGGACCCTGATGCCTCAGAAAATTCCCTGCAACGCACAGCCGTCCGGTGCTTTATTGAAGCGCTACATGATGCAGAAACACAAGCATTAAGACTGGCAAGACCGAAAACCTTAGCTGACGCATTAAGTCAAGCACTAGACTTCCAGGTTGCAAGAGCATCGAAACGTGACGGACAGTACGGAATTGCAAACCGGCGTCGATACCTATGACGAAAAATATTTGGAGGCAATGGTGGAGAGGTTGATGAAAGCAATTCTGAGTAGCCAAAGAGCGACAACTTCGATGTTGAATTGAGGAGGTGGGGCACGTGAAGAAGTCGATGTGACCTTCACTGAAGCAACGAGGCAGCAGTCTGTTGGTAAACTATAGCAGCCAGCAGGAAACTAAAGCAGGTTGATGGAAGGGGCATCCATCGACCAACCAAACAAAATTACCTTACGAAATACACGCCAAGTCAATTCGACACCGTTCTGACAGCATTTTACGTAGATGCACTAGTAAATGGAAGACCATACGTCTCACTTTTGGATACTGGTGCAGCAAGGCATTATACGAACCGATTTTGCCAAATCATCTCATCTTATGCCGTCCAAATGGAAGCTTCGAACAGCCACTGGTGACTCGGCGAATGTTGTAGGAGAGATGGATGCCCTCCTTGCCATTGGAACTGTTGCTTTCAGTCATCGTCTGCTGGTCGCTGACATAGAAGAAAAAGCAATTTTAGGAATGGATGTTATGACGACATACGGGTGTCAGCTGGATTTACGACACGGTGTGCTGAGACTCAACGAAGTGGATATGGTTCTACATTCACGTAACAACATTGCCGTGAATGTGATTGCAACTGACAACGTAATCTTGACGGGCGTGAGATGTTGTCGAAGCGAGCCCTGAGGGCGACGTTCCAGCTGGAGAGATTGCTATCCTGGAACCCAGAAGTCACGACAAAAGACATTGGTCGCGGAGATTCTAGTAGCCAAAGAACTGGTCGATGAACGAAACCATACATGTGAATAATGAACATTAACCACTATCCTGTTAAGTTGAGAAAAGGAACAGTAATTGGTTATTGTTCTACGGTATCCTCGGTTTTGCAGAATGTGAACCGTACCGAACCACCACCTAAAGGAATTCCTGAACGACTGCAGAATCTGGTTACAGAGGCCTGTAAAGGCTTATCTCGGGAAGAGTGTCATAAGGCTGAAGACCTAATACGGCGATACCAGCATGTCTTTGAATGCAGTGATGGTGTAAAAGGAAAGACTGATATTGTTCGTCACAGAATAGACACCGGAAACGCCACACCGATTCGCCAAGCTGCTAGAAGATTACCTCTGTCTAGAAGAGAAGAAGCAGATGAGATTATTAAAGAGATGAAGAAGGATGGCGTAATCGAACCATCAAGAAGTCCGTGGGCGTCTCCCGTCGTATTGGTAAAGAAGAAAGACGGGTCAACTCGGTTCTGTCGATTTCCGACAGCTCAACAATGTAACGAAGAAGGATAGCTATCCATTGCCCCGTATTGACATGTTGGACACGCTCTCTGGGGCCAAGATCTTCTCGACACTTGACCTGAAAAGTGGATACTGGCAAGTAGAATTAGATCCCAGAGATCGAGAGAAGACTGCATTTACCATCGGATCAGGTTAGTGGCAGTTTACAGTAATGCCTTTCGGACTGTGTAATGCTCCTGCTACATTCGAAAGATTAATGGAAACTGCTTAGAGGTCTGTCGTGGGAGACATGTCTAGTCTACCTCAACGATATAATTGTTGGAAAATCTTTCGAAGACCACATCAATAACCTAGAACAGCTGTTCAAGAGATTGGAAGGAGCGAACTTGAAACGCAGCCCAAAGAAATGCCATTTATTTCGCAAGCAGGTAAATTACCTTGGACATGTAGTATCTGGCATGGGAGTAGAACCTGATCCGGAGAAGGTTACAGCCGTAAAGGAATGGCCAGTCCCAAAGGATAAACATGAATTGAGAAGTTTCCTGGGTCTATGTTGCTATTATCGTCGCTATGTTTTGGGAGTTGCCAACATCGCGAAACTACTGACTCAGCTGACCGAAGAAAAGCGTTTGTTTCAATAGGATCAAGATTGCCAACGCTTTCAAGAAAGCTTAAAAGCGCCATGTAGTGCCCTATGTTGGGCTATCCACTACCTCAAAGGGAATTATAGCCTTGATACTGACGCAAGTAACGTTGGTATTGGAGGGGTATTATCGCAGATACAAGATGGACGAGAGAGAGTAATCGGTTATTATAGTAAAGTGCTATCAAAGCCTGAACGCAACTATTGTGTAACCCGAAGAGAATTACTTGCTGTGGTGAAATCCGTTGAACACTTCTACAAATATCTCTACGGTAAAGAATTTCTTTTGAGAACGGATCATGCTGCTTTGAAATGGCTGCTGAACTTCAAGAATCCAGAAGGTCAAGTCGCCAGATGGATTGAAAGATTGGGGAAAAATTCACATTAGGATGGAACATCGAAGCGGAAGTAGTCACCAAGATATGATGCTCTCGCCAGAAGACCGTGCCCTGAAAACTGCAAGCATTGTTGTCATGCGGAAGAGAAGATGTGTCCCTACAAAGGTCCTGTCAGTAATGACCAATGGCAACCAGAGAACTTCAGAAGTCAGAAAGAAGGACTTTAAATTGAAACATGTTTGGAAATGGAAAATAGCAGGACGGAGACCAAGTTGGCAAGAAATAGCTCCTGTTCTTCAGCAGTAAAATCATATTGGGCGCAGTGGGATTCGATTACTGAAGAGGAAGGTGTTCTTAAACGAGTTCTGGAAAGTGAAGACGGCTCGCAGAAGAGGACGCAGATATTGTTACCGAGTAAGAGGGTCCTGAATGTTGAAGAATTACATGATGGAACTTTAGGGAGAACATCCTCAGAATTATGCAAAACCTTAGAAAGTGCGCGAACGATTTTACTGAGTTAATTGCAAGCAAGATGTAAAGATGTGGTGCACAAAGTGTCAGAGATTTGTGCTACCAGTAATGGGCCACATAAAAGAGAGAGCGAAGATGAGCAATGTGCAACGTTGGAGTCCTTTCAGACAATTGCCATCGACTTAACAGCTACATTTCAATGTCGATGATGAAATAAATAATGCATACTCGTGGCTATGGATTATTTCAGCAAAGTGGGTTAGGCTTATATCCCTACCTAGCCAAAGAGGCCACTGCTACCCGAAGTACTGGTTAAGGAATGGGTGAGCCGATTTGGTGTGCCACTGGAATTGCATTCAGATCAAGGACGGAACTTCAGATCTGCGGTGTTTCAAGGTGTGTGAACTTCTTGAATAAGAAAAACAGAACGACAGCCCTACGTACGCAGTCCAGATGGAATGATGGAACGCATGAACAGAACAATGGGAAAATATTTGAAGGAATCGTGTCAGATCACCAACGCGACTGGGACCAATGCATACATCTTTTTCTTCTAGCCTACCGCTCATCTGTTCATGAGACAACTGGGCAAACACCCGCTAATATCCTCTTCGGCCGGGAACTACGTCTACCATGTGATCTACAGTTTGGTTGTAAAACTAATGAAGAAACAGCCGGTGAAGACTTTGTAAATGACCTAAAACGGAAAATGGACGTAATTCATAACCAGGTGCGTGAAAAATTCAAACTGCAAGTGACGGGATGAAAGACCGGTATGACCTCAAGCTGAAGGAGGAGTTATCAACCTGGAATCATGTCTGGCTGTTTATTTAACGACGCCGCGGTTTGTGTCCAAAATTACGACAGTGGGAAGGACCGTACGAGGTAGTGAAGAGGATAAATGATGTTGTCTACCGAATTAAAAAATTGCCGAATGGAAAACCACGAGTCGTTCATTCAAATCGGCTGGCCCCTTACGCAGGAAGTAATGAAAATGATGATGAAGAAAAGACCGCACAAATTTGTGAGCTGAACATGCAAGAGTTCACATTTTCTGAGTTTATGTCTCATTATAGTGAAAAGCATAAGCGCATTTTGGTGTAACAATGGAGGTGCAGCAGGATCTGTTTGCGCTACCCCAGGAATGGCCATTGGCGCCAGGAATATGCATTGTGTCGCCAGGATTTAGGTGACCAGAGTGTTGCTGCTGTATTCAGAAAATCGAACTGTGGCTGGTGCTTAGGACTGTGCGAGTGTGCAAGAAGGAGTATAGAGTAAATAAATCCCAAGAGAATGTAGTGTAAAATAAGCGAAGAGAAGTGTAAATAACTGAAGAGAAGTGTAGTGTAAATAAAGGAAGAAAGTGTAGTGTAAATAAATATCAAGTGTTTTCAGTGATTGTGTTAGAGAAACAAAATAAACGTCTTTGTTAAAATAATACGAGACTTTAATTCACCACACAGAAACGTAACAATATTATTTCAAACGTAAATACAAGAACCCCCCATACGTAGGACCTATATGCACGATCTCTCCGACAAATCTTTGATTTATGCTGTCATATTTCGCTGATTTTTAGGTCATTAAAATCCGGGCCCTACTCATCAGTAAGGTGCCCATTCCGGGTCCGCTACTTTCTCCTCAGGAGAAACTTCGATTATGACCCTTGGCCGACAACATCTTTTTTTTCATGCTGCCTAGTGTTGGAATTTGGGGCACTGATGCGATTTATATAGTTGGTGTAAAAAGGGATCTGTTCACTTCACTAATGAACAACTCTGATTCGAGTTTTAGACGTCAAAAAATTAAGGGGAAAAGAAATTTATTGTAACTTGAGTGCTCTCTTCATTTACCAAACCCATCTTCTCATATGAGAGCTAGTTCTCAGCTTTTGGAACGAATGACCGGCATCTAGTGTGAAGATCTACATAAATATGACCTAAGAAAATTAAAAAAAGACGTTATACAAGTTTATTTTTTAAATTCCTTTTAATTTTTTACGTATAGCAAATGCAAAATGCACTCAAGAATAGATTGTGAGTACGGTACATGCGGCTTGCAGTCTTTGGAACTAACTAGAATTTTAAAAAAATTGCTTGTGTCTGTAAAACCAATCAAGTACAGTACAATAAAACCCATCAAACCAAACGACTTGCTTTACTACTGCACACTTCTTGTTTGAAATAATCCTTCTCTATCAAATAATCCTTTGTAGTATAATTTTTGAGTTTGTGACAATATCACCTGATACATTGTCATGGGAGGCACACTTTCAAGCCTTTTATTCTTGTGTCCTTAAAAATATGACCTTTTATTAAAACGGTCATTAAAATATGACAAATATATGCATTTATGGCAAAGTTTGACCAAAATATCACCTTCTACTAAAAGCGGTGTAAATAAGACTTTGTATGCCTAATAAAAATATGTTTTTCTTATCGACAATACCTGAATTTGTGTATTAAATGTTTTAAAATTCGCTCCAAGGTTCAGAAAAAATATATGACTAGTTATTAAAATCCGCGCCCTACTGATGAGCTTATGTCACCAAGTTTCATAGCAGAAACAAAATGTGTCAGCGTATTGCTGCGCGACTGTGCAATAGCGCCTGGTGGCAGAGAGCAATAGCTTGCTTCAGTTCCAATCTTGATGTCACTCGATATTCCGTGGGATGGCGTGACTTCACGTGGGCGACTGCCACAAGCCTGGCGATATCCGCCGTGTCGCACGAGAAAGCAATCGGTTTCATTAGTCGCTTGCGCCATCCTGCCACTGAAAGCATCTTATACGTTATTAGACGAGTAAACGGGCCTTCGGAGAGTGGTACTGTGTTCCAGCAGTGCAAGAGGCATTGAAGGGTGTCAAGACTGCATTACGATACTTAGTCGCAGGGGACAATACAGAATCAAGTACAGAGATAGCACGAACTCAACAATGAAAATAATTGTTTTAATAATAAACACGTAAGAAATAAATTAGAATTTTCGGATTAAATTGCTTTAAATACAGTATTTTTTTGCTGCATCTCTACATTCATAAATCAGTCGTTTTGGACAAATTCTATTTAATTTTGGCGTCATCCGGATATAGTGAACCAAAACTATTAGTCCCCAGAGTTCTGCAACCTGAGTCCACAGTATAGATAAAAATGCAATCAATTCATGTCAACTAATTAAAACTAAGTTAAAAAAGTCTATATTGAAACATTACTTACATAATTTTATGCGTAGTGTCCATGTCAGGTATATACACCTCCGCGCACGTGGTTCTGGCTTTGATTTTCAAGGGGGACACTTAAGTTCGACTCCAGCACATTGCAACAAGCACTATTGCTTCGACACGTTTCACACAAATAAAATTATTTTATTTCGTCAGTAATACTGTAGTCGTGAAAACGCCAAGAAAATTAAAGCTTTTGTAACTTCCAAAATATACAAGTTAACAGTAAATTCCAACTGTAAACAATTAAATTCAAAGTTAACATCGGACCTATCTTCAGAAGTTAATTTATATTTATTCTTACAAGAAGAAATTTATTCTTACTCGAAGAAAAAATTTGAAGCCATTTTTGAGAAATTGTTTAAAAATGTCCCAGGGGCATCATCGAAAGTATTCCAAAATTTAAAGAATCTTTTTCAAACTAGCAAAGCTTTGAGACAGGCCAGATCGACCAAATATTCATTTTCAATTAAATTTTAGGAACGTTTCGAAAACAAAAACACAAGTTTCAATTTTAGGGGGTCCCAAATTTTAGGGGGAATTTTTTTCCGTTGAAATCCCGAAATCGTTTTTCCGCAGCATTACATCACTTTCTCTATATTACGTATATTACTCAGTATATACGTACGTATACGAGAATTTAAAATAATGTTGGGGTGTGGAAAATAGCGAGCGTTATCTGACGAATCAACCGGGCCACAACGCTTGCTTGCCTGGCTCGCTCCTCGCTCCCTCCTCCTCCTGCCGCCTTCTGCTGTACCCGTTGCAGCCGCCCTAAGGGGACGGCGCGCCGACGCTCGCTAACAGTCCTGTCACTCAGAGAGTATTATATCAGAACTGACATGACGTTATTCTCAGCAACTTATTCAAATCTCAATTCTCATGAAAGGGGAAGCATCCATCTGGACCTCACTTTTGAGCCAATAATACGTCGAAGGTGCCAATGGAATGGCAGTAACAACACTGAAAATTACATTACAAAGCAATTTTTGAAAATAGCGGCAAATTATAACAATATATTATTTTTATGTAAAATAAATACGCTAGGCAATTTAGAAGCCAATAATTATTAGGATTAGGAATTCTGAGTCGGTGAAAGGAATTGTAGTCCAGGGAGTGCAAAATAAAGTTATTTCATAAACACAATATTTATTTCTAAATTATGTAATCATCGCGCTATAATCTCGTTTTAAATTTCATCTCAGTACGATTAGAGCAATTTGTTTTTAAAGGGCTTCGTAGCGTAAATCTATACTAAATACCATTTCAAACGCCGTTTACTGATTGAAATGGACCATTTGTTTAGAAATTATCGTTAATATGAAATCCCCTATGACAGGACTGCAATCTATTGAATTTTCATACAGATGTTTTTCGGTGCTTTTAGCCTTTGAAGTATTTCCTTAAATATAAATATTTTCACAGACGACGAAAATATTGTGTGGCGCAGCATGAAAAAATACAAAAACATGGGGTTAACAAATTGACGGTGTTCCAAGAAAATTAATTTTTGTCGGTATCTTAAAAACCTGACGTGGCAAAGCAAAGGTTTTCAGATTTGAAATCAATATAAAAATTCAACATTGAAAAAAGTAAACGCAATGCTGCAATAAACAAGCTACATACACTGTATGTACACAAATGAGATACATCAAGGAATGGATGTGCAAAATTAGGAGTGAACAGCATACATACATACATACATACATATGCTGCATACATATGAATGTTTTAGCCACCAAATTAGACGCCAACTTCGGCATATTATAGAAATACTTTACATGAGAATGTTGTTAAATGTTAATATATCTCCAATATGTATGTTTAATTTATTCCTTTGTTTTTATACTACTCAAAAATGTTATGTTTAGTGCCAACCGATTTATCCGATGCTTTGCTTGCTCGAATGCTTTTGAAAAGGCACATACTAAATGTCGCGAAGCGTTAAGCAATAAATAAATGTATATGTCTTATATGAATTACGTCTTAATTCCTGGTATCCTCGTAAGATAGGATCTATCTGGTCCAAAGCTACTTAAACCATCCCACCTATCAGCAACAGCAAGAACAACAACAACAACAATAATAATAATAATAATAATAATAATAATAATAATAAGACATTTTGCCAAACTTCTGACCTCTGATTATTATTAATAACAACTAACATCTAAAAAATATTTCAAGCAGAAGAGTACATCATTTCTGAAACTAGACGTTATTTTTGTGAAACTGAAAAGCAAAGCTTTCAGGAATTAAAACATTTAAGATTTTACTTGGAAAGCTTACTTTAGTTCTAAAGAGTTTTAGCAGAATTCTGTTTTGGCCAAATCCTTTTTTCCTTTTGACATGAAACGCAGGCCCGTTCCTTTCACTGAGAACTTTAACCAGGGCAACAGCTATCCGGCTCTTCAAATCTGGCTATCTTTGGGGAGAGGGTCTTGAAAGTGTATTTCCCCACAAAACTTCCCTGCACTTGAAACTGTCAACCCACTCCTACAAATTGCCACTGCATCTATCCATGCCTACTGAGGAATTATTATTAAAATTACAGTAGTAGTACAGCTTCAAAGGAACAGCATTTCACTGAATCTGTAACTGCTCTAGGCAGATGATAAAATCCAGCTGACTCAGACTATCACTATTTAGACTGATTACAAAATAAAATATATTTGAAATTTATGAGCAAATATAAAGTTTCCCTTATATTTTTGTAATCAAAACAACTTCACTTTGGGAATCCTTTCACTCCAATGCCACTGCCAATGACTCGTCTCAAAATTGTAATATTATAATTTCAATATTTGCTATTGCTTGAAGAAGCACAATTTCTTTTTTGACTATGACAATTTTAAACTTTCCGATACTTCATTTTCGCATTAATTGTAAATTTTAATAATATATTCAAGGCATTTTCATTTATTATTTAATGTAAGATGATATTTTGATGACAAAATTTAGATTTTCCTTTTTCCTTCATGAGTTAAAGTAATTGCCAATACATGTATATAAAATTCTTAGGAAACTATGCTAACAAAATCTGAAAAACACTAAGTAATCCATACCATTCCATTGCAGGTTCTACTCCCTGGTTTCCAGTGACTGCCAAGGCACGCTCCCTGAGAACAATATCAATAAATGAATAACATTCAATTGCAATTGTAGTTGAAATAAAAAGGGAATTATTTCTCATTAAGATAATTTTGTTTATTTGAATGGACTTTAAAGCCACAATTTGTTGAAATTTCCAATTTAAAATTTCAATACACCATCATCAAGGGACACTAATCAATTTAAGAAATTTCTGGTTAGTTTTACTTGCTATTAAAATGAAACTGATGACTCTCTAGTGATCAATAACAATGATTGGTCTTCAAAACATCAGTCACAAACCAAGTACCCCTTATATCTTTATTTATTACTACTATCTTTAAAAAGGATTAGTTGTCACTCACTTGTGATGTCATTAATATTATTACAGAATGTTTATACAGGATGGTCATTCTTTTTCTAAAATAATTCCAACTTTCCTAGTCTTTTAGAGCATTTTTTTAATGTTTCACTGATAAGTTTGTAGAATATTTCACACTATTGAAAGAAAATATTAAAAAAAGTCTGAAATTAATTTGTCAGCTCTCTGATTTCACCGCGATTAAGTACAAATTAAAACAAACTCAACAAATAGAAATTAAGCAAAAAATAATGCTGTACTATTTTTTAGGAAAAATCTAGTTTTATAACCATCATTTTCCTGACTTCTAATGATTCTTCCACAAATTCCCGTATTTTGCCCTAACTTTTCCAGAGCAATAAACTTTCCTGATTTTTCCCATGTTTTCCAGAAAGTGGCCTCCTGTTAAATCAACATATTGTCACCCAACACAATATAAATACCCTTGAATTCATGCATTCAAACCTGTTACAATATATTATCAAATTGACAGCCACTTATTCTTCTGATTTCCTCCAATTCAACAGAAGATTAAGTTTCTGATAATGCTGACATTCTGTCTCCTAAAAAGTACCCAATTAACAAAATTTCATAGCCCTTTTCTTATGTTGGGCCTATTCAAAAATCTAGCCATTTTCTCATACATAAATTTTTCTCCTCCACAGGAGCCGTCCATAAATTACGTAGGTAATGCAAATTTGGAGTGTTTTGAATACCCCATCTCCCCTTGCAATGTGCGCTTCAACTCCCCTAAATAATTACGCAACGCTAGCAAAAACACCCCCTCTAGTAAATAAATTATAGCACAGTAAAAGAAATTGTATTCATTTTATTAATGTCGTACATTAAAATTTATGCTAATTAAACTCAGAATTAGTTGATGATGCTGACTGCACCAAACAAGTTTGGGGCAAGTTTTGAGTGAGGAAAGGACGCATAGGTGGGAAAATTTCTTATCACAAGATGTCCACATGCCATTGTGGATGGAGCCTGGGTGAGAGTCTACTGAGGCCAATTTGGTGGATTCAAGAATACACTACATATCAGTCTTGAATAACTCTTCACAATCTTACGATTCAAAAAAAAAAAAAAAAAAATGATGATAAATATTTCCATTTACTGTAATTTTCAGCATGTTGAAAAATGTACAAAAATAATATATACAATACGTAACTTTCTAAGCTCACAAAACCTTTCTACATCTCTGAAGTACACAAGTCCTCCAGAAATAATCAGGTTCCTTCCCAAACCTGCAGCATGTAAAGGGACATATACAATATGGAAAGGAAAGTCTCAATTATGGAAGGTGCCAAATTGAGTAGCAAAAAATAAAAGATTCAGCAAGGCAAATTCATTTCCAACAAAACAGAAATAAAGAGTGTGAAAAATCAAAAGATGTTCTCCCAACTTCCAACACCAAAAGCGATTAAGTCCTGTAACACAAGTCTTGTAAGCTGCTTTTCTTTCTTGTGGTATTTAAATCTATGATGATTTTCTAGATTTTACATTTATTTTCCAGAAAATATGTTAAAATAGGAGAGTAGTTGTATTTAAAAAGAGGCAACTGTTATATTTTCTTACAACAAATTAAACAGATACATTGCTTTGTTATCTTTTCAATTTTGCTGTAACTGTTCTTAGGTCTATCACAATGATGTATAAGGACACACAGACACACACAGATAGAGAGAGAGAGAGACAGAGAGGGACAGAGAGACAGAGGGAGAGACAGAGAGAGACAGAGAGAGAGGGAGCAGATATTTCTGGCATAAACCATCAAAAATCCAAAATCATTATATTTTTGTAAAGTTTAAAAACTGAGATGATAAATATATCCACAAAAAATCAGTTCATGACTCAATACAACAATAAACATTATCCTCTACCAGAATCACAATGAAATTTTTCTGCAATGATCAGTTTTTTGTACTTGTTCAGTTTGTTGATAAAAATAATAAACGATTTTTTTAAAAAACCCTATTGTAATTAATCAAACAGGTCCAATTAATGGAGAAATCGACCAAGGAAATCATTCAATAAAAATGTATTGTCTCTGAGCAACAATCACCATATATATATATATATATTTTTAAAGCAGAGAATTTTGAGGTATTTCACCATCTGCACCTTTAAGAAGATGTCACAATTCATTTTAAACCCATGTTACGGGGTTTATAAGATGGGGGAAAATACCTTGAAACAGCCTGCTTTTTAACTGAAAAATAAATTAGTTTGTGGAAGATTATTTCTTTTCCCCCATTATATATTCAATAAGGGAGTACTACAATATTTCTGGAAACCCACAGGGGTTATATATATTATTTTTATTGTTTTCATTTCAGATTAACCTTTCAAAAATTTGAGGATTCAAGATTCAAAAAACCCAAAAAATTTAATAAACTACATTAATCTTGTTTTTTGTGGGGTTCAGTTTGATAAAAATAAAAATGATGTATTCTGCCAGATGGACATTGAGCTTTATTTTTCTTCTTGGCTTGGGGTCTCTATTTGACCACCTGTGCTGCTTGAGATACTCAATGAGATTACCATGACAGTTTTTTCACATGGTGATGAAATGTATTTAAAGGAAAGAGGGCGTGAGGGGCCCGAGTCTCCACATAAAGAAAGTATTATTATTATTATTATTATTATTTTTAAATTTTTAAAATTATTATTATTATTATTATTATTATTATTATCATCATCATCATCAAAATTTAACTTGTTTCCACCATGTATCTCGGTTACATGAACAAGAGATCCGCCCAATGTCAAACAGCACTGGATCAACCAATGTTCAGAAACTTCCTAGATGTTAAACGTGTCCAGTATGACAATCTTTTGCATCTGGGTGTATAACCCTTTTTCAGATGCAGTTCAGCTAGGGATTTTGGAACTTAGGAATTTCACCACTCCCAGAATTATTGGTACAACGCCCCCATTTCCACGGCCCACATTTCCTTTATCTCATTTGCCAGAGGTTGATATTTTAGAATTTTTTCACTTTTTCTTTGGGATGTTGTGAGTAGGGGCTACATCAATCATCATACAATATCAGATGTTTTTAAAATTTGGGTTCCAAAAAAAAATTAATAGTAAAAAAAAAGAAAACGGTTTTAATGCAGTTTTCCATTTCAAAAAAAACAATTTGTGCCCCATTGAAAAAGAACAGTGTACCATTGACGATGTTAAGGCAATAAAATTTTTTGGTCTCTCAATTCAGTCAAACCTTAAATGGAACGCCCATTTAAATGAATTGAACACAAAATTAAGTTCATTATGCTAGGCTCAGAATTTTGCAAACAGCGCCTTCATACTGCTTGTATATTTAAATGTTCATTCCCCCTGAGATATGGATAATATTCGGGGGAATTTAACCTTATAGCCCAGACTTTTAGATTAAAAAAAACGAATTGTACGAAAAAACCCAAATCCCACCCACGTGATTCATAAGCCTCTCTACATTAATCTAGGAATTCTACCATTACCGTGTCTTTTATTTAAATCAGTGGTTTTTGTAAAAATGACTTGCTCAAGGGGGCAGGAATATATTTTCAGAAAATGCCGTCTTTTACTATAACACTAGAGAAATATATTCACGGGAAGAGTATCAAAGCTATTACAAAAATTTACATACAAACATGTACATTATTTTTTAACACTTTGCCAAAGACATTAAACGAAAATTAATAGAAAAGTTTAAATCCCAAGTGAAATTGTTTCGTGCAAAAATGTTTCTATACAATTGGACTATACTGAGCATCACAAGAAAAGTTTAAATTAATTTTAACAATGATACATAAGCATTATTTACCCTTTGGGCTGTATAAATGAGTATAATCAACTTGTAACAACTATTGTACTACAGCTTCCCCCTCTCGACAGGTTTTTCCCCAGTTTCCCCATCCATTGAGAAATGCTGAGATGGCCCCTTGTTTTGCTTCGGACATAAATGTAATTTTTTTGCACGTTCTAGAATTCAGTGGGGCAACAATTTTTCAAATTGTCGTTTTCCCTGTTGTCCGGGGAGGAAGTAATAAGAGAAAATTTATTTTATTTATCTTTGAAAAAAATTTTAAAATGGGGGGTTTTTTTTTGTTTTTTTTTCCCCTTTTAAAAATTTAAAATTTATTGTTATTTATCCTTTAAAATAAATTTTTTTACATGGGAGTTTTTTTTTGTTTTTTTTCTCCCCCTTTTAAAATTCAAAAATTTTTTGCTTGTTTATCCTTGAAAATAGATTTTATTAAAGGGAGTTTTTTTTTGTTTTTTTTCCCCTTTTAAAATTCAAAATTTAAGTAGATTGACTTAGTGTAGGGATCACAGAATTTGAAAATGTGCCCCAATTACTTTTCCCATAGCACGCCCTAGCATTTTTTAATGTTTTTTTGACGAAAAATAAAAAATAAATAAATAAACAGATAACCTTTTTATTTTTCTTGTCATCCCAAACAATGTCCGTTTATTAGATGATACAGCCCTATCTGTTATTAGGACCTTTAACTTTTTGTGATTATTTGTGTCAAACTGGTTCGTGTGTACTTGTATGGTGTTGGTTCCCCGCAAAAGGTTATTATTGTGGCATAGTTGCTGATAAACCACTTTACAAATGTCGCCCGTCGCTTTTAATCCTGAGAATGCTAAAGAGCTGCATCCACTGATAATGTGGTCTATATTTTCTATGTTTCCACATAAAGGATTTTCCCCTCACAACGTATAGTCTTTTAGGATAAATTTACGGTTTTAGTTTATACTACTTGGGCCTGAATAGCTACCATGAAACCTCTGTTTCAGCAAAAAGTTCTCCCGCAAGCCCTTTAATTGACATTACGGTCCATCAGTTCTCCTCTATCTGGTATGGGTAGCATCCGTGAAGTTGCTTCTCTTTCCAGTTGGATTTTCATCTCATTGGTCTGTATTTGCTTTTGTATTCATTGTTTCATCAGACAAACAGGTTTATTTTTCCCGGGGTCAATGTATGTTACAATCCATGATCTTGCTTCCATTAATTTTTTCGTGGAAGTACTGACGAGTCTCTCCAGTTGTTGGTGAGGGAGATTCACTTATCTATGACACCCTTCCTCCTAAAGACCTAGGTAGGTGGAACCCCAACTGCGTTTTTTAGGTGATGACATCTAAATCTGGTGCAAAGTACTCTGCAGTTTGTTTTAAAGATTAGTTGGGTATGTGTCCATCTGACAATACCAAAGCTGTAGGTAAGCACGGGAATTCCCTTATGCCTTTATAGCCTTAATTTTCCTGCCAGCACTGAGTTTAGTTTTAAAATTTTTACTAGACGGTATTAAATTCCTGAAGTTAGATTTTGAATTTTTTTGGTCAACATTAAATTTTTTGTAAATATCCAAGATATTTGTAATTTTCCCTGGATTCATGGCATGAATTGTTCATGTTTAGCATTTCCTTTCCAAGGGGTGTAATCCATCTGATGTTCCCATTTTCCCTTTTCCCCGAGTGCATTTAGTTTACATTTCCGCCAAAAATGCATTCCAATATAAACAAATTTATTATTATTATTATTATTTTTAAATTTTTATTTTTAAACTATTATTATTATTATTATTATTATTATTATTATTATTATTATTATTATTATGAAAGAACACTGTTCATGTTCAAGGAGAAAATCCCAGTCCCTTTAAAACCAAACAAAATTATGCCCTTTCCCTATGGCAGATGTTAATTTCTTTAAGTCTGCTTCAGTTTTTGAAAAAAATTCTTTGTGTAGGGTTCATATGGTTTTTTAAAAAAAATGCAGGACATCTAATTTTTTCCCGTAGCCAATGCAAAATTAATGCAGGATCAAGGTCACAGATATTCTTTTCTTATAACTGGTAAACGGGGGTCTTGACTTTTAAAAACTGTTAATTTTTATTTTGTTGTAGAGAATAAAAAAAAAGTGATGCCACACTCAAATTTTGGAATTGGATCAGGCACTAAAAAACACAAATTGAATCAGTCCAAATTTCAAATTTAAAAAGATTTTTTGAAGAGAGAATAGAATATATGAACAAAATGAAAGCAAAAATTCTCTGAAACTACTGAATCGCTATTGAAAATAGAAACAATGGTGCTACAAACACATTTTTTTATCACATTATTTGTAACGGAGAAACATTGGAAATTTTCAAAATTCAGACTCAAATGAAAATTAAAACCTGCTTTTAAAGATTCCAAAAACAATAAACCAATTTTTGAGAATGTTTTTTTTTTAATTAAACTTAAAAGAAGGGAATTGAAGGATTTATTTTATTTTTATTTTTATTTTTTTTAAATTTTTAAAAAATATGGATTTTATTAAAATCAATATTTTAGAACAGATTTCATTTAAGACTAAAATCGTCTTCAATATTGTGCTTTTCAAAAAAATTTTTGCAATTTCGAAAATAGGGGTTCGCGAAAATGGCCCCGCACCGATTTTATCCTGTCTGGATGTTTTTTAGAAAATAATTGTTTAAAAATTGCCTGTCCTTCACGCATAATTAATGAAAAATTATATTTTCGAAAATTTTTACATGACCTTATGTCAAGATTCTTTAAACACGGGTTTCATTAATAAAATGACTTTTATCTTTAATACCTAGTTGTAAGAAGGAGCAGAAAAAAAGTGGACGATTCCAATTTTTGAAAAAACAGATATTTTAACAAAAATTTGAATCCAAAAATTTTTTTTGTATTTTTCGCCGTTCAATGACCTAGTGTAATCAAAAATTTTTGTCCCTTTTTGAGAAAAAAATTTTTAAATTTTTTTTAGATTTCATGTAAAATATTTTCCAAAATCAAAATTTGCTTTTAAACTGCAGGGCTTCAAGTTCAGATCGATCGGGGATAGGGGAGATTTCCGGGGACAACTGCCCCCCCCAATCTTGGGACATTTTTTTAAAATATATTTAAGGCATTTCATTTCGGATTTTCTAATTTATATTATAAATGATATACTTTTTCTGTATTTTGAGTAGAAATTTTACTAGTGTTAAAGCAGCACATAGTTTCTCGCCCGTATTTTCACGCAAAATTACGAGAAAAGTACTCAAATTTCCCCAAATTGTATATCGCATTATTTCAAAATCTATCATTAAGAACAGATTTCATGAATAGAAAAATATCTATCTTCATAATTGTAATTGTAGGAAGATGTGAAAACATTATTGCAACTATTGCAGAATCAGGATTTTCAACGAACATGAGACCTGCACTATTCTCTGAAACATTCTTCACATTCCCCTAATAAAAATTAAGAAAAAACGATTGAGCCTTTTTTCAATTTGGAAAATGTCCTAGGGCTTCATGTAAAGTAATTTCAAAATTATAATATCAAATTCAAGGGTCGCGACATAAGCCAGATCGATTGAAGAATTAATATTTTGGAGAAAATCGGCTGAACGGTTTAGCCGATAGCGTTGTTCACTGACAGACATACGTTTTGCCATCATTCAATCTTTCGCTATAAGGCCCCTACAAATCATGGTTTGTGGCTACACGCGTGTTGATTTTTTTTCAAAATTTAGCAACGATTTATCCACATTTTCATTACCAGGGCCCTGCAATAAAGAGTTTTCTGCTAAAACACCACGTACTTTACCCGTGCCACGACGCTAGTCTTACGGGCGATTTTACGCCATTGACGCTGAACCTTCAATCGTTTATGTACCAAGAAGGTAGCCATTAGCCTGACGTAGCAGTCGCTGATTCCTTTCTGAAGACACGCAAGCGCCCTCTCCTGCCATTGAATGCCGACCGCATAGCCATAAATAAAACCACCGGCAAGTTCTCCCGCCTTTCGAGAGGGAGACCTATCTCGGTACATAGCCCCGTCAGTTGTTGCGCGGATTGAGCGGGCACTTTACTCTTCTCCAACACAATGAATTGTTGCAATGAAGCATACTGTTACGTTTCTGGTGGAAATTATAAGTCTCGTATTATTTAAAAACGTTTATTTTGTTTCTTAACACAATCAGTGATACACTTGATTATTTATTTACACTACTCTTCTCTTACACACTCGCACAGTCCTAAGCACTGGCCACAGTTCACTGCACTGATCACAGTTCGATGCACTTGGTCACAGTTCACGACACCGTCCACAGTACGATGCACTGACCACGGTTCACGTCACTGTGCACAATCACTGCACAACTATTCACCGCGATGCGCACTTCACAGTTCAGCTTCTACTGCGGACTCAAGACTCACTCGCGGTCGCCGGCCGCCGCGTATTCATACTCGTCGAGAGAATCGAGAACTTTCGGAACCCCTCGACCGTTCTGGAATAATCCGCCGGCAGGTGATGCAACCCGCGCTCACAGGCAGCTCGTGGTGGCGTCGGCAGATGACGCAACCCGCGCGTACAGGTAGTTCGTGGGGGGCCGGCCGGTGACGCAATATTCGTTACACTACCCCCTTAGCTGCGATCCATCTCGGAGCGCGTTTAGTAAAATCATGCCGATACTTGCAGCTGGAGCTCTAGTCAGTTGGAGGTTAAGAAGAAGTGGCAGTCAATTGTCTTTGGATATGACATTCCATGGTGGTAGCTGCAGACTAAGATGCTAACCCCAGTGTACCGGAACAGTACTTCCAACATGCTTCTCACTATTCTCCAGTTCAGTGCATCAAAACCACATCCCAGTTTTACATGGCAATCTCCGGGACGTTGTCTTGCAGTACTTGTTGGCGTAATTCAACTGAGTTTCCCAAAGATTTTAAAGGATGCCTTGTGATACGACTTACTTTTTGTGACAAGGAAATAAACATATCGACTGACGTCGTGCAGATGCAGAACCTTCCCAATATTTAGTTGTTGGTTCTTTAATTCTTCTATCCTTCCGTATTTTCTCTTGAATACAGCAGGAACACCTCTGGTCATATCTAAATCCTGACGACAAAAGCGCCAATGCATATTCCAGGGGGAGCGCAAACAGATCCAGTTGCACCTCCATTGTTACCTCATAACGCGCTTGATGCTTTTCATTATACTGGACATAAACTCGTGAAATGTGAACTCTGCATGCCCAGCTCACAAACTCGTGCGGTCTTTTCTTCATAATCATTTTCATTACTTCCTGCGTAAGGGCCAGCCGACTCGAATGAATGACTCGTGGTTTTCCATTCGGCAATTTTTTAATTCGGTAGACAACTTCATTTATCACTACCTCGTACGGTCCTTCCACTGTCGTTGCAATTTTGACAAAAATCGGCGTCGTTGGATGTTAAACAGCCAGACATGATCTCCAGGTTGATAACCTCCTCCTTCAGCTTTGATGTCATACCGGTCTTTCATCCTGTCACTTGCAATTTGGATTCTTTCACGCACCTGGTTATGAATTACGTCCATTTTCCGTCTTAGGTAATTTACAAAGTCTTCACCGGCTGTGTCTTCATTAGTTTTACAACCAAACTGTTGATCACATGGTAGACGTAGTTCCCTGCTGAAGAGGATATTAGCGGGTGTTTGCACAGTTGTCTCATGAATAGATGAGCGGTAGGCTAGAAGAAAAAGATGTATGTATTGGTCCCAGTCGCGTTGGTGATCTGACACGACCTTCGCTAATTATTTTCCCATTGTTCTCTTCATGCGTTCTACAATTCCGTCTGACTGCGGATGTAGGGCTGTTGTTCTTGTTTTTCTTATTCCAAGAAGTTCACACACCCCTTGAAACACTGCAGATTCGAAGTTCTGTCCTTGATCTGAATGTAATTCCAGGGGCACACCAAATCGGCTCACCCATTCCTTAACCAGTACTTCGCAGATAGCAGTGGCCTCTTGGTTAGGTGCGAGCCGTCTTCACTTTCCAGAACTCGTTTAAAAACATCTTCCTCTTCAGTAATCGAATCCCACTGCGCCCAATATGATTTTACTGCTGAAGAACAGGGAGCAATTTCTTGCCAACTTCTCCGTCCTGCTATTTTCAAATTCCAAACATGTTTTAATTCTGTGTCCTCTTTCTGAAGTTCTCTGGGTTGCCATTGGTCATTACTGACGGTGACCCTTAAGGCTAAATGTACCGACACTAGTTCCATTTGTCGCCACCACGTGGCAGCACCAAAATAAGCAAAATTTACTAGGCCGATAACGTCTGAACAAATTGTCCGATTTTCGATCTGTGAATGGCATTGGACTCGTTTTTAAAATAGAATTTACGCTACGATGCTGTTTTTTGAAAAAAGATTTCCAAATTTTTTGAAAACGTTTTCTCATAGTTCCGAGAAGAAATTAAAAAAATGTGAACTTATAGCGCGATGACGACGTGCTTCCTGAATCCAACGCCGTGTCAATCATGCAAATCGGATGAATAGGTGCGGCGTAAAGTGAAATTTCGGAAACAATTACCTTAGCCCTCCCGCTTCCCCGCAGCTGCGTCACTCGACCCGTTTGTGGATCCTCGACGCGGCCGAACGCCCAACCCGGCGGCCGGCGGCACGGGAGGAGGCCGTGCTCTCAGGCAAGCAAGCCGGCCAGTCGGTTTTTTTTCGTCCTTTTCAATCTCAATATATTTTTCTCCACTTATCAAACTAGTGATGCTGTAACACAACCAAACGGTCTCATATAATCTGTAATAGTCGTATAAAACTATATATCTTGTTCACATATTTCCGTCTCCCTTCGAATACCATCAAAAAGTTATTTCAGGCACTACTCAAAATATCAATTCCGATTTGGAAACTGATTTCAAAAAGAAAATGGAACTAATTGTATAGATTTTCGTTGAATTCTATCAATTTTCGAAAATTGCAAATTTAGAAACAATGCCAGAAAGTGGGGATGATTTTTATCAATAGCAGCCTTACTCGTTTAATATTGCTTGCTGTACGCATTGTTAACTTTGAGTGGCGTTTCCAAAAATGATGCTGCCCAATCTGGTCCTGGGAAATTGTTTTTAAAGTGATTTACTGTACGTCCCTGTTTGTCAAGAAAACATTTAATGAGGTACCTCAAATCAAGGTCGGTAACAGGAAAGCCAAATTCAGATAACTTGTTGATATGAGCCTTAAATGAACGTTCTTCTTGTTGAGTGAATACTGTGGGATGGCCAGGTTTTTTCACCTCCTTTATTTTAAGCTTATTTATTATTGTGCTTCTTGGTATATTATAATATTCACTTGCATCTCTGTGATCTTACTCCATTTTTTATGTCCATCAAGCAATCTTGCAAAGTCTCAGCACTATAATCGGCATATTTTCTCGAACCTGCCTTTGTTTTGTAATTTCTCATGACTTATTGTCGTCACAAACTGGAACAAAAACAACTAAATTAACGTGCACGATCGTAACACTTGAAAACCTGTTAATAAAAACCTGGTTTTAAAAGATTTGTTGGTAAAAGAATAGTTGGGCTACTTTGGTCCTGGCACAAAGTAACCCCGAAAAACTAGTATTTAGGTTATATTTAGGAAATCGTTAAAATTTACTGTCAAAACAAGAAAATAAAGAACAAACTATTATCACACATTTGTTGCAGGTTACATAAGATAATATTTTGGCACTTACTTAATATTTAACTATTTTCCAAATTGTTCCAGAAGAGAAAGTTTGGAGAGAAATAATTTTCACGTATAAACAGACGTTTGCAAAACCTCCAATGTTGCCACTAACAAAAAAATAAATTTACTCCAAAGTACGAAATTACTTTCAAAAACAGTACAAACTATTTTTCAAGACCAAATAATTCCATTTATCTTGTAGTGTCCGTTCAGTACAAAAATTAAAAACTTTTTTTTCGCGTTGGACCAAAGTTACCCCGCAAGGACCAAAGTTGCCCCGGTCGACGGTATATTACTTTCGAGGTGGTGCTCCCTGTTCACTACGTGACTATCAGGACTGGAAGTATCAGTCGCAACTACTTAAGGCTAAATGTACCGACACTAGTTCCATTTGTCGCCACCACGTGGCAGCACCAAAATAAGCAAAATTTACTAGACCGATAACGTCTAAACAAATTGTCCGATTTTCGATCTGTAAACGACATTGGACTCCGTTTTAAAATAGAATTCACGCTACGATGCCGTTTTTTCAAAAAATATTTCCAAACAAAAATTGAAACCGTTTTCTCATAGTTCCGGGAAGAAATTAAAAAATGTGGGCTTATAGCGCGATGGCGACGTGCTTCCTGAATCCAACGCCGTGTCAATCATGCAAATCGGATGAATAGGAGCGGCGTAAAGTGAAATTTCGGAAAATATACCTGATTTCCCTCCCCCCTCCCCCTTCCCCCAGCGTCACCCGACCCGCCTGGGCCCTCCATCGACGCCGCCGAACGGCCAAACCGCCTGCGGCACGGGAAGCCGAACTTTCAGACAGGCAAGCTGGGCAGTCAGTCCCTTTCAGTCTCAACATATTTTCTTCACGTGTCAAACTAGTGATGCTGTAACACAGCCAAACGGTCTCGTATCATCTGTAATAGTCGTATAAAACTATATATCTTGTTCACATATTTCCGTCTTCCTTCGAATACCATCAAACAATTATTTGAGGCGGTACTCAAAATATCGATTCCGATTTGGAAACTGACTTCAAAAAGAAAATGGAATTAATTGTGTAGATATCACCAATATTCTATGCCATAACATCTTATTTTACATACATTTTACTTAAGATCTTCCGTTATCATTCCTCTACCAGAAAGTATGAGCCGAGATTACGTACGAGCTCTTTTATCTTGCGACTCGATTTTGATCTCAAATGGCGTTTGTCTCCTTGATAGATTTCACCTGATGAATCTGTTTTCCCAAGTAAAATCGCGGAAGCTAAATTTTAAAATTGTTTTCTTTGTTGTTAATTTTAAAACTACTTTCCGACAAATTATGTAATCGGATACCGGAAAACTCTTATTGTCGGGCCCTGGTAAAGTAAAAGTGGATAAATCCTCTTGCTAAATATTACATTACTTCTTCTAACTCGTGGTCTAGCGAAAAAATACAATACATGTGTCCTTGATACCTAAAAATCGATTGACACCAAAACATGTCTGTCTGTTTATGGTCAACGCTAACGCCCAAACCGCGCTGCCAATTTTCTCCAAAATTGATCTTCCCGAATCTACCTGAAAGAACTCGATCCTTTGGGAGTTTCAAACGGATATTTTGATTTTTGAGGGTCCTTTACATTAAGCCTCAAAATCATTTTCGAAATCTTCAAACCGTCACCAAATTATTTGATTAAATTTTGTCCTCGTGTTACGTACAGAACGCAAGAGAAATGTGATTTATGGTGTTTGTTGACATCACTTATGTTTAGAAAATTGCTAACGTGCAATTTTTGGGGGCGTCTTCCTTCAACTATAATATTGATGATATATTTTTTTCCTTACTGAAATCTGTTCTGACAGATCTGAAAATAAGATCAAGTTTAATTTTTGAAATATTTGAGCAGTTTTCGTGCAATTTGGGGCGAAGTATAGGCAATTAAAACAATTGTAACTTTTTCTCAAAAAGAGCTCCAATTTTGTTTAAAGACGATACAAAATATGATGGTGGTCTCATTTTCGCCCACCCCGCCGTATTTTCGAAGATTGCAAAGGTCATGTAAGTTTATTGCAAAACCGCGTAGTTTTAGAGTAATTTAAGAATGAAATTGATGTATATACTAAAAAATCACAACAATTTTTTTCCATGGATAGAAGGGACGCTTAAAAGAATTACATTTTTCGTTGAACTCTATCAATTTTCGAAAATTGCAAATTTAGAAATAATGCCAGAAAGTGTGTGATGTGTATCATCGCTAGCTTTTATTTAAATTGTATTGAAGGAATTTAAAAATTTAATCTGACTTTGCATATTCGTTTAATTAGCGTTTTCCTTATATATTTATGTCCATATTTTGCAATTTCATTCTACAGGTTTTTCCGGTCTTACTCGTGGCATATGTATTAGTTCTACGCTCAAGCTGGGAACTGAGATTATTACATTGCTGATCGCACATACTAGTTTATAGAGAGGGTTGAGCAATATTTAAATACTTGTATTTGAAATATGTATTTTTGTATTTAAAACTCTATTTTTTAGTTTTTTGAGCATGTATTTTGGAGATATATTTAAATACGTGAAATAGATGTTTTTAAAAAAAGAAATACTTCAAATACTGTAAATACAAATGAAAGAGAAGATAACAAGGATAGTTTGTTTTTCTTTGATTCTGCTAGTGAACAGCGACCGAAAAGGTATTGAATACCGGTAATAATACCCGTATTTTTTCATACCTTTCTCAAATACCTTTATTGTTTTATACTAGTAAAATACTTGAACGTCTTTACCGGTATGGACGTCAATAAACGTTATACCGGTAATTTCAATGAAAAACAATAGCTTACCATCCATACATCTTGACAAAATAAGTTACTTTAATTAATAATATCTCACAAAATTTTTATTAATCAAATGTACTTTCATAATTGTTATTAATTGTTAAATTTATAATTTTGTTTATATATATATATATATATATATATATATATATATATATATATATACTTGGTTGCTAATAATTAAGGAAACGCGAATGATTCCACTAATTCTTATAGAGTAAATATAATCTCCACTTCGTCATTGAACAATGTTCTCGCCCACTGAAAACTGCTCACCGCCCTCTTCCTATGCTTGGGCATATCGAATTGCCCTAGTGTAGCACGCAGCCCGCCGAAGAACGCGGCGAGATGTCTGCACAGGTCAGAAAAGTCACGCTATCAGAACAGCAGTGTGCCAGAGGTGCAACCCTGCTTCCAGCTCAGAAGGGTGACTACACTTGAGCGCGTGCCCTGGCGGCGCTGGGCTTGGATAGAAAGGAACGCGAAATGAGCAAACATTCAAAATGTGACATGTCCACTTCACCTTTCGAGAAACCAAAATGTTATGTCATCAAAATTATGCAGATGTTTTATTTGTACGTAATTCTTAATTATGTAATAAGGATAGCTAAATATATTATTAATATAAAATTTAAATATTCTATGAACTTACATTTACAGAAAACAACATTTATGTCAACTGGTATAAAAGGATGCCTGAACATCAACGGAGAAGTGATATACATGGCATATACTTATGAATTACAATAACAAATTCTGGATACTGTACAGAAAAACTAAAGAGAGGAATAATTTTAGAAAAAGCAGCGGAAAGAAAATTACACAAATTTATAAAATATGCAGGCATATCAAGTGATTGATTTCTAAAATTTTAGATCCCGGAACGCGCTCAACACGATTTATTAATTTAATAGAAATAATTATATATTTATAATATAATGTAATAATTATCAGCGAGATACAGGAACGCTGTTCCGTCGTGTTCCGTCAGAAATCAAGCCCTGCGTAAGACCAAAATCCAAATAATGCAGAAAATGGTATTTCTAATGCTGTTGTGTGGGTGTAAAAGCTGAACATTGAGATAGGCCGAAAAAAAGAAAGATGCTTTTGAAGTATGGACACGGAAGAAAATATTAAACGTACAATGGGAGGGCAAAAAGATAATTCCGAAATTTTGAAAAGAAAACAGAACTTTCTCTAAAAGCTAAAGTCAAAAAATGGAAAATAAAATATTTTGGACATACTATGAGTCGAAAAAAATCTCTAGAAAAGGATATTATGCTTGGAATGATAGAATGAAGCGGAAGAAAAGGGTGTAAGTGGCACAATTGAATAACTAATACACAAAATCACAAACTAAAGGAAAAAGGCAGTTCGAGTCCGAGTGAGCAGTGAACAAATTGATCCTATTGCTGGGTATATTCAGATAGGTCTAACAAGGGATGGCTTGCGATCTATGTTCTTGTACTATTTCTCTGCGCGTTCAGACCCCGCGAAGGATTGGGACCTGCAGATGAAAGGAGAGATCTCACAGCCGCTGCTTGACCGGGACTGGAGCCAACAAATAGACATCATCGCACTGAACAGTGTGTTTGATACATACAATCTTTCATACGTACATTCTGCCATTATTAGGGAAGAACTCGCTGAATTATCGGCGCGTCCCCTTCCAGTTTCGGATAGCAAGAAAAGCGAAGGAATGTTGCTCAAGTAATACAAATGCAAATATCAATGTTCGAAATTAAAACATCTTTCAAAAACCTGGTTTTTGAAACCATCGATCGAGTTCGTGCGGAAGATTATTTGTTTTGACAATGGCCGTGATTGTTAATTTAAATTTACGATTTAGACAAAACGGCAAAAGAAAGTAAAAAGAATAACAGCGAAACAAAGCTTGAAAACTATCGCCCAGGGTCATCTTATGGAGTCACAACTTCCTCAAATGGGTACAGGAAGGTGGGCGAGAGACCTTACACCTAGAGGGCTTGCGTTGGCCGCCTCTCTGCATACGGTAGGACATACGTAGGAAATGCCAGAAAAATGGGGTCATTTCTTGGGCTGAAGATAGTCTACTGGATGAGGATGTTACAATCACCGTTCGCTTTATTCGAACACATGTATTGACAGTGGTATAAGGCAATATTATTTCATATTTTAACTTTTTTATAAAATTGTGAATATCGGTTCTTTTCATTCACAACTCATCAAGCACGTCGATAATAAACATCAGGTTACATAAATTTTTTTACGAAATATGTTCATGCGTCTATACAAAATCTATGTTTTGAAAATATCAGCATCAATGTATTCTCGACACCTAGATGAGGATCGCCGATTTAATACTTTTGCATTCTGATTCACATTCCCTAATAGGAGGTTGATCAGTGAGACTGGTAATCCACGTTTTACTAGTAGTATGTTAAATGTTATAAATAGAATTGCTGCCCGATTAAATGTTACTGAAAAGCGTGTATGATGTTTAGAAAAATAGTATCTCAATGTAGAAATGTAAACGTTGCCGAAACTGTATAACAAAACATAATTTATCCCCCTCATAGACGGAGTCTATGTGACTATGTACTCTTCGAGTGTGATGTTCTTCTCTAAGGGTTAAAGTTGTATTGCTTTCGTGACAATTTAATGCATTAAAAAATACATATATATGTCACAATACAATGATTGACACTACATCCTTTTACATGATCATTTACGTAGTTTGTATCTAAATGACGCGCCGTGAATTACTTATTCCAATCTTCAAGTTTATACAAATATAACAGAATCATTTTATATCAATATAACTTACTAAGTAAGCTGGGACATGTCATGATTCTTAATATTATATTTTAATGTTTGTTACAGTGTTGGATTCAGGATGCATCTCGCCTTCGCGCTATTTTACCACTTCTTCAATTTTGTCCGAAAGTAGAAAACAGTTTTAAAATTTTACTTGGGAAAACAGATTCATCAGGTGAAGTCTATCAAGAAGACAAACGGCGTTTTGAGATCAAAAATAGAGTCGCACAATAAAAGAGCTCGTGCATAATTTCGGCTCATACTTTCTGGTAGTGGAATGATAACGGAAGATCTTAGAAGTAAAATGTATGTAAAATAAGACGTTAGAACATGGAATATTGGTGATATCTACACAATTAGTTCAATTTTCTTTTGAAATCAGTTTCCAAATCGGAATTGATATTTTGAGTAGTGCCTGAAATAACTTTTTGATGGTATTCGAAGGGAGACGGAAATATGTGAACAAGATATATAGTTTTATACGACTATTACAGATGATATGAGACCGTTTGGTTGTGTTACAGCATCACTAGTTTGATAAGTGGAGAAAAATATATTGAGATTGAAAAGGACGAAAAATAACCGACTGGCCGGCTTGCCTGCGTGAGAGCACGGCCTCCTCCCGTGCCGCAGGCCGCCGGGTTTGGGCGTTCGGCCGCGTCGAGGGATCCCACAAAAGGGTCGAGTGACGCAACTGCGTGAAGCGGGAGGGGGCTCAGGTAATTGTTTCCGAAATTTCACTTTACGCCGCTCCTATTCATCCGATTTGCATGATTGACACGGCGTTGGATTCAGGAAGCACGTCGTCATCGTGCTATAAGCCCACATTTTTTAATGTCTTCCCGGAACTATGAGAAAACGTTTTCAAAATTTTTTTGGAAATCTTTTTTGAAAAAACGGCATCGTAGCGTAAATTCTATTTTAAAAACGAGTCCAATGCCGTTTACAGATCGAAAATCGGACAATTTGTTCAGACGTTATCGATCTAGTAAATTCCGTGTGATAGTGCTGCGATCTATTGATTTTTCCTATAAGTATTTTTCGGTGCATTTAGCCTTAAGGTAGGACACATCTTCTCTTCCGCATGACAACAATGTTTGCAGTTTTCAGGGCACGGTCTTCTGGAGAGAGCATCGGCATTCCGGTGACTACTTCCGCTTCGATGTTCTATTCTAAATGTGAATTCTTGCATTCTTTCAATCCATCTGGCGACTTGACCTTCCGGATTCTTGAAGTTCAACAGCCATTTCAAAGCAGCATGATCCGTACTCAAAAGAAATTCTTTACCGTAGAGATATTTGTAGAAGTGTTCAACGGATTTCACCACAGCAAGTAATTTTCTTCGGGTTACACAATAGTTGCGTTCTGGCTTTGATAGCACTTTACTATAATAACCAATTACTCTCGTCCGTCTTGTATCTGCGATAATACCTCTCCAATACCAAGATTACTTGCGTCAGTATCCAGTACATAATTCCCTTGAGGTAGTGGATATCTCAATATAGGGGCACTTAGCATGGCGCTTTTAAGCTCTTTGAAAGCGCGTTGGCAATCTTGATCCAAATTAAACAGACGCTTTTCTCCGGTTAGCTGAGTCAGCGGTTTCGCGATGTTAGCAAATCCCTAAACATAGCGGCGATAATTGCTACATAGACCCAGGAAACTTCTCAATTCATGTTTTTCCTTTGGGACTGGCCATTCCTTCACGGCTTTAACCTTCTCCAGATCAGGTTCTACTCCCGTGCCAGATACTACATGTCCAAGGTAATTCACCTGCTTGCGAAATAAATGGCATTTCTTTGGGCTGAGTTTCAAGTTCGCTCCTTACAACCTCTTGAACACCTGTTCCAGGTTATTGATGTAATCTTCGAAAGACTCTCCAACAACAATTATATCGTCGAGGTAGACAAGACATGTCTCCCACGACAGACCTCTAAGCACGGTTTCGGTGGCGGCATAAAATTCCGAATGTGCCAATGACCACAAAGATGGTATCGACAATTCGCTTTTATCCGTGGGATCTAAACGCCATAGGTTATAGTAAATACCTTACAACCACGAGTACTTATTGTGCACAAAATACTGAAATAGAAACTAATAATGATCCTTCAAACATTACAATTAATAAGAATCAATTTCGTGAAATCATTGCTGAAGTATTTACGCACATTGCTAATATTTGCTTCATGAGGAGCCATCTCCAAGTAAGCATGCACTTCACAAGTTTTATTGCCAGTTTATAATCCATCGGCAAATACTAAAGATACTGAAATTCAGATGATAATTGAAGATCCTCTATTGTCTATTAATGAACTGTTTGCAGATCTTCCTCAAACAGAACAAAATGATAATTTATAACAGGAAAACATATCTGAATTACACTTAAACGACAATGGTGTGGTATACAATCGAGATGTATTAGAACAAAACATTGGATCAGTAATCATTCCCGAAGAAATTCAGCAAACTATCATTGTATCGCTGGAACACAAACCAGCCGAATTAGAGCTAGACAACATTGAACCAAGTCCAGGAGAACAAATCAATTTAATAAAAACCAGTGAAATCCCCTCCTTGGAATATCTTTAAGTGGCCATTAACACCGAAGCGGAAAGGGAGAATATGGAGGGAAATACGTCATTTGTGGTAACATCGACTAAATAGAAATAACAATATAAAGAAAAAAGACCGAGAAAAGAATTTAAAAAAACAACAGGAAGAACAACGGAAAAAAGATCGAAAGGAAAATAAGAGAATTCAATGTGAAAAGTAAAAAAGACGAGTGGAGAATATGGAAGAAAACCAGAGAAAAAAATTGGAAAGAATAGCAAAAATGTTACAAAGCAAAAAGAAGCCAAGATGAAAACAATAACACGCGAGAAGAAATGAGTGTACAAAAAAAAATTAATGGAATAAAATAAACTCTTAGAAAAGAAGACAACCAGCTGTTATGGTCGAAAATCAGCCAATCACTTCAACACATACATCCACCTTAAATGAACCATGGCCAATAGTGCATCTGTTGTGCGAGTTTGCCAAAGCCGTATGCACAAACAAAAAATATATTGTCAATTATGCAGAAAAAGCTTTCATTTGTCTTGCGTTAACAAAGAATGCGATTGTGATCGGTATGTTTGTGACGTGTATTTTTTTGGATTATTATGAATTAGGTGTTACGTCACGTCTAGGTGTTGCTAAACTTTTGTGTCTTATATCTATTATCGTTTGTGGTTTGAATAATTTTGTATATTTGTAAGGTATGTATATTTTAAGATTCTTTTTTATTGTGTATTATATTTTTAGGCAACTAAAATCAATGTATATATTAAAATAATTTGTTTTAAAAAGCGTTTGATTTTTAAGTAAATGGTCTTGAGTGCCAACTACCGCGCTCACGTGAAATTTCCGACTTTTGCAACTTTTCCGTAACTAATACTATAGTTTCTCAAGATTTAAAGATATTTCTGGATAAGTAAAATGATTTTGAATAAAAGATGCTATGCTATTTATGCTATGCTATGCTATTTATATAATCATCTTGACTACTGCTAGAGAGGGTCGCATATATTGGGACACCACGGTCCCTTGAGACAGGCGATCTGGATCTAGGAATAGGGCCTGTCGGTCTCGGCTTCTCTGGATGCGTTTGAGTGTTTGTTGAAGAATTTAAGCGTTTTGTTTCAGTTTTCGTTTCAGACTGGACAACAGATTTGGTATTGGCATCTCCGCCGATGTCATCAAAGGACACCTGGCAGGCAGCATCGCTCAACGTGGAGGCTTTGGGCGTTTGGTTCAGAATTTACTTTTTATGTTGACCACGGTGTCAGCGAAACTTCGGGCCATGTCCACGGGGTTTCGCGTCTGGTAACGGCGTCGTGCCTCCGGAAAGGAAACTTTCTCAGAGACTCTGATCTTCTGTATCTCTCTTTCTCTTAGGAATATGGGGCACTGGTTGGAATTTGAGGGATGTTTTTCACAACAGTTTACGCACTTTGCCTCTGCGGAGCAGTTAGAGTCACTACAAGCCTCCTTTCCATAGCGCACGCAGACTGCGGCGCTCATGCAGCGAGGTTGCGTGTGGCCAAACCTCTGGCATTTAAAACAGCGCAGAGGGTTTGGAACATACTGCCTGACATGGAGATTGTAGAAGCTACACGATATCTTCTGGTAGAGATGGACGGTCGAAGGTCAGAATCAGAGTTGGGGTAGGAGTGAGTACCCCATTGACTCTCCGCTGAATCCTGTAAATCTCTGACACACCATATGGCTCGAAGAAGGCTTTCAAATTTTCTTCCGATTCGGTAGAGAAATCTTCATGATTTACCACACCCTTGCAGAGGTTTAAGGTCGGGTGGGCGGACACTTGCACCTGGAGGCCGGCTATTTATTTGCTGATCAGTTCGTCAGAGCGACATTCAAAAAGAATTGTGCCGTTTCTCTGACGGACAACCGACTGAAATTTGCCAAACTTTTCAATTTCTCTGGCAAGTTTGATTGGGCTGACACTCTTCATAGTTTCATTCTCTCTTTTGCATGACATGACGAGACTCTGTCAGATTCATTACAGAAAAAACTCTCAAGATTAACTGTTACACCAACAAATCTCCTCTTGCTTATGAAAGAGGGCGGGGGGGTAGGGTTTTTGTTCATTAAGAGGATATCAGATGCATCCCCGTGGTCCCCACCCACCACGGAGCCCAACAAGGGGACACTCCATCGGAGTGCCAGGGTTGCCACGGGGATATAGTGGGGGTTACCGCAGCGCTGCACCGCCGTGGGTCCCCCGCTCACCCTGGAGTTCAGTACAAGACCTAGTCCAAGCCGGTTGATCGGGAGTGGGTTAGCTCCCCACCGCCCGTCTAGAAGAGTCCGTAGCCAAAGCAAGTGTATTGAGACCTACAGGAATGTTCCCAAAATACGTAAGTGCACAATCCCTAGATGCCAAGAAAAAGTAGCACGAGGAGAGTAATGGGAAACAGATAGGCCCTCAACCGCCAGGGAATACATTCCTCCGACGCGGTCGCCATGCACGCAAACACATTTGTGGGCGTTCAGCATACAGAGGGGGCCAGTGAAATAGAAGAGGGAGAAGAAAAGAGACAGGATGGTATAGAAGAATGAGAATGTAAAATGGGGAGAAGAAAAAGACTTGTGAAGGAATGGAATACTTAAGAGAACTCTCTGCACCAACCCACCTCGACGGGACTCTTCTCGAAATGGGCTCCTCCAGATGCTTTTTACAATGTAAGCTATCCGTCTAGCAGGGAACCCTTGCCCACATGCGATGTCAATGGCTAATAATAATAATAATAAACAATAATAAAAATAATAACAATGTACTTTTATTACAAATTTTCTCAATGTTTGCAGTTAATAATGTCAAAATATATTAAACCCTTAATATAAACTAGGAAAATAACATTTTAATTTAATCCCAATTAATCATGTACAGATGGGGCAGAATGGACTCCCTAGTTTCAAACACTCACTGTAGAGCGCAGGTGGGTTAGCGGAGTGGGGATATAGGCGTTAGGTCGTGGAAACGATGCCATTTTCATTTTAGTAGTCGCCATGCAATGGTCTGGTGAGCATTAGAGGCTTTGTCGTTGAAACGTTCTTTAAAAACAATGATGCAATGAAACAATGCATGAAACAAGTGGCGACAGAGGGCTTTTCATAGGCGGTTTGGTTTGGCTCGTCATAAGGTTCCTGATGCTAAAACCATTAGCAAATGGATTAATAGTGTACGGGCGACAGGATCTGCACTTCCTAAAAAACAGCTGGGCGATCTAAAAGTGTGAAGACACCTGAAAACATCGTGGTAGTGAGAGCGTCCATTGAACAGTCTCCATCGCGCTCTGCGCGGAAACATGCTGCTGCCCTTGGAATATCGTCCAGAACGGTAAGGCGAATTTTACACACTGACCTTCATTTACACCCGTACAAGATGATGGTCGTTCAAGAATTGAGTCCACAAGACTGGGTGAAACGTACAGATGCTTGTAATGCAATTTTAACCTCTGTGCGACCTGACGCTATTCTGTGGTCCAGCGATGAAGCGCATTTTCATCTCTCCGGTAGAGTAAATAAGCAAAATTTTCGTTACTGGGCGTCTGAAAATCCTCGTGAACTCCACCAAAGACCTCTTCATAGCCCCAAAGTTACAGTTTGGTTCGCCGTGTCCTCCATAGGCATAATTGGGCCTTTTTTGAATCTCAAGGTCTAACTGTTACTGCTACCTCTGAGCGTTATTGTGACATGCTAGAGAACTTTTTTCATTGATTCAGTGGTGAGGTGTAGTTGACATTTACATAATTGAAATGATTGAAGGCGTTGTCATTGTCAACAATAGTATTTATTTCACAAATAGCAGCTTTCGATGGCTTAGCCATCATCATCAGTTTTCTGGTAAAGAAAAATATAAAATTAGAATTGACATAGTTACCTAATTTTAAGAACACATCTTAAGAAATGAAAGGAGAAGAATTAAAGAAAAAAAAGAATGAAAGAAAGAAAGGGGGGCGGAGAGTTAGATCTTTATAATATAAAATAATTTATATAATTTAAAAACATCTTAAGAAATGAAAGAAGAAGAATTAAAGAAAGCAAAGAAAGAAGGGACGAGAGTTATATCTTTGTAATATAGTAGTTTTTAATTTAAGCAAGAAATGAATGAAAAATATAGTACATGTACAATTTTGAGAGAGAAAATACGAAAAGTAAGTTGAGCTGTTTTACCTGTTGTCTGAAGCCACAAAACGACTGCGCGGTTTCGCGTGCCTCGGAAGCTTAAGTACCGTCTGTGTGGGGTGGTGGAGGAGGGTTAATGGCCTGGGTGCGGTGCTGTGTTGTGTCATCCCGAAGAGTGTGGTGTGAGGGTGGTGTCAAAAAGTAATTTTAGCAGAGGGAAGGGGTTGTAGTTTAGCTTACATTCAGTAGGTTACTATTGAGATGAATGTGAAGGTTTCCAATGTTAATCTGGTATGATATTGATTTTCATTTCCAGTATGTAAGTCTATGTGTGGATTGAATGTGTGACCTGTCTCAAGTAAATGATTGGCAAAGGAGATTTGCAGGTGTTGTGTTTCCAAGCTGTGTATATGTTCTTTATTCTTGTATTGAAAGTTCTGCCTGTTTGACTAATGTATTTTGCTTCGCAATCGTGGCAATGTAGTGCGTAGACACCGCTTTTTTCTAGAAGATCTGTGTGTGTTTTAGGAGATAAGATTTTTCTGAGAGAATTTTGTTTTGAATGAAACTTTGATACCGGCTTTGTATATATTGTGTGCGACTTTTTCTGAAAGTTTTCCAAAATATGGTAAGCAAGTGTACTTGTCTGATGTTAGTGTTACGTTAGAGAGTGTAGTGTACATTTTCAGTTTCGTTTGTGAATTTTATGCGTAATATGTTGTTGATAAGAGCTGTGTTGTAAACTGTTTGCCATAGCAATGTGTTGAATATTGTTCAGTTCTTGCAGAAAATGAGATTTAGTGAGAGGCAGGCTTAGTGATCTGTGTAACATGTAGTGGAAGGCGGCGTGTTTGTGTTGAATAGGGTGTTGTGAAGAGTTGTGGATGACAGTGTCTGTGTACGTCGGTTTTCTGAAAATATTGAATGCATGTATGTTTTCAGATATGCTGATATTGAGGTCTAGGAAATTGATAGATTTGTCTTCATTCTGTAGTTCTGTAGTGAATTTTATAGTAGGATGTATGTTGTTGAGAAAGTCAGTAAAGTGGTCAATTTGTCAAGTCGTACCGGTCCAGAGAACAAGGATGTCGTCTACGTAACGGTGCCAATATGTAATATATTTGAGAAGTGGATGATTTGAGAGGAAGATGGTCTGTCCGAAAGAGTCCATAAAAATATTTGCAAGGAGAGGAGAAGGGGTGAGCCCATAGGGATTCCTGAAGTTTGTCTGTAAAATTTATTGTCAAAAGTGAAGTAATTTTGGTCCATGCATAGGTTGAAGAGATTTTGGAGTTCATCACGAACGGGTATCGGACATGATGATTTGTCTAGTAAGTTACGTTGCAATCTGAAGTCGGAGTACTAGGAAAGAGATTCTTTATGTCAAATGAAACAAGTTTTGCATAGGGTGGAACGGGAATCTGTTGGATCTTTTCTACTGGATCTAGACTGTTTTTTTCAGAATATGAAGGTTTGAACTGGATGTGTTTATGGAAGAGGTTATTTAATTTCTGGGCGAGTTTGTGGATTAAAGTGTGTGTGTACGAAACCACGGGTCTGACGGGGGTATTCTCTTTGTGTAATTTGGGCAGGCCATAAAGCCTCGGAGGAGAAGGGTTAGATGGTATGTATTGTTTGGGATAGGGAAACAATGCTTGAGAATTGTTAAGTTCTGTTTGCTGACAAAGGTACTTCTTAGTAGGATACTATTCTTGCTTGCTGACAAAGGTACTTCTTAGTAGGTACGATTCTTAGTAGGATAATAAATACTATTGTTGACAATGACAACGCCTTCAATCATTTCAATTCGAACTTTTTCAACCTAAATTGGAAGAGTATGTTCAGCAATATGACACACAAACCTTTTGGTTGCAACAGGACGGTGCTACGGTTGCTACGGCGCTACGGTGCTACGGCTATAAGACTGTTTCCCGGCCGCCTGATCTCCTTACGTGGCGATGTTCCATGGCCCTCGCTCCCGGATTTGAGCCCATGCGATTTTTTCTTTAGGTTATCTCAAAGCTGAGGTTTACGAGTTCGACCAAGGACCTTGAAGCCTCTTATGAAGCAATTACAGATGTCGCTGGAATATCAGAAGATATGCCGAGAAGAGTTTTCGAAACTTTTTGAACGACTCAACATGCATCGCTCGCCAAGGTCGTCACCTGGATGAACTAATTTTCACAACCAAATGAGAATAAAATGGCATTGAATGTAGTTTTGGGAAATAAAAACGTTTTGAGATTATCTTAATTTGTTCTTTCACAATTCATCTCTAATCAGGGAGTCCATTCTGCCCCACCTTGTATAATTAAGATTTAATTGTGAAATGAAGTAAAGGAACATAATTTTTTAACAATTAACAAAACTGGGCCTGAAAACCTGAGCGTTCGGGATCATTTCAAGGTGTTAAAGCTCCTCAGTTCGCCGTATAAGGGACGGGAAGAAACGGTCCTACGCCTAGGCGGCGCATACGTTGACAGCCTCTCCACGTGCGAAATACGAAGATAGGCTCAGGTCAGATGGGAGATAGCTCGATGAAGGACTCTCAGAAAAGATTCTCTTCAACGGAATCAATAATTATTATTTCATATTTCAACTTTTCCGAAGTTTAAATTATGTGAGGTTTTCATTTACATACAAAGTATGCAAAATGTAAACACCAGAACCGAAATTATTGACAATAATAAGAATAGACTGTAATACAGTTGTTGCAGTGAGCCATCTCCTTTTATTTTTTATTAATTAATTAATTTATTTATGTATTTGTTTCTAACTTTTCTTGTGTATGACGAAATGTAATACTTCAATATTATGAAAGTATAAGGAAACGTTTCATTATTACGCTAGAAAGCAATTATTGTATTTAATTTAAATCTATTAATTAAGAAGAAATTCTTGGTCTACACTAAGCAGTGTTAATCACGAGTCTCTTCCGATCCTCGGCCGGCTCGGACTGCTTACGAGAATACTCTGTCCCTACGAGATACGAGAATCTCGTAGTCGGCGGCTCTCGTTGCCTCCCGCAGAGAAAGAGATTCTCTTTCGCCAGTGCACTCACGTGGCCTTGCCTCGGCGCTTCCCCCTCCACGACCCTTCTTCCTTCTTCGGCCAGCGAGAATGATTCGCAGTTCGGACGAGATACGAGAGAGACTGAATGCAGTTTTGTCCGTCTCTACTAGTCCATCAGCATGGCTCATATAAGAGGTACTTAACGCCCAGCAACACGCATGCAGTCCACAATGATCTCCTTCTGCGTTGCAGTAATTTTGATGCAAGATTAATTTAACAAACGATGGCTCAAATTAGTTCTTATATAGAAAACTTACACTTGTACTTCTTTATATCAGAATTTTTCTTAGAATGAACGGATAGTAATGCGTTGTGGCCAGGCTGCAGCAAGCTTTGGCGCGCGCGCATCTTCCTGTCCCCTCCCCCCTGCCACAGAGCCCCACAAGGGCTTGGGACTGGTAGCTGATAAATATATAACGTAATTAGTCTTCCTTTCGACAACATGATTTACACCTTTTAAACATGTTTACAACACAAACTTCGTCTCCGTTGTGAGCAAGAATGACTTATGTTTTCTTTGCTTGATAAAGTCATAATTATCGTATCATTCTTTTATAATAGGAGAATGATACGATAATTATGATTTTATTAAGCAGGCATTATGTAATTGAAATAATGTGATTTATTTACACACATTTGTTAAATAGATTTTGAATGTTTTAAATGTATATTTTCAATACATAATTAATCTGACAAAGTACCTGGCTGCTGTGGCCAGCTACTGCTCTGCAAAATGATTAGGCTTGATGAGGTCGACAGGTCCGTTTATGAAGGAACATCACCCTCTCAGAAATCACAGGCCGGTTGGTCCAGCAAGGTTCACTTTTATCTTAGATGCTGTTGTAACCAGGAAAGGGAATAAAGCAACAAAGTCTCCGTTTCGAATAGGAAGGTTTTGTGTAACTATTGAAACCTTGTTGCGATTTATGGTATCCTTTTTATAGTGTAATGATGCGTGTAGTAGTATAGTAGAATATGGAATTCGGAACTTTGAACGATTTCTGAATGGACAGATGCATAGAACTAATGATTATTTGAATTACCCCGATGAAGAAATTCAACTCGATTCAACAAAGCATCAAGAAAAGCAGAAATCTAGTGGAGATAACTTCCGCTTTTATGAAAGAGGCCAATATTTTGATTAAAAAAGCCATTTTAGATAAAAAGTATTGCTATAGTATCCCGTACTACAAAACCATGAGAAAAGGTGTACTATTAGCAATATTCCACTAGATGTAGATCTCATGGACATTGCCAGTGATATAAATAAAGACCACGTTAAGAAAATGAAAGTAGTGAATGCGAGGCGCATTGAAAACGAAAAACAGTTGAAGGCGAGAAAACGAAATTTCTTACCAAGATGGTTGGATCTTCGACAGGCAAATCCTACCAGATATGGTCAGGGTGTACCGAAGAAAGTTAACGTACCTTTACCAAAATTCTGCATAAATGTAGTCATGGACATTTAAGTTTTTCATGTAAAGGGAAACAAAGATGCTAAATTTGCGGGGAGTTAGATCATGAAAATAGTTACAAAGGTATAACCCTAGATGTGAAAACTGTTTTGGAAATCATAGATCTATTGATAGATCCCCTATTACATTTTCAACAACGAAGGAAACCGCCTTATGGCATTAGAGAATATTTCCTTCTCTAATGCCAATAAAAGCAAGCCAGAAATTGAAGGAAGTTAGACCGAAATCCTCAAGAGCTTACGCACGAGAGAGATTCGAAACTGAGATTCCAGAATCGATCCCAGAGAACTTTCCAACACTTTCGGGAGCCACGCAGCATCCAAGTAGCTTTGCGGGAAGTGTTGGATGAAGCGCCTGAAGTCAATCATTCTGAGTTAAGGTCACGATCAAACGTTCACCGTTGCTAGAAAAGAACGGTCAACCCAAAAACAAATCTACTGGGCAGTTAAAATGTTTCGAGTTTGCAGAGGACTTCTGTAAAGAAGCAAATAAGTAAGGAAATGCGAACTAAGGTTTCTAAAATTTGTTCTTCCATTATGAAATTGAGACCCGAAAACGCAAGTTGGCGAGGTGAATGGGGCTCAGAGTGGCTTCAGGCCTAGCTAATGAAAAGATAATTCCAGAGTCCACATCGAACTGTACTCTTGGAATTCAATATCAAGAACAACAATATACGCGTATTCAATCAGAAAAGTCAAGGTCATAATAATGAAAGGAATCAGGACTACATCTTTCACGATCCTCACATTTTTTCTTTGAATGAACATGCTGATGTCGATACTAAATCGGTAACAATTAATACTTCTAAAGATCCTATCGTATAATCCCTAACTTCGATATTTTCGTTTTCTTGTTTTTACTATTATCATTTTTTCCTAGTAATCTTCATATCTCTTAATATATTACAGTGGAATTGCAGAAGTATCATTCCCCAAATCCCTGAATTTATAAAAAAATAGCCTAAGAGAACATATTATTATTTTATACGAAACGTGTCTATCCAGAGATAAAATTTGTTGATTTTAAAGGCCTTTATTATGTGAAACATGGTGGGGAGCAGACCTTTGTACTCTTTTGCTAATATACAGAACACTGATTCATGCACGGATCGAATATGGAGACTTTTTGCTTGTTAACTGTGCAAAGAATAGTTGGGTAAATTTAGAAATATTACAATCTAAGGCCGCGTTTATGTTGGAGCAGCGATAAACGATGAGAGCGACCAGAGAGTAGGTGTTGCGAAATCGCAGCGGTGCAGTGTTCATGACGGAGCAGTGCGAAACAGCGCCACTTCGAATCCACGAGAGACATCTACAGGACATTCGGCGAAACTAACTTGTCAATTCAATACCAACCTTATGTAAATCACCCGCCATATTTACTTAAATGGGCTTAGGGACTTTTGGTTACCGTTCAGAGAGTATACTAATAGAGTCACTCAACGTTAATCCCATCGCTCTTATTCAAATTTTTAATTTTCATGGAGAGGGAAGCAGCCATCTTAGACCCAGTTTGAGCCAATAGCGTCGAAGGGCGTTCTACCAATGGATGTGGCGCGTAATGACGGCCGGGAAATTTAAAATGAAGTTGTTTTCAAAATGGCGTCAAATTAATACATTCTTTTTATGTAAAATAAATACGCTAGGCAATTTAGAAGACTAAAATATTAGGATTTGGAATCCTAAGTCACTGAATAGATTTTTTGTCCAGGGAGTGCAAAATAAAAAGTTATTTCATAAACACAATATTTATTTCTAAATTATGTAAATAGTCATACACAATATAAACAATAATACGCATAATACAATTTTTTACAAAATAAATGTAAGAAGTAATCAGACATAGAGATTATTTTACTTTGCCATTGACTAAATATTGAAACCATGAATTTAGACAATTGTCCAAATATAACTAGTGACCATTACTTCTTTAATATTGCATCATTATTAAAATGACATTCCAGCTATCAACACCTGTCAAATTTCTGCCTATTAACAAAATTGCTACTAAGGTACAATACAAATGAATATTATTGATAAGTTTTATAAATAAACAAGAAACTTGCATCTGTACAAACAGTCCACAAAATCTATCTTTTTTTGCGAGCTTTCTTGAAAAAAGCAATATTACAAACTGCATTACAAGAAACATGTTTTACCTCCTACCTAGTACAAGTGATGAACTAAGTAAAAAAAATTACGTGATTCTACTTCAACTTCATTTATCTCAAAGCAGAGTTTTTGGACTTAGAAGGTTTCACTAATATTCCGATATCACAGACTACACATTTGTCCAAAAGCATGCCTAGTTGCTTAATGGATCGTGGATGAAAATCCAAAGGCCGATAATATATCCAGAATTACTCAACATTTGATACAGATATTGAACAGTTTTTCAATTACTAAAAAAATATTTTCATGTCTTTCCCAATCATGTTATGTGACATAACGCACACAATTTCTGCAAAACAATATAACTAAATAAAAGCACTTATCATACTCAGGAGATTATATCCAACAGACATCTCAAGAACCATCAGAAATATGTTTAGAAGATAGCTAATGCTTCCTGGTAAAAATGCCAAACTGTTACACAAAGACTTATACATAGTTCACGAGACAGATAGTGGACCAAAAAAAACTGAGATAAAAATTTACTGCTACAGAAACACCAAATGATTATCCCTCAAAAATACATTTTTTTATTTATTAAATTGAATCCCAAAAAACTTCAATTTGGTACATGTCTGCATGGTACATGCAAGTGGTCCTGCAGTTTGGATCTAATAAATTACATACAGTAACTGGAAATGCAACAGAATAGCACAGACTTTCTCGAAGTTAAGTTTTCGAATTTCCTTTGGTGTAAACTGCTCTATGGTCTTCCTCATCCTTTGCCAGCTGGCATCTATCGCCACCAAAATACATTTTGCCATTTTCTCAACTCTTCGATTACCAAATAGTAGAACCGAAATATTATTTTAAGAGTATTAAAGAAGGGTAAAACCTAGTCTTAAATAGCAATTTTATGTGCGTTAAGCTGTTACTGTAAATGCGAAGTAGAAGCTCTTTTCTCTGGAATCTATTTGAGTTTTGAAAACTTCATTTGAAGTAATTTGAAGAACTTTCACAAAAATATCAAAAAAAAAAAAATAACAAAAAATTTAAAAATGACATTCATCATATTAAACAGTACCATTACCACTATCCGTTGAAATAGTTTAAAGAAAGAAATTGAAGCCACCTTTGAGAAAATGGCGTTTGAGCTATTCTGAAAATGAGTAATTTTAACTCATTTGAACAAAAAAGTGTTGAGTTTTCGAGAAAATTTACTTGACATTATTTAAAGCGCATGTATGCATAAATATAATACTGTGCAGAAATCGCATCTAAAGTATTACCGACATGAAAACAAGTCACAGAAATTACATTTCTGTAATTTTTGAAAAAATAAAATACAATAAAATAAAAAATATGGCAATATGGCATTTGTCATCGTATAGGGTTCATTTAGCACTAATCCACCCAAATTAAGAAAATAAAATCACCTTAAATGAAGAACTATTTATGCACAACAAATTTAATTCGAAGGAAAAGTCTCTATCTTCAATATTGTAATTGTAAGAAGTTGCCGATAAAAACGCATACTTTTACAATTCCTGAAAAGTCAGAGTTAATCCTGAAAATCGGACCTTTGACACCCACCTTTATAAGTATATTTTACTCTGTTCGTATGGGGTTGCGAACGTTACGTAAACACACTGCAAAGGGACGCAAGAGGGGGATACGCTTGGTTCAGGGTCGGGGGGTGGATGCAACGTAGATTAAAGGACTCGAATGGTAATGGCATCTGTGTGCTTTGCGGTGATAGGGAAGAATGGATCCACATCCTTTTAATTTGTAGTGCGACCGAAACTTGGAGAGGAAAATGGATGGAATGGAAATTACTACTTCCAACATAGGAACGTAACGCTCGCCCAAAACATTCTAGAGGATAAAAGAGCTAACTTCATGAAAGAATTAGGAACATTTCTCGGAAAGGTTCGACCACTAGAGAAACTGAAATTAAGGAGTGGGAAAACAGCAGTGGTTAGTACGAGCAGAGCCTAGACAGGAGAGAAATATGTAATAAATGAATAAACTAACAATAATTAAGTTAGTCAGTAAGTTATGTTAGGTTAGTAAACAGTACAAAAAAGTTATAAATTGTAGTCAATTGTTAGCATAAGTAGATAAATAAGTCAATAAAAATATATATTAACTTAAAATAATTAAAATAAGTTAAATAAATTAAAATTAAATTAAAATAATTATATAAATTAATTAAAATAAGTTAAATAAATTCAAAATAAATTAAATTAAAATAAAATAAAAGGAAATGGTTAAAATAAAGCACATTAGGGGGCGAAGGGAAGTGGGAATCGGAAATGTTAGGGCAGAGGCGTTGGTGCGGACGATTTTCTGTGGTGCTGCTTGTTTTCAGGTGCGGTGGAGGCCAAACACTGGAAGGAGAATGCCTGACGCCCGCGCCAAATAAATAAATAGTCTAATGTATTGTAGTGGCTTAAAGGCCTTCGGCCTAGCCACATTGCATCAGGTTTTCTAATTTGGCTGTAATAATTACCTATTAAATAAATAAATAAATATTTTACTCTGTTCTTACAAGAAATTAAAACAAAAAATTTGGAGCCATTTTTAGAGAAAATTTTGAATCATTTCCTACGGCTTAATATAAAGTTCCCAAAAACTAAGGAATGTTTTTTAAAATTTCAAAGCTTCTACCAGAGACATATTGATAGGGGTTTCTTCAATTTGAAAAAAATTCTACGCATGTTTTAGGCGCTAGGTTTGTTCACATACTACAGACGTTTTGCTTGTAATTGGTTTTTCGGCATCAAGATCTCCAAAAACCGAGATTCTGACTACACCACGTGTTACAGGATTTTTTCTCTTCATTTAGCAACCGAGAACTCAGGAGAAATGTTGTCCACTACAAGCAGAGCATCACAAGAAAAGTAACATTAATTTTAATAATGATACATAATGCATTATTTACCATTTGACTGTATAAATGAGTATAAACAACCTGTAAATAACTATTGTACTACAGCTTCCGGGTCAATGACCCCATCTCAATCTGGTTTTTTGTCCAGTTTCCCTGATCCATTGAGCAAATGCTGAGATGGCCCCTTGTTTTGCTTCTGGACATAAATGTAACTTCATTATCTGTGCACGTCTTCTAGAATTCAGTGGGAAATACAATTATTCAAATTATCGTTTCCATGTTGTCGCGGCAGGAAGTAATAAGAGCCAAAATTTATTGCTTATTTATCCTTGAAAATAGATTTTATTGGGAGTTTTTGTTTTTTTTCTCCCTTTCAAAATTCAAAATTTAAGTAGTATATGACTAGGGATCACAGAATTTTGAAAATGTGCATACAATTCACTTTTCCCCATAGCACGTCATCATACGCAGTTTTAATCGTTTCTTTCTGACGTAAAATAAATAAAATAAATAATTTTTTTTTACCCATTATTACAGTAGCATAAATGTCATAACAAATATAATTACATTGGGCGTTTCTTTGAGGCCATTTACAACAAAAATTAGTTCTTCTGCTTAGGATTTATTTACTGATATATTTTTAAAAAGTCCGGCCAAGTGTTGCAGGTTGCATTTGACATGTCATTTAGTTTTGTCTTCATGCAATTTAGTAGAGTTACCACAAAAATTGGATGTTATGAGGTGTCGGAGCTAACGGCACTAATATATAGCAGAAAAATCGGCGGTGATCTTCCCCCGCTGGATGGCGAGATCCGGCAACGACCTACCGTCGGATAGTGGGGTTCCCCCTAACCAGGACTCTCCCACCAGCGGGGCACCGCCCCAGCCGGGACAAGCTCTAAGCTCCCGACCGGTCTCCCGGGATATGTGGTAGTGTGGTGCATCCTATTTTTATAGTGCGTAAGGGGGCCAGGATACAAGGAAGAGGAAGGAAAGATCGCGCGCGGCCGTGGCCCGTTTGTTAGGCTACTGCTACAGAATTCGCTTAATATTGATCGCAGAATCAACGGAAAACTACCGATCAGAGCAGCAGGCTGCTAGAATTCTCCTCCAAACAGCGACTGGACTCGACCTAGCTATGTAGCTAGTGTCGAAATCCTGCCGACGGGACTCAAACCTAGGACCTCTCGGTCTGAGACATCAGTTGATGCCCTGAGCCACCTCTCCCGCACTGGTTTAATACTTACGGTTTCAACTATTATTTTACAGCTCAAATTTAGAAAAATCAACTTTTTATTAGTTGGCCTACATAAAACAGACATTTAAGACATACTACATACCTTTTTTTACACTAGCTCACCCTTACATGTATAAATCTGCATATATTTTGTATCCGATCTCACCCAATGGTGTGTGGAACTCAACCACGGTGACATTGGATAAAACCTGATTTTGGGCAGGGGAAACTCCTACCCCTCGAAACCTAATAGCGTCGGGTGGGAAACACAAGGATTGGCGATACGAAGATTGGCCTACAGGATAGAAAATAGAAGTGTGCCCAAGTAAGTGGAAGCAATGGCACACCAAGTTTGGAGGATTACAGGATGTATAGGAAGTGACAGCGGACAGCGTCTGATTAGTCCCCTTTCTACGACAGAGGAGGTCCTGAGGTGCTATTCTACTAAAAACCTGACACCACACGGGGAATTATTATTATTATTATTATTATTATTAATTATTATTATTATTTATTCATTCACAGTTCACTGGTAATAGATTGTAGTCACATAGATACAATACATCAAAGCATACAACAAAAATCAACAGTAATGATAATAAAAATTTAACATTTATAATATTCATAAATACTAATGTGATTAAAATAGCAACTAAACACACTCATTACTTCCAAGAATTTTCGGACCAATGTCACGTACAAAGTATGACACATTTGGATATTTATTATGGCATTTTTATTTATTTTCAGCGCTTCTAGGAATTCTTTAAAGACTTCGGGATGACGCCGTTGCTGAAAGAACCACGGGAACGGTTTTGATTTCGAGATTTTCCCATTGCTCCTTCACGACATGTGCCAATTCTTGTACTTCTGGATCTTCGTATGATATGCTGTAGAGATTGTGTGTCACAACTGCCATGTCTACAAACCATATTTTCTTCTCATTTTTATTCAGAGTGTTATATCCGGTATGATGTACTGTACGGTCCGTCAAATACTACGATCCCAGTACAATTTATAGTTATTGTTTCTAGACATTCTTTGGGATATACTTGTAGTATGGTGTATCATGGCATGGTGCTAAACCACAGATCTTGACGAGTTGGGCGTGATAATTGACTCACCATATCATTCCTGTTCTTATACTCCTGTTGGGCGAGTACACTGCATCCTGCTGTAATATGTTGAATTGTCTGCCAGCTTGGCCACAGGCCGGCAGTTATCAGAGGTCATTCGGGATCTTTATGACATATTTGAGATAGTTTCTGGTGCAATGACTTGACCTTGAATGGCAACCATGAACCCTCAGTCTCGGGTAGAGATATCCAGTGCTGAGCCATTTGTACGACATGTCTACGTCTACATTTGGATTGGCTATTTCAGCTGGGTATCTCCCATGGATTGCTTTGTGCTCCCAGAGACTATCTCTTGTTGGAAGAGGGTGAGTTCTATATTAGCTTGATTAAGACTCAGAGGTGTATAATTGTAGTCTGCTTCAAGTACCACTTTATGTAGATGAGAAGATAACGCTTTCTTCCTGAAGTATTTCTCCATACTGGTAATCTGTTTCAAATGGAGATTACTTATTTTCAGGATACCACGACCTCCCATCTTCCTTGGAAGCGTTACCCTTTGAATTGAGCTTTTGGGTGGTGGTATTGGGAACGCTCATTTGGACTCTAATAAGCCTTTCCAAGAATTCAATATCCGTCCTGGACCATTTAATGATGCCCAGTGAGAAAGTTATTACTGGTATTACATACATGTTAACCGCTGCAGTTAGGTTCGTGAATTGAGGATGGTTTTGAATAAACCTTCATTCTCTTCTCGAATTCCACCTGCAGCTTTTCTTTAATTCACTGTGGATTATCAGCTTGTTTTGTTGAATTCCCAGGTATTTATAAAGTTCATTTTCTTCCAGGGCTGTTATAGTCGTCCCTGTCAGCGTTTCATGTTCTACCTCGCTGATGAGTTTACCCTTCCTTATACTTTGGATTTTGCATTTTCGATACCAAATTGCATTCTTATGTCGGTTGAGAATCTTTGGGTGACATGAAGAAGTTTCTTCAGTCCCTGTAATGTTCCTGGGTACAGTTTGATATCGTCTATGTATGTTAGATGACTCACATCATGTTTGCTCTGACCTTTCAGCTCATATCCAACTCCCATGCTTTCCAGCAAGGAGGAAAGGGGATTCATAGCAAGGCAGAACCAGTAAGGGCTGAGACTGTCGCCTTGGAATATACCTCTGCGGATTTTCAGTGTCTTAGTGACAATTCTTTCACTACTTGAGGACATATGTATTGTTGTTTGCCAGTGATATATTACGTTCGTAAGAAATCTTACGATTGCATGGTTAACACGATATAGCTTTAGAACATAAGATCAGCCGTCATGCGGGACCATGTCAAATGCCTTCCTGTAGTCGATGAAACAAGTATACAGATCTCGTTTTTTTTGGGATGCCCGAGACATGATGACACTGTCGATTACGAGCTGTTTCTTTCACCCCAATGAACCCTTGCAACAGCCTTTTGGTACCCGAAAGAATATTGTTTTGTTCACAATGTTGTTCTATCACTGTTTTTAAACAACTAGTGATGATTTTATAAAGCCCGTTGAGGCATGTGATGGGTCGGAATTGTCCGGGATCTGCGGCATTGTTGGATTTCGGCTTAATGAAAGTGATCCCCTCGCACAGGGCCGTCGGTAGTTCTTCAGGTGTTTCAGAAAATGATTAATGAGAGCTCGAATTATTTCATGTATACAGGTGAATCTTTTAAACCAAGTTATGAAGTCCATCTGGTCCAGGGCATTTCCAATTTTTGAGTTTGTTAAGCTGTTTTAGAACATCCATTGATATATCGGAAACTTCCATTTCTAGTCTTGCTTGATACGCCTGACACTTCTGTCAGCCATAATACGGAACTGGAAATGACTTCTGTTGACCTATATCGTGGTCCAGTGATCTTCACAGTTGATTTCTCCGGTAATTTTCCCTGAATGGACTTCTGTTTCAGATTCTCAGAACCTCTTCTGGTTTTTAATAAAATCCTGATTGTCTTTTTTTCCTTTTCAAGCTTTTGGTGTAGCGTCGTATTCTTTGCGAATACACACTGAGTGGTTGTTTGAGAGTATCTATTACTTCAAATGTATTTTGGTTTTCGTTGTATTGCGCATGTTTGCAGTATTTCCTCCTGATTCTCCATACTTTCCTTCTGATGCGCTGTTTTGCTTCCTTTTTGAAAGGCTTCGATAATGGCAATGTCAGATCTGAGTTGTTTTATTCTTCCCTCCAGCCGTCTCTTCCGTTATTTATTATTATTATTATTATTATTATTAATTTTTTAGCAACAGAAGATGTGATAAAAAAACTTTTTCCTTTTTTAATATAATTAAACATCCTTATTTCTTTTGCAGGATTTTTTTATTTATTTTACGTCAAAAAGTAAAAACTGCGTATGACGTGCTATGGGGAAAAGTGAATTGTATACATTTCAAATTCATGATCCTAGTCATATACTACTTAAATTTTGAATTTTGAAAGGAGAAACAAAAACTCCCAATAAAATCTATTTTCAAGGATAAATAAGCAATAAATTTTGGCTCTTATTACTTCCTGCCATGACAACATGAACGATAATTTGAATAATTGTATTTCCCACTGAATTCTAGAAGACGTGCACAGATAATGAAGTTACATTTATGTCCAGAAGCAAAACAAGGGCCATCTCAGCATTTGCTCAATGGATCAGGAAACTGACGAAAAAACCCGATTGAGATGGGGTCATTGACCCGAAGCTGTAGTACAATAGTTGTTACAGGTTGTTTATACTCATTTATACAGTCCAAATGGTAAATAATGCATTATGTATCATTGTTAAAATTAATGTTACTTTTCTTGTGATGCTCTGCTTGTAGTGGGCAACATTTCTCCTGAGTTCTCGGTTGCTAAATGAAGAGAAAAAATCCTGTAACACGTGGTGTAGTCAGAATCTCGGTTTTGGAGATCTTGATGCCGAAAAACCAATTACAAGCAAAACGTCTGTAGTATGTGAACAAACCTAGCGCTTTAAAACATGCGTAGAATTTTTCAAATTGAAGAAACCCTATCAATATGTTCTGGTAGAAGCTTTGAAATTTTAAAAACATTCCTTAGTTTTTGGGAACTTTATATTAAGCTGTAGGAAATGATTCAAAATTTTCTCTAAAAATGGCTCCAAATTTTTTGTTTTAATTTCTTGTAAGAACAGAGTAAAATATTTATTTATTTATTTAATAGGTAATTATTACAGCCAAATTAGAAAACCTGATGCAATGTGGCTAGGCCGAAGGCCTTTAAGCCACTACAATACATTAGACTATTTATTTATTTGGCGCGGGCGTCAGGCATTCTCCTTCCAGTGTTTGGCCTCCACCGCACCTGAAAACAAGCAGCACCACAGAAAATCGTCCGCACCAACGCCTCTGCCCTAACATTTCGATTCCACTTCCTTCGCCCCAATGTGCTTTATTTTAACCATTTCTTTATTTTTTTTTAATTTAATTTATTTTGAATTATTTAACTTATTTTAATTAATTTAATTTTTAAATTTTTATAACTTATTTTAATTTAATTTTAATTTATTTAACTTATTTTAATTATTTTAAGTTAATATATATTTTTTTATTGACTTATTTATCTACTTATACTTAACAATTGACTACAATTTATAACTTTTTTTGTACTGTTTACTAACCTAACATAACTTACTGACTAACTTAATTATTGTTAGTTTATTCATTTATTACATATTTCTCTCTGTCTAGGCTCTGCTCGTACTTTAACCACTGCTGTTTTCCCACTCTTAATTTCAGTTTCTCTAGTGGTCCGAACCTTCGAGAAATGTTCCTAATTTTCATGAAGTTAGCTCTTTTATCCTCTAGAATGTTTGAAGGAGCGTTACGTTCTATGTTGGAAGTAGTAATTTCCCATTCCCATCCATTTTCCTCTCCAAGTTTCGGTGCACTACAAATTAAAAGGATGTGGATCCATTCTTCCCTATCACCGCAAAGCACACAGATGCCATTACCATTCGAGTCCTTAATCTACGTTGCATCCACCCTGACCCTGAACCAGCGTATCCTCTTGCGTCCCTTTGCAGTGTGTTTACGTAACGTTCGCAACCCATACGAACAGAGTAAAATATACTTATAAAGGTGGTGTCAAAGGTCCGATTTTCAGGATTAACTCTTGATTTTTCAGGAATTGTAAAGTATGCGTTTTATCGGCAACTTCTTACAATTACAATATTGAAGATAGAGACTTTTCCTTCGAATTAAATTTGCTGTGCATAAATAGTTCTTCATTTAAGTGTGAAGATTTTTGTAAATTTTAGTAGTTTTGTGCAATTGTGGGTGAACTATTTGTAATTATTAAAATTACAAAAGATTTTCCCAAAACTGCTCCAATTTTTTTTAATTTTAGGTACGGTTAGTGCTAAATGAACCCTATACGATGACAAATGCCATATTGCCATATTTTTTTATTTTATTGTATTTTATTTTTTCAAAAATTACAGAAATGTAATTTCTGTGACTTGTCTTTCATGTCGGTAATACTTTAGATGCGATTTCTGCACAGTATTATATTTATGCATACATGCGCTTTAAATAATGTCAAGTAAATTTTCTGAAAACTCAACCTTTTTGCAAATTTTTAATTTTTTTTTAAATTTAAGGTAGTGTAATGGTACTGTTTATTTCTGCACATCTTATAGTATTCTTTTGTTTTCCCAAAAATTGCACAAATGTTTTTTGTTATGTTTTGTTTCTTTCAATATCTCATGCCAGTAATATGCACATTTCAATGGATATATTATTGAATTTGTGAGTGAAAGTTCTTCAAATTACTTCAAATGAAGTTTTTCGAAAACTCAAATAGATTCCAGAGAAAAAGAGCTTCTACTTCGCATTTACAGTAACGCTTAACGCCACATAAAATTGCTATTTAAGACTAGGTTTTACCCTTCTTTAATACTCTTAAAATAATATTTCGGTTCTACTATTTGGTAATCGAAGAGTTGAGAAAATGGCAAAAAATGTATTTTGGGTGGCGATAGATGCCAGCTGGCAAGAGGATGAGGGAAGACCATAGAGCCGGTTTACACCAAAGGAAATTCGAAAACTTAACTTCGAGAAAGTCTGTGCTATTCTGTTGCATTTCCAGTTACTGTATGTAATTTATTAGATCCAAACTGCAGGACCACTTGCATGTACCATGCAGACATGTACCAAATTGAAGTTTTTTGGGATTCAATTTAATAAATAAAAATGTATTTTTGAGGGATAATCATTTGGTGTTTCTGTGGCAGTAAATTTTTATCTCAGTTTTTTTTGGTCCACTATCTGTCTCGTGAACTATGTATAAGTCTTTGTGTAACAGTTTGGCATTTTTACCAGGAAGCATTAGCTATCTTCTAAACATATTTCTGATGGTTCTTGAGATGTCTGTTGGATATAATCTCCTGAGTATGATAAGTGCTTTTATTTAGTTATATTGTTTTGCAGAAATTGTGCGTTATGTCACATAACATGATTGGGAAAGACATGAAAATATTTTTTAGTAATTGAAAACTGTTCAATATCTGTATCAAATGTTGAGTAATTCTGGATATATTATCGGCCTTTGGATTTTCATCCACGATCCATTAAGCAACTAGGCATGCTTTTGGACAAATGTGTAGTCTGTGATATCGGAATATTAGTGAAACCTTCTAAGTCCAAAAACTCTGCTTTGAGATAAATGAAGTTGAAGTAGAATCACGTAATTTTTTTTACTTAGTTCATCACTTGTACTAGGTAGGAGGTAAAACATGTTTCTTGTAATGCAGTTTGTAATATTGCTTTTTTCAAGAAAGCTCGCAAAAAAAGATAGATTTTGTGGACTGTTTGTACAGATGCAAGTTTCTTGTTTATTTATAAAACTTATCAATAATATTCATTTGTATTGTACCTAGTAGCAATTTTGTTAATAGGCAGAAATTTGACAGGTGTTGATAGCTGAATGTCATTTTAATAATGATGCAATATTAAAGAAGTAATGGTCACTAGTTATATTTGGACAATTGTCTAAATTCATGGTTTCAATATTTAGTCAATGGCAAAGTAAAATAATCTCTATGTCTGATTACTTGCTTACATTTATTTTGTAAAAAATTGTATTATGCGTATTATTGTTTATATTGTGTATGACTATTTACATAATTTAGAAATAAATATTGTGTTTATGAAATAACTTTTTATTTTGCACTCCTGGACAAAAATCTATTCAGTGACTTAGGATTCCAAATCCTAATATTTTAGTCTTCTAAATTGCCTAGCGTATTTATTTTACATAAAAAGAATGTATTAATTTGACGCCATTTTGAAAACAACTTCATTTTAAATTTCCCGGCCGTCATTACGCGCCACATCCATTGGTAGAACGCCCTTCGACGCTATTGGCTCAAACTGGGTCTAAGATGGCTGCTTCCCTCTCCATGAAAATTAAAAATTTGAATAAGAGCGATGGGATTAACGTTGAGTGACTCTATTAGTATACTCTCTGAACGGTAACCAAAAGTCCCTAAGCCCATTTAAGTAAATATGTCGGTGATTTACATAGGTTGGTATTGAATTGACAAGTTAGTTTCGCCGAATGTCCTGTAGATGTCTCTCGTGGATTCGAAGTGGCGCTGTTTCGCACTGCTCCGTCATGAACACTGCACCGCTGCGATTTCGCAACACCTACTCTCTGGTCGCTCTCATCGTTTATCGCTGCTCCAACATAAACGCGGCCTTAGATTGTAATATTTCTAAATTTACCCAACTATTCTTTGCACAGTTAACAAGCAAAAAGTCTCCATATTCGATCCGTGCATGAATCAGTGTTCTGTATATTAGCAAAAGAGTACAAAGGTCTGCTCCCCACCATGTTTCACATAATAAAGGCCTTTAAAATCAACAAATTTTATCTCTGGATAGACACGTTTCGTATAAAATAATAATATGTTCTCTTAGGCTATTTTTTTATAAATTCAGGGATTTGGGGAATGATACTTCTGCAATTCCACTGTAATATATTAAGAGATATGAAGATTACTAGGAAAAAATGATAATAGTAAAAACAAGAAAACGAAAATATCGAAGTTAGGGATTATACGATAGGATCTTTAGAAGTATTAATTGTTACCGATTTAGTATCGACATCAGCATGTTCATTCAAAGAAAAAATGTGAGGATCGTGAAAGATGTAGTCCTGATTCCTTTCATTATTATGACCTTGACTTTTCTGATTGAATACGCGTATATTGTTGTTCTTGATATTGAATTCCAAGAGTACAGTTCGATGTGGACTCTGGAATTATCTTTTCATTAGCTAGGCCTGAAGCCACTCTGAGCCCCATTCACCTCGCCAACTTGCGTTTTCGGGTCTCAATTTCATAATGGAAGAACAAATTTTAGAAACCTTAGTTCGCATTTCCTTACTTATTTGCTTCTTTACAGAAGTCCTCTGCAAACTCGAAACATTTTAACTGCCCAGTAGATTTGTTTTTGGGTTGACCGTTCTTTTCTAGCAACGGTGAACGTTTGATCGTGACCTTAACTCAGAATGATTGACTTCAGGCGCTTCATCCAACACTTCCCGCAAAGCTACTTGGATGCTGCGTGGCTCCCGAAAGTGTTGGAAAGTTCTCTGGGATCGATTCTGGAATCTCAGTTTCGAATCTCTCTCGTGCGTAAGCTCTTGAGGATTTCGGTCTAACTTCCTTCAATTTCTGGCTTGCTTTTATTGGCATTAGAGAAGGAAATATTCTCTAATGCCATAAGGCGGTTTCCTTCGTTGTTGAAAATGTAATAGGGGATCTATCAATAGATTTATGATTTCCAAAACAGTTTTCACATCTAGGGTTATACCTTTGTAACTATTTTCATGATCTAACTCCCGCAAATTTAGCATCTTTGTTTCCCTTTACATGAAAAACTTAAATGTCCATGACTACATTTATGCAGAATTTTGGTAAAGGTACGTTAACTTTCTTCGGTACACCCTGACCATATCTGGTAGGATTTGCCTGTCGAAGATCCAACCATCTTGGTAAGAAATTTCGTTTTCTCGCCTTCAACTGTTTTTCGTTTTCAATGCGCCTCGCATTCACTACTTTCATTTTCTTAACGTGGTCTTTATTTATATCACTGGCAATGTCCATGAGATCTACATCTAGTGGAATATTGCTAATAGTACCTTTTCTCATGGTTTTGTAGTACGGGATACTATAGCAATACTTTTTATCTAAAATGGCTTTTTAATCAAAATATTGGCCTCTTTCATAAAAGCGGAAGTTATCTCCACTAGATTTCTGCTTTTCTTGATGCTTTGTTGAATCGAGTTGAATTTCTTCATCGGGGTAATTCAAATAATCATTAGTTCTATGCATCTGTCCAATTCAAGGAAATCGTTCAAAGTTCCGAATTCCATATTCTACTATACTACTACACGCATCATTACACTATAAAAAGGATACCATAAATCGCAACAAGGTTTCAATTTAAAACCTTTGTTGCTTTATTCCCTTTCCTGGTTACAACAGCATCTAAGATAAAAGTGAACCTTGCTGGACCAACCGGCCTGTGATTTCTGAGAGGGTGATGTTCCTTCATAAACGGACCTGTCGACCTCATCAAGCCTAATCATTTTGCAGAGCAGTAGCTGGCCACAGCAGCCAGGTACTTTGTCAGATTAATTATGTATTGAAAATATACATTTAAAACATTCAAAATCTATTTAACAAATGTGTGTAAATAAATCACATTATTTCAATTACATAATGCCTGCTTAATAAAATCATAATTATCGTATCATTCTCCTATTATAAAAGAATGATACGATAATTATGACTTTATCAAGCAAAGAAAACATAAGTCATTCTTGCTCACAACGGAGACGAAGTTTGAGACAAACTTTAATAATTATATTATTTTTCGTCTGTGTTGTTAAACATGTTGTAAAAGGTGTAAATCATGTTGTCGAAAGGAAGACTAATTACGTTATATATTTATCAGCTACCAGTCCCAAGCCCTTGTGGGGCTCTGTGGCAGGGGAGGGGACAGGAAGATGCGCGCGCGCCAAAGCTTGCTGCAGCCTGGCCACAACGCATTACTATCCGTTCATTCTAAGAAAAATTCTGATATAAAGAAGTACAAGTGTAAGTTTTCTATATAAGAACTAATTTGAGCCATCGTTTGTTAAATTAATCTTGCATCAAAATTACTGCAACGCAGAAGGAGATCATTGTGGACTGCATGCGTGTTGCTGGGCGTTAAGTACCTCTTATATGAGCCATGCTGATGGACTAGTAGAGACGGACAAAACTGCATTCAGTCTCTCTCGTATCTCGTCCGAACTGCGAATCATTCTCGCTGGCCGAAGAAGGAAGAAGGGTCGTGGAGGGGGAAGCGCCGAGGCAAGGCCACGTGAGTGCACTGGCGAAAGAGAATCTCTTTCTCTGCGGGAGGCAACGAGAGCCGCCGACTACGAGATTCTCGTATCTCGTAGGGACAGAGTATTCTCGTAAGCAGTCCGAGCCGGCCGAGGATCGGAAGAGACTCGTGATTAACACTGCTTAGTGTAGACCAAGAATTTCTTCTTAATTAATAGATTTAAATTAAATACAATAATTGCTTTCTAGCGTAATAATGAAACGTTTCCTTATACTTTCATAATATTGAAGTATTACATTTCGTCATACACAAGAAAAGTTAGAAACAAATACATAAATAAATTAATTAATTAATAAAAAATAAAAGGAGATGGCTCACTGCAACAACTGTATTACAGTCTATTCTTATTATTGTCAATAATTTCGGTTCTGGTGTTTACATTTTGCATACTTTGTATGTAAATGAAAACCTCACATAATTTAAACTTCGGAAAAGTTGAAATATGAAATAATAATTATTGATTCCGTTGAAGAGAATCTTTTCTGAGAGTCCTTCATCGAGCTATCTCCCATCTGACCTGAGCCTATCTTCGTATTTCGCACGTGGAGAGGCTGTCAACGTATGCGCCGTGCCGTAGGCGTAGGACCGTTTCTTCCCGTCCCCTTATACGGCGAACTGAGGGAGCTTTAACACCTTGAAATGATCCCGAACGCTCAGGTTTTCAGGCCCAGTTTTGTTAATTGTTAAAAAATTATGTTCCTTTACTTCATTTCACAATTAAATCTTAATTATACAAGGTGGGGCAGAATGGACTCCCTGATTAGAGATGAATTGTGAAAGAACAAATTAAGATAATCTCAAAACGTTTTTATTTCCCAAAACTACATTCAATGCCATTTTATTCTCATTTGGTTGTGAAAATTAGTTCATCCAGGTGACGACCTTGGCGAGCGATGCACATGTTGAGTCGTTCAAAAAAGTTTCCGAAAACTCTTCTCGGCATATCTTCTGATATTCCAGCGACATCTGTAATTGCTTCCTTAAGGGCTTCCAAGGTCCTTGGTCGAACTTCGTAAACCTCAGCTTTGAGATAACCCTAAAGAAAAAAATCGCATGGGCTCAAATCCGGGGAGCGAGGGGGCCATGGAACATCGCCACGTAAGGAGATCAGGCGGCCGGGAAACAGTCTTATAGCCGTAGCACCGTAGCGCCGTAGCAACCGTAGCACCGTCCTGTTGCAACCAAAAGGTTTGTGTGTCATATTGCTGAACATACTCTTCCAATTTAGGTTGAAAAAGTTCGAATTGAAATGATTGAAGGCGTTGTCATTGTCAACAATAGTATTTATTATCCTACTAAGAATCGTACCTACTAAGAAGTACCTTTGTCAGCTTAAACAAGAATAGTATCCTACTAAGAAGTACCTTTGTCAGCTTAAACAAGAACTTAACAATTCTCAAGCATTGTTTCCCTATCCCAAACAATACATACCATCTAACCCTTCTCCTCCGAGGCTTTATGGCCTGCCCAAATTACACAAAGAGAATACCCGTCAGACCCGTGGTTTCGTCACACACACTTTAATCCACAAACTCGCCCAGAAATTAAATAACCTCTTCCATAAACACATCCAGTTCAAACCTTCATATTCTGAAAAAACAGTCTAGATCCAGTAGAAAGATCCAACAGATTCCTGTTCCACCTATGCAAAACTTGTTTCATTTGACATAAAGAATCTCTTTCCTAGTACTCCGACTTCAGATTGCAACGTAACTTACTAGACAAATCATCATGTCCGATACCCGTTCGTGATGAACTCCAAAATCTCTTCAACCTATGCATGGACCAAAATTACTTCACTTTTGACAATAAATTTTACAGACCAACTTCAGGACTCCCTATGGGCTCACCTATCTCCTCTCCTTGAAATATTTTTATGGACTCTTTCGACAGACCATCTTCCTCTCAAATCATCCACTTCTCAAATATATTACATATTGGCACCGTTACGTAGACGACATCCTTGTTCTCTGGACCGGTATGACTTGACAAATTGACCACTTTACTGACTTTCTCAACAACATACATCCTACTATAAAATTCACTACAGAACTACAGAATGAAGACAAATCTATCAATTTCCTAGACCTCAATATCAGCATATCTGAAAACATACATGCATTCAATATTTTCAGAAAACCGACGTACACAGACACTGTCATCCACAACTCTTCACAACACCCTATTCAACACAAACACGCCGCCTTCCACTACATGTTACACAGATCACTAAGCCTGCCTCTCACTAAATCTCATTTTCTGCAAGAACTGAACAATATTCAACACATTGCTATGGCAAACGGTTACAACACAGCTCTTGTCAACAACATATTACGCCGCAAAATTCACAAACGAAAACTGAAAATGTACACTACACTCTCTAACGTAACACTAACATCAGACAAGTACACTTGCTTACCATATTTTGGAAAACTTTCAGAAAAAGTCGCACACAATATATACAAAGCCGGTATCAAAGTTTCATTCAAAACAAAATTCTCTCAGAAAAATCTTATCTCCTAAAACACACACAGATCTTCTAGAAAAAAGCGGTGTCTACGCACTACATTGCCACGATTGCGAAGCAAAATACATTGGTCAAACAGGCAGAACTTTCAATACAAGAATAAAAGAACATACTGGAAATAGAAAATCAATATCATACCAGATTAACATTGGAAAACCTTCACATTCATCTCAATAGTAACCTACTGAATGTAAACATAAACTACAACCCCTTCCCTCTGCTAAAATTACTTTTTTGACACCACCCTCACACCACACTCTTCGGGGATGACACAACACAGCACACCGCACCCAGGCCATTAACCCTCCTCCACCACCCCACACAGACGGTACTTAAGCTTCCGAGGCACGCCCGAAACCGCGCAGTCGTTTTTGTGGCTTCCAGACAGCAGGTAAGAAACGGCTCAACTTACTTTTCGTATTTTCTCTCTCAAAATTGTACATGTACTATATTTTTCATTCATTTCTTGCTTAAATTAAAAAACTACTATATTACATAAAGATATAACTCTCCGTCCCCTTCTTTCTTTGCTTTCTTTAATTCTTCTTTTTCTTTTTAAGTTTTTAAATTAATAAATTATTTTATATTAAACCCCCCTTTCTTTCTTTCATTCTTTTTTCTTTAATTCTTCTCCTTTCATTTCTTAAGATGTGTTCTTAAAATTAGGTAACTATGTCAATTCTAATTTTATATTTTTCTTGTACCAGAAAACTGATGATGATGGCTAAGCCATCGAAAGCTGCTATTTGTGAAATAAATACTATTGTTGACAATGACAACGCCTTCAATCATTTCAATTATGTAAATGTCAACTACACCTCACCACTGAATCAATGAAAAAAGTTCTCTAGCATGTCACAATAACGCTCAGAGGTAGCAGTAACAGTTAGACCTTGAGATTCAAAAAAGGCCCAATTATGCCTATGGAGGACACGGCGAACCAAACTGTAACTTTGGGGCTATGAAGAGGTCTTTGGTGGAGTTCACGAGGATTTTCAGACGCCCAGTAACGAAAATTTTGCTTATTTACTCTACCGGAGAGATGAAAATGCGCTTCATCGCTGGACCACAGAATAGCGTCAGGTCGCACAGAGGTTAAAATTGCATTACAAGCATCTGTACGTTTCACCCAGTCTTGTGGACTCAATTCTTGAACGACCATCATCTTGTACGGGTGTAAATGAAGGTCAGTGTGTAAAATTCGCCTTACCGTTCTGGACGATATTCCAAGGGCAGCAGCATGTTTCCGCGCAGAGCGCGATGGAGACTGTTCAATGGACGCTCTCACTACCACGATGTTTTCAGGTGTCTTCACACTTTTAGATCGCCCAGCTGTTTTTTAGGAAGTGCAGATCCTGTCGCCCGTACACTATTAATCCATTTGCTAATGGTTTTAGCATCAGGAACCTTATGACGAGCCAAACCAAACCGCCTATGAAAAGCCCTCTGTCGCCACTTGTTTCATGCATTGTTTCATTGCATCATTGTTTTTAAAGAACGTTTCAACGACAAAGCCTCTAATGCTCACCAGACCATTGCATGGCGACTACTAAAATGAAAATGGCATCGTTTCCACGACCTAACGCCTATATCCCCACTCCGCTAACCCACCTGCGCGCTCTACAGTGAGTGTTTGAAACTAGGGAGTCCATTCTGCCCCATCTGTACATGATTAATTGGGATTAAATTAAAATGTTATTTTCCTAGTTTATATTAAGGGTTTAATATATTTTGACATTATTAACTGCAAACATTGAGAAAATTTGTAATAAAAGTACATTGTTATTATTTTTATTATTATTGTTTATTATTATTATTATTATTAGCCATTGACATCGCATGTGGGCAAGGGTTCCCTGCTAGACGGATAGCTTACATTGTAAAAAGCATCTGGAGGAGCCCATTTCGAGAAGAGTCCCGTCGAGGTGGGTTGGTGCAGAGAGTTCTCTTAAGTATTCCATTCCTTCACAAGTCTTTTTCTTCTCCCCATTTTACATTCTCATTCTTCTATACCATCCTGTCTCTTTTCTTCTCCCTCTTCTATTTCACTGGCCCCCTCTGTATGCTGAACGCCCACAAATGTGTTTGCCGTGCATGGCGACCCGCGTCGGAGGGAATGTATGTCCTGGCGGTTGAGGGGCCTATCTGTTTCCCATTACTCTCCTCGTGCTACTTTTTTCTTGGCATCTAGGGATTCGTGCACTTACGTATTTTGGGGAACATTCCTTGTAGGTCTCAATACACTTGCTTTGGCTACGGACTCTTCTAGACGGGCGGTGGGGAGCTAACCCACTCCCGATCAACCGGCTTGGACTAGGTCTTGTACTGAACTCCAGGGTGAGCGGGGGACCCCGGGGTGCAGCGCTGCGGTAACCCCCACTATATCCCCGTGGCAACCCTGGCACCCGATGGAGTGTCCCCTTGTTGGGCTCCGTGGTGGGTGGGGACCACGGGGATGCATCTGATATCCTCTTAATGAACAAAAACCCTACCCCCGCCCTCTTTCATAAGCAAGAGGAGATTTGTTGGTGTAACAGTTAATCTTGAGAGTTTTTTCTGTAATGAATCTGACAGAGTCTCGTCATGTCATGCAAAAGAGAGAATGAAACTATGAAGAGTGTCAGCCCAATCAAACTTGCCAGAGAAATTGAAAAGTTTGGCAAATTTCAGTCGGTTGTCCGTCAGAGAAACGGCACAATTCTTTTTGAATGTCGCTCTGACGAACTGATCAGCAAATAAATAGCCGGCCTCCAGGTGCAAGTGTCCGCCCACCCGACCTTAAACCTCTGCAAGGGTGTGGTAAATCATGAAGATTTCTCACCGAATCGGAAGAAAATTTGAAAGCCTTCTTCGAGCCATATGGTGTGTCAGAGATTTACAGGATTCAGCGGAGAGTAAATGGGGTACTCACTCCTACCCCAACTCTGATTCTGACCTTCGACCGTCCATCTCTACCAGAGAAGATATCGTGTAGCTTCTACAATCTCCATGTCAGGCAGTATGTTCCAAACCCTCTGCGCTGTTTTAAATGCCAGAGGTTTGGCCACACGCAACCTCGCTGCATGAGCGCCGCAGTCTGCGTGCGCTATGGAAAGGAGGCTTGTAGTGACTCTAACTGCTCCGCAGAGGCAAAGTGCGTAAACTGTTGTGAAAAACATCCCTCAAATTCCAACCAGTGCCCCATATTCCTAAGAGAAAGAGAGATACAGAAGATCAGAGTCTCTGAGAAAGTTTCCTTTCCGGAGGCACGACGCCGTTACCAGACGCGAAACCCCGTGGACATGGCCCGAAGTTTCGCTGACACCGTGGGTCAACATAAAAAAGTAAATTCTGAAACCCAAACGCCCAAAGCCTCCACGTTGAGCGATGCTGCCTGCCAGGTGTCCTTTGATGACATCGGCGGAGATGCCAATACCAAATCTGTTGTCCAGTCTGAAACGAAAACTGAAACAAAACGCTTAAATTCTTCAACAAACACTCAAACGCATCCAGAGAAGCCGAGACCGACAGGCCCTATTCCTAGATCCAGATCGCCTGTCTCAAGGGACCGTGGTGTCCCAATATATGCGACCCTCTCTAGCAGTAGTCAAGATGATTATATAAATAGCATAGCATAGCATAAATAGCATAGCATCTTTTATTCAAAATCATTTTACTTATCCAGAAATATCTTTAAATCTTGAGAAACTATAGTATTAGTTACGGAAAAGTTGCAAAAGTCGGAAATTTCACGTGAGCGCGGTAGTTGGCACTCAAGACCATTTACTTAAAAATCAAACGCTTTTTAAAACAAATTATTTTAATATATACATTGATTTTAGTTGCCTAAAAATATAATACACAATAAAAAAGAATCTTAAAATATACATACCTTACAAATATACAAAATTATTCAAACCACAAACGATAATAGATATAAGACACAAAAGTTTAGCAACACCTAGACGTGACGTAACACCTAATTCATAATAATCCAAAAAAATACACGTCACAAACATACCGATCACAATCGCATTCTTTGTTAACGCAAGACAAATGAAAGCTTTTTCTGCATAATTGACAATATATTTTTTGTTTGTGCATACGGCTTTGGCAAACTCGCACAACAGATGCACTATTGGCCATGGTTCATTTAAGGTGGATGTATGTGTTGAAGTGATTGGCTGATTTTCGACCATAACAGCTGGTTGTCTTCTTTTCTAAGAGTTTATTTTATTCCATTAATTTTTTTTTGTACACTCATTTCTTCTCGCGTGTTATTGTTTTCATCTTGGCTTCTTTTTTTGCTTTGTAACATTTTTGCTATTCTTTCCAATTTTATTTCTCTGAGTTTTCTTCCATATTCTCCACTCGTCTTTTTTACTTTTCACATTGAATTCTCTTATTTTCCTTTCGATCTTGTTGTTTTTTTAAATTCTTTTCTCGGTCTTTTTCTTTATATTGTTATTTCTATTTGTCGTTTACCACAAATGACGTATTTCCCTCCATATTCTCCCTTTCCGCTTCGGTGTTAATGGCCACTTAAAGATATTCCAAGGAGGGGATTTCACTGGTTTTTATTAAATTGATTTGTTCTCCTGGACTTGGTTCAATGTTGTCTAGCTCTAATTCGGCTGGTTTGTGTTCCAGCGATACAATGATAGTTTGCTGAATTTCTTCGGGAATGATTACTGATCCAATGTTTTGTTCTAATACATCTCGATTGTATACCACACCATTGTCGTTTAAGTGTAATTCAGATATGTTTTCCTGTTATAAATTATCATTTTGTTCTGTTTGAGGAAGATCTGCAAACAGTTCATTAATAGACAATAGAGGATCTTCAATTATCATCTGAATTTCAGTATCTTTAGTATTTGCCGATGGATTATAAACTGGCAATAAAACTTGTGAAGTGCATGCTTACTTGGAGATGGCTCCTCATGAAGCAAATATTAGCAATGTGCGTAAATACTTCAGCAATGATTTCACGAAGTTGATTCTTATTAATTGTAATGTTTGAAGGATCATTATTAGTTTCTATTTCAGTATTTTGTGCACAATAAGTACTCGTGGTTGTAAGGTATTTACTATAACCTATGGCGTTTAGATCCCACGGATAAAAGCGAATTGTCGATACCATCTTTGTGGTCATTGGCACATTCGGAATTTTATGCCGCCACCGAAACCGTGCTTAGAGGTCTGTCGTGGGAGACATGTCTTGTCTACCTCGACGATATAATTGTTGTTGGAGAGTCTTTCGAAGATTACATCAATAACCTGGAACAGGTGTTCAAGAGGTTGTAAGGAGCGAACTTGAAACTCAGCCCAAAGAAATGCCATTTATTTCGCAAGCAGGTGAATTACCTTGGACATGTAGTATCTGGCACGGGAGTAGAACCTGATCTGGAGAAGGTTAAAGCCGTGAAGGAATGGCCAGTCCCAAAGGAAAAACATGAATTGAGAAGTTTCCTGGGTCTATGTAGCAATTATCGCCGCTATGTTTAGGGATTTGCTAACATCGCGAAACCGCTGACTCAGCTAACCGGAGAAAAGCGTCTGTTTAATTTGGATCAAAGTTTCCCAACGCGTTTTCAAAAGCAAAGCGCCATGCTAAGTGCCCATAAGAACCCATCCCCAAGGGAATTATGTACTGATACTGACCGGGTAATTTTGGGTAGAGGGTTTTATCGCAGATAAAACGGAGAGGAATTGGGTTTAAAAGGGAAAAAGGCTATCCCAGAAGCAACATTTGAAACCCCAAGAAAATTACGTGTGGTGAAATCCGTTGAAACTTCTAAAATTCTCATTTAAGAATTTCGAGTAGGATCATGCGTTTTGAAATCGGAACTTCAAGAACAAAGGTCGTCGGATGGATTAAAAGAAGGGAAAACCACGAATAGAACATCGAAGGGGAAAGTAGTCCCGGTCCCATGCCTCCCCAAAAAAACGGCCCTAAAAACTCAAACATTGGTCAGGGGAAGAGAAGATGTGCCTCCCTTTAAGGGCAAATGCACGAAAAAATTATAGGAAAAAAATGGGGCCCACTATCAACGAATTTCTGATCGATAATCTGAAAAATTGTCGTTTTTTCGATTTTAAAACGGATTGACCGTTTTAAAATAAATTTTAGCTAGATGGTTTTTTCAAAAAAGATTTAAAAATTTTTGAAAACTTTTTCTATATTTCCCGGGGAAGACTTTAAAAAATGGGGCATGCACGATGAAGCTTCCAATCAACCCCGGGCAATCAAAATGGATAATGGGAGGGAAAGTGAAATTTGGGAAAACAATTCCGGCCCCTCCGCTCGCTTTTTCGCACTGACCCGGGACCTCCGGGGCCGCCCCAACCGGCCTGCGGCAGGAGGGGGCCCGTGCTTCACGCAGGCAACCGGCCAGTGGTTTTTTTTCGTCCTTTTAACTAAATTTTTTTCCACACAAACTAGTGATCAACAAAAACCAAACGGTCCTATCATCTTAAAGTCATAAAACTTTTTCTTTTTCCCAATTTTTCCCGTCCCCCCTTAAATACCATAAAAAAGTTATTTAATTTCAAAATATCAATTCCGATTTGGAAACTGATTTCAAAAAAAAATTGAACTAATTTTTGGATATCAAAAATTTTCCATTTCTAAGTTTTATTTACTACATTTTACTTCAAAGACTTGTTATTTCCACTACCAGAAAGTAGGCAAATTATGAGGTTTTTTATTGTGCGACTTTTTTTTGATTCAAAAGGGTTTGTCTTTTTAAAAGGACTTCCCCTGATGAACTTTTTCCCCAAAATTTTAAACTTTTTTTATTTTGAAAAAAATGTTGGGGAAACAAAGATGCATCCGAACAAACAAAAAAAATTAAATAAAAATTTTTAAAGAATCATGATGCCCAGCTACTTAGTGTTATATTGATATAAAATGATTCTGTTATTTTAAAATTTAAATTGGGAATAAGAATCACGGCGCGTCATTTAGATAAAACTACGTAAAATCATGAAAAAGGATGTAGTGTCAATCATTGTTTTGGGCTTTTTGTTTTTTTTAATGATTAAATTGTAAAGAAAGAAAAATTTTTAACCCTTAGAAAAAAATCAATCGAAGGAAATAGTCCGATCGTTAGGGGGGAAAAATTATTTTTTTATACAGTTTAACTTTTAAATTTTCTACTTGAGATATTTTTTTAAACATCATCCCGTTTTGAACATTTAATCGGGCGAATTTTTTAAAATTTAAAATACTATATAAAATGGATTCCCAGTCCACGATCAACCTCCTATTAGGAATGTGAATAAATGAAAGTATTAAATCGGGACCTCACATTCGAAAATTGATGCTGAACAAAAAAAGATTTTATAGCCCATAACATATTTCGAAAAAAATTTATAACCTGATGTTTATTATCGGTCGATAGTTTGAATGAAAGAACGATTTTCAAATTTTATAAAAGAAAAATATAAAAAAGTTTTATTGTAAACATGTTTCGAATAAAGGAACGGTATTTAAACCCTCACCCAGTGATTTTTCACCCCAAAAATGCCCCCTTTTTTGGCTTTTTTACGTATGCCCTATCAGAGGGGGGCCCAAAGGCCCCCCTCTAGGTGAATTTCTCCCCCACCTTCCTGTCCATTTGAGGAATTTTGGACCCCAAAGATGACCCGGGGCGATAGCGTTTGTTTGCTGTTATTCTTTTTTTTTTTTTCCCCTTTTTTTAAATCAAAATTTAAATTAAAACAGGGATTTAAAAAAAATCTTGCACGAACTGATCATGGTTTCAAAACCGGTTTTTTAAAAGATGTTTTAATTTAAAAATTTATTTGATTTGTAATTGAGAACATTCCTTGTTTTCTTCTACCCGAATAAGGACATAATTCAGGAGTTCTTCCCAAATGGCAGAATGTACGATGAAGATTGTATGTATAAAAACAATGTTCAGGGGATGATGCTTTTGTTGGCTCCAGTCCGGTCAAGGGGCGGGAGATCCCCTTTCATCTCAGGTCCCAACCTTCGCGGGTCTGAACGCGCAGAAAATGTACAAGAAATAGATCGCCATCCCTTGTTGCCCTATCTGAATATCCCCCAAATGGATAAATTTTGTTCACTGCTCCCCGACTAAACCCTTTTTTTTAGTTTGGATTTTTTTATTAGTTATTAAATTTGGCCACTTAACCTTTTTTCCCCTTTCCTTCCTATCTTCCAAAGCATAATACCCCTTTTCTAAAATTTTTTCACTTGATGCCCAAAATTTTATTTTCCTTTTTTTGACTTTAGTTTTTAGAAACTGTTTTTTTAAAAATTTTAAAATTTTTCCCCCTCCCTTTTATTTTAAATTTTTCCCCGTGTCCAACTTAAAAGCATTTTTCTTTTTTTTTTCTAATGTTCAGCACACCAAAAACATTAGAAATACCTTTTTTGCATTATTTGATTTTTCTTACGGGGGTTGTTTTTGAAAACACGAGAAAGGTTTCCCTTATCTCCGAAAATTATTAATTATATTAAAAATATATAATTTTTTAAAAAATTAATAAACGTGGAGGGTTCCGGATCAAAAATTTTAAAAATCACTTGATACCTCATATTTTAAAAATTTTTTGTAATTTTCCCCTGTTTTTTCAAATTTTTCCCTCTTTTTATTTTTTCACAGATCCGAATTTGTTATTGTAATTCAAAAATATGCCATGTATCATTCTGTTGATTTCGGGCATCCATCCAGTTGAAAAAATTTTTTTTCTGAAAAAAGTTCTAAAATATTTAAATTTTATATTAATAAAAATTTTATCCCCTTTTAATAATTAAAATTCGTACAAATAAAAATTTAAATTTAGATAACATTTTTTTTTCTGAAAAGGGAAGGGGACTTTCACTTTTTGAATTTTTTTTTTGCGTTCCCTATCCAAGCCCAGCGCCCCAGGGACCCTTTGCGGTCCCCTTCGAGCAAGCGGGTTGCACCTCGGGACACGCTGTTCTGAGGGGTGACTTTTCTGACCTGTGCGACATCCGCCGGTTTTTTGGGGGTTGACTAGGGCAATTGAACCCCCGCATGGAAAGGGCGGTGAGCAGTTTGGGAGAAAATTGTTCAAAAACGAAGGGAGATTATATTTATCTAAAATTGTGGAAACATTGGGTTTTCCCTTTAAATTTTTAAAAAAAATTTTATATATATATATATATATATATAATATATATATATATATAAAAAAAATTTTAAAATTTTAAAATTAATAAAATTATGAAATACATTTTTTAAAAAAAATTTTTTGAGAATTTTTAATTAAAGTAACTTTTTTTGTCAAGATGTATGGATGGTGTTATTGTTTTTTTGAAATTTCGGGATAAGTTTATTGACCCAACGGGAAAGAGTTAAGTATTTTATGTATAAAAAAAAAAGGGATTTGAGAAAGGTAAAAAAATACAATTTCCATTCAACTTTTTTGGGCGTTTTCCTAAAATCAAAGAAAAAAAACATCCTTTTTTATCTTTCTTTTATTTTATTTTCAAATTTGAAGTATTTTTTTTTAAAAAAATCTATTTTGTATTTAAATATATCTCCCAAAAAACATGCTCAAAAAAATAAAAATAGAGTTTTTAAATACAAAATAATATTTCAAATATAAGTATTTAAAATTTCAACCCTCCTTAAACTAGTATGTGCGATCAGAATGTAATAATCTAGTTCCCAGCTTGAGTGAACTAATACTATCCAGATAAAACCGAAAACCCAGAATGAAATTGAAAATATGGACAAAAAATATAAAAAACTAATTAAAAAATAGAAAGTCAGATTTTCCATGAACATCAAATTTCATTAGAAAAAAAATAAAAATACTTTTAAACCTTCAATACAATTTAAATAAAAGACATATGACATCACACTTCGGATTATTTCAAAATTTAATTTCAAAAAATTAAGAGTTCAAGAAAATTAATTTTTGCGTCCTTCATCCATGGAAAAAATTTTGATTTTTAGTATATAAACAATTTATTCTAAATTCCTTAAAATATTTTAATAAACTTTCATATTTTTCAACTTAAAAAAAACGGCGGGGGGGGAAAATGGACCACCATCATATTTTTTTTTCGTCTTTAAAAAAAAAATTGGGCCTTTGAGAAAAAATTACAATTTTTTTTTCAATTGCCCCCAAATTTACGAAAACTTCAAAATTTAAAATTAAATTGATTTATTTTTGATCTGTAGAAAGATTTCTGGGGAAAAAAATATCATCAATATTTTGTTAAGGGGAGCCCCAAAAATGGTTGTTTTAAAATTAAGGGGTGTCAAAAACACCATAAATCCCCTTTTTTGGGTTTTTAGTAACAGAGGACAAAAATTTTAAACAAAAAATTTTTTTGGGGTTTTAGAAAGTTTGAAAAAGATTTTTAGGTTTAATGAAAGGACCCCCAAAAAACAAAATATCCGTTTGAAACTCCCAAAGGATGAGTTCTTTTAGGTAGATTAAGACTTTGAGAAAAATTGGGGCCGGGTTTGGGGTTAGGTTGACCATAAAAGACAGAATGTTTTGGGGTCAATGATTTTTTGGATAAGGCACATGTTTTTATTTTTCCCAGACCAGGTTAGGAAAAAAATGTAATATTTAGAAAAAGGATTTATCCATTTTTTCTTTCAGGGGGCCGAAAAAGGTTTTTGGTATCCGATTACATAATTTGTGGAAAAATTTAAAAATTTAAAAAAAAAAACAATTTTAAAATTTAGTTTAGATTTTTTTGGGGAAACAGATTCATAGTGAAAACTATCAAGGGACAAACGCCATTTGGATCAAAATCGAGTCGCGATAAAAGAGCCCGTACGTAATTCGGGTCTACTTTCTGGTAAGGGGAAAGAAACCCAAGATCTTGGTTTTAAAAAGTATAAAAAAAGATGTTTGGCATAGAATATTGGGATATTAAAAATTAATTCCTTTCTTTTTTGGGCGTTTAAATCGGGAATGTATTTGAGTAACCCAAATAATTGTTTATGGATTTAAGAAGAGGAAATTTAACAAGAAAATATTTTATACATATTACAAGATAGAGACCGTTTTGGTTTTACATCACTAGTTTGAGAAAAAAAATAGTTGAATAAAAGGGGCGCGCCCAGCTTTTTGTCTGAAAGTTCGGTTCCCCTGCCGCAGGCTTTCCTTCGGCGGGGTCGATGGGGGCCCAGGGGGTCGGGGGACGCTTAAGGGGAGGGGGGGGGAAATCAGGATATTTTCAAATTTCACTTTTCCCCCTCCTATTCATCCATTTTGGGGTTGACACGGCGTTGATTAGGAAGCACCCCCCATCCCCCATAAGCCACATTTTTAATTTCTTCCCGAACGAGAAAACGGTTTTTTTTGAAATATTTTTTAAAAAAAGGATCGTAGGAATTTATTTTTTAAAAGAGTCAATGTCGTTTAAGACGAAAAAAACGGGCAATTTGTTTTTTGAGTTATCTCCAGAAAATTTTGTATTTTGGTTTCCCCCGTGGTGGGGCAAATGGGAAATATTTGTACATTTATTGAGTTGCGACTGATTTTATCCTGATAGTCACGAGGAAAGGGGACCTGAAAATAATATACCGCGACCGGGGGACTTTGGTCCTTGGGGTAACTTTTCCCCGAAAAAAATTTTAATTTTTTTACGCCGACACTACAAGATAAATGGAAATTTTTTGGTCTTGAAAATAGTTTTTTTCTGTTTTGAAAGAATTTGACTTTGGAGAAATTTATTTTTTTTTTAGTGGAACATTGAGGTTTTAAACGTCTTTTTTACGTGAAATTATTTCTTTCCCAAAATTTTTTTCTGGAACAATTTGGAAAAAGAAAAAAATGCAAAATTTAAATTTTTTTTAACCTTTAAAAAAATTTGATAATAGTTTGTTTTTTATTTCTTTTTTTGACAGTAAAAACGATTTCCTAAATATAATTTTAAAAACTATTTTTTGGGGTTTCTTTTAAAAACCAAAATCAACTATTTCTTTTACAAAAATCTTTAAACCAGGTTTTTTTTTAAAGGGTTTTTTGTTAGATCGAGTTAATTTGTTTTTTGTTCCAGTTTGTGAGACAAAAATCAGAGAAATTACAAAAAAAAGGCAGGTTTAGAAAAAATGCGAATATTGAGACTTTTCAAGATTGCTTGATGGGCAAAAAATGAGTAAGACCAGATGCAAGTAAAAATAATATCAAAAACAAAAAAAAAAGTTAAAATAAAGGAGGGGAAAAAACCGGGATCCCAAGTATTCCTCAACAAGAAGAACGTTCATTTTAAGGGTCAAACAAAAGTTATCTGAATTTTGGGTTTCCTTTTCGACCTTGATTTGAGGGTACCCCCAAAAATTTTTCTTTACAAACAGGGAGTACAGTAAATCACTTTAAAAACAATTTCCCAGGACCAGATTGGGCAGCATCATTTAGGAAACGCCACTCAAAGTTAACAATGCGTACAGCAAGCAATATTAAACGAGTAAGAGCTGCTATTGATAAAAAAATCATCACACACTTTCTGGCATTGTTTCTAAATTTGCAATTTTCGAAAATTGATAGAATTCAACGAAAATCTATACAATTAGTTCCATTTTCTTTTTGAAATCAGTTTCCAAATCGGAATTGATATTTTGAGTAGTGCCTGAAATAACTTTTTGATGGTATTCGAAGGGAGACGGAAATATGTGAACAAGATATATAGTTTTATACGACTATTACAGATTATATGAGACCGTTTGGTTGTGTTACAGCATCACTAGTTTGATAAGTGGAGAAAAATATATTGAGATTGAAAAGGACGAAAAAAAACCGACTGGCCGGCTTGCTTGCCTGAGAGCACGGCCTCCTCCCGTGCCGCAGGCCGCCGGTTTGGGCGTTCGGCCGCGTCGAGGGATCCCACAAACGGGTCGAGTGACGCAACTGCGTGAAGCGGGAGGGGGGCTAAGGTAATTGTTTCCGAAATTTCACTTTACGCCGCACCTATTCATCCGATTTGCATGATTGACACGGCGTTGGATTCAGGAAGCACGTCGTCATCGCGCTATAAGCCCACATTTTTTAATTTCTTCCCGGAACTATGAGAAAACGTTTTCAAATTATTTTTGGAAATCTTTTTTGAAAAAACGGCATCGTAGCGTAAATTCTATTTGAAAAACGAGTCCAATGCCATTCACAGATCGAAAATCGGACAATTTGTTCAGACGTTATCGGCCTAGTAAATTTTGCTTATTTTGGTGCTGCCACGTGGTGGCGACAAATGGAACTAGTGTCGGTACATTTAGCCTTAAGGGTCACCGTCAGTAATGACCAATGGCAACCCAGAGAACTTCAGAAAGAGGACACAGAATTAAAACATGTTTGGAATTTGAAAATAGCAGGACGGAGAAGTTGGCAAGAAATTGCTCCCTGTTCTTCAGCAGTAAAATCATATTGGGCGCAGTGGGATTCGATTACTGAAGAGGAAGATGTTTTTAAACGAGTTCTGGAAAGTGAAGACGGCTCGCACCTAACCAAGAGGCCACTGCTATCTGCGAAGTACTGGTTAAGGAATGGTGAGCCGATTTGGTGTGCCCTGGAATTACATTCAGATCAAGGACAGAACTTCGAATCTGCAGTGTTTCAAGGGGTGTGTGAACTTCTTGGAATAAGAAAAACAAGAACAACAGCCCTACATCCGCAGTCAGACGGAATTGTAGAACGCATGAAGAGAACAATGGGAAAATAATTAGCGAAGGTCGTGTCAGATCACCAACGCGACTGGGACCAATACATACATCTTTTTCTTCTAGCCTACCGCTCATCTATTCATGAGACAACTGTGCAAACACCCGCTAATATCCTCTTCAGCAGGGAACTACGTCTACCATGTGATCAACAGTTTGGTTGTAAAACTAATGAAGACACAGCCGGTGAAGACTTTGTAAATTACCTAAGACGGAAAATGGACGTAATTCATAACCAGGTGCGTGAAAGAATCCAAATTGCAAGTGACAGGATGAAAGACCGGTATGACATCAAAGCTGAAGGAGGAGGTTATCAACCTGGAGATCATGTCTGGCTGTTTAACATCCAACGACGCCGCGATTTTTGTCCAAAATTGCAACGACAGTGGGAAGGACCGTACGAGGTAGTGATAAATGAAGTTGTCTACCGAATTAAAAAATTGCCGAATGGAAAACCACGAGTCATTCATTCGAGTCGGCTGGCCCCGTACGCAGGAAGTAATGAAAATGATTATGAAGAAAAGACCGCACGAGTTTGTGAGCTGGGCATGCAAGAGTTCACATTTCACGAGTTTATGTCTCAGTATAATGAAAAGCATCAAGCGCGTTATGAGGTAACAATGGAGGTGCAACTGGATCTGTTTGCGCTACCCCTGGAATATGCATTGGCGCATTGTGTCGCCCAGGATTTAGATATGACCAGAGGTGTTCCTGCTGTATTCAAGAGAAAATACGGAAGGATAGAAGAATTAAAGAACCAACAACTAAATATTGGGAAGGTTCTGCATCTGCACGACGTCAGTCGATATGTTTATTACCTTGTCACAAAAAGTAAGTCGTATCACAAGGCATCCTATGAAAATCTTTGGGAAACTCTGATTGAATTACGCCAACAAGTACTGCAAGACAACGTCCAGGAGATTGCCATGTAAAAACTGGGATGTGGTTTTGATGCACTGAACTGGAGAATAGTGAGAAGCATGTTGGAAGTACTTTCCGGTACACTGGGGTTAGCATCTTAGTCTGCAGCTACCACCATGGAATGTCATATCCAAAGAAGACAATTGACTGCCACTTCTTCTTAACCTCCAACTGCACTAGAGGCTCCAGCTGCAAGTATCGGCATGATTTTACTAAACGCGCTCCGAGATGGATCGCAACTAAGGAGGGGGTAGTGTAACGAATATTGCGTCACCGGCCGGCACCACCACGAACTACCTGTACGCGCGGGTTGCGTCATCTGCCGACGCCACCACGAGCTGCCTGTGAGCGCGGGTTGCATCACCTGCCGGCGGATTATTCCAGAACGGTCGAGGGGTTCCGAAAGTTCTCGATTCTCTCGACGAGTATGAATACGCGGCGGCCGGCGACCGCGAGTGAGTCTTGAGTCCGCAGAAGCTGAACTGTGAAGTGCGCATCGCGGTGAATAGCTGTGCAGTGATTGTGCTCAGTGACGTGAACCGTGGTCAGTGCATCGTACTGTGGTCGGTGACTGAACTGTGACCAAGTCATCGAACTGTGATCAGTGCAGGAACTGTGGCCAGTGCTTAGGACTGTGCGAGTGTGTAAGAGAAGAGTAGTGTAAATAAATAATCAAGTGTATCACTGATTGTGTTAAGAAACAAAATAAACGTTTTTTTAAATAATACGAGACTTATAATTTCCCACCCAGAAACGTAACAGTATGCTTCATTGCAACAATTCATTGTGTTGGAGAAGAGTAAAGTGCCCGCTCCAATCCGCGCAACAACTGACGCGGCTATGTACCGAGATAGGTCTCCCTCTCGAAAGGCGGGAGAACTTGCCGGTGGTTTTATTTATGGCTATGCGGTCGGCATTCAATGGCAGGAGAGGGCGCTTGCGTGTCTTCAGAAAGGAATCAGCGACTGCTACGTCAGGCTAATGGCTACCTTCTTGGTACATAAACGATTGAAGGTTCGCGTCAATGGCGTAAAATCGCCCGTAAGACTAGCGTCGTGGCACGGGTAAAGTACGTGGTGTTTTAGCAGAAAACTCTTTATTGCAGGGCCCTGGTAATGAAAATGTGGATAAATCGTTGCTAAATTTTGAAAAAAAAAATCTAACACGCGGTGTAGCCACAAACCATGATTTGTGGGTCCTTATAGCGAAAGATTGAATGATGGCAAAACGTATGTCTGTCAGTGAACAACGCTATCGGCTAAACCGTTCAGCCGATTTTCTCCAAAATATTAATTCTTCAATCGATCTGGCTTATGTCGCGACCCCTTGAATTTGATATTATAATTTTGGGGGGGTACTTTACATGAAGCCCCTGGGACATTTTCCAAATTGAAAAAAGGCTCAATCGTTTTTTTCTTAATTTTTTATTGGGTAATGTGAAGAATGTTTCAGAGAATAGTGCAGGTCTCATGTTCGTTGAAAATCCTGATTCCTGCAATAGTTGCAATAATGTTTTCGCCGTCTTCCTACAATTACAATTATGAAGATAGATATTTTTCTATTCATGAAATCTGTTCTTAATGATAGATTTTGAAATAATGCGATATACAATTTGGGGGAAATTTGAGTACTTTTCTCGTAATTTTGCGTGAAAATACGGGCGAGAAACTATGTGCTGCTTTAACACTAGTAAAATTTCTACTCAAAATACAGAAAAAAGTATATCATTTATAATATAAATTAGAAAATCCGCGAAATGAAATGCCTATTAAATATATTTTCAAAAAATGTCCCAAGATTGGGGAGGGCAGTTGTCCCCCGGAATCTCACCTATCCCCGATCGATCTGAACTTGAAGCCCTGCGAGTTTAAAAAGCAAATTTTGATTTTGGAGAATACTTTACATGAAATCTCAAAAAAAATTTCAAAATTTTCTCAAAAATGGCACTAAAATTTTGATTACACTAGGTCATTGAACGGCGTAAAATACTAAAAATAGTGCGATTCAAATTTTTGTTAAAATATCTGATTTTTCGAAAATTGGAATCGTCCACATTTTTTCTGCTCCTTCTTACAACTAGAGTATTCAAGATAAAAGTCATTTTATTAATGAAATCTCGTGTTTAAAGACATCTTGACATAAGGTCATGTACAAATTTTCGAAAATATAAGTAGTTTCACTTAATTATGCGTGAAGGACAGGCAATTTTTAAACAATTATTTTCTCAAAAACATCCAGACAGGATAAAATCGGTGCTGGAGCCATTTTCGGCGAACACACTATTTTCGAAATTTGCAAAAAATTAATTTTGAAAAAGCACAATATTGAAGACAGATTTTAGTCTTAAATGAAATCTGTTCTAAAATATTAGATCTTAATGGAAGGTACGCATCATTTTTTGAAATAAAATAAAATAAAATAAAATAAAATAAATCACTTGACAACTTCACTTAACTACTGCTTGAAGTTAATGCAATTCATAAAAAAAACATTCTCAAAATAATTAGTTTCATTGTTTCCTCTGGAGGAGTGAAGAACTCTTAAAAAATGGCACAGGTTTAATTTTCATTGTCGAGTCTGAATTTTCGAAAATTTCCAATGTTTCTCACGTTACAAATAATGTGATAAAGAATGTGCTGTTGTAGCACCATTAGTTTCTATTTTCAATAGCGATTCATGATAGTCATTGCAGAGAATTAAATTTGCTTTCATTTTAGTTCATATATTCTATTCTCTCTTCAAATGATCTATTTACAGAATTTGAAATGTTCGGACTGATTCAATTGTGTTTTTCAGTGCCCTGATCACAATTCCAAAAAATTTGAGAGTGTGGCATCACTTTTTCTTTTATTCTCTACAACAAAATAAAAATTAACAGTTCGTGCCAATGTCAAGACCCCTGTTGACCAGTTATAAGAAAAGAGAATATCCTGCATGACCTTGATACCTGCATACGTAATTTTGCATTGGCTACAGGAGAAAAAGTTAGATGTCCTGCATTTTTTTAAAAATACCATATGAACCCTACACAAAGAATTTTTCTCAAATACTGAAGCAGACTTAAAGGAAATTAACATCTGCCATAGGGAAGGACATAATTTTGTTTGGGTTTAAGGGAGACTGGCATTTTCTCCTTGAACATGAACAGTGTTCTTTCATAATAATAATAATAATAATAATAATAATAATAATAATAATAATAATAGTAATAATAATAATAATAATAATAATAATAATAATAATAAATTTAGCAATGATATTGGAATGCATTTTGGCGTCGAGAAATGTAAACTAAATGCACTGCGGAAAGGAAAGTGGCAACATCAGATGGATTACACCCTTGGAGAAGGAAATGCTAAACATGAACGAATTCATGCCATGAATCCTGAGGAATATTACAAATATCTTGGATATTTACAAAGATTTAATGTTGACCAAAAAATTACAAAATCTAACATTACCCAGGAATTTAATACACGTCTGAGTAAAATTCTGAAAACTAAACTCAGTGCTGGCAGGAAAATTAAGGCTATAAAGGCATAGGTAATTCCAGTGCTTACCTACAGCTTTGGTATTGTCAGATGGACACATACCGAACTAGATGCATTTAATACAAACTGCAGAGTACTTTGCACCAGATTTAGATGTCATCACCCTAAAAGCGCAGTTGAGAGATTCCACCTACCTAGGTCTTTAGGAGGAAGAGGTGTCATAGATATAGTGAATCTCCATCACCAACAACTGGAGAGACTGCGTCAGTACTTCACGAAAAAGTTAATGGAAGCAAGATACATCGGATTGTAACATACATTGACCGGAAAATTACACCATTGAATTTGTCTGATGAAACAATGAACCTACAAAAGCAAATACAGACCAATGAGATGAAAATCAGCAACTGGAAAGAGAAGCAACTTCACGGATGCTACCCATACCAGATAGAGGGAGAACTGATGGACCGTAAGTCGTCAATTAAATGGCTGTGCTTGGGAGAACTTTTGCTGAAACAGAGGGTTTCATGGTAGCTATTCAGGACCAAGTAGTATCAACTAAAAACTACCGTAAATTTATCCTGAAAGACTATAACGTTCGTGATGACAAATGTCGGCTATGTGGAGAACATAGAGAAAATATAGACCACATTATCAGTGGATGCAGCTCTTTAGCATTCTCAGGATATACAAAACGACATGACGACATTTGTAAAGTGGTTTATCAGCAACTATGCCACAATAATAACCTTTTGACGGGTAACCGAACACCATACTACAAGTACACACACGAACCAGTCATTGACACAAATAATCACAAAATGTACTGGAACAGGTCCGTAATAACAGATAGGTCTGTATCATCTAATAAACCGGACATTGTATGGCATGACAAGAAAAATAAAAAAGGTGTATCTGATTTATTTATTTATTTATTTATTTTACGTCAAAAAAAAACAGTTAAAAACTGCGTATGACGTGCTATGGGGAAAAGTGAATTGTGTGCACATTTTCAAAATTCTGTGATCCCTACACTAAGTCTAATACTACTTAAATTTTGAATTTTTGAAAGGGCGAAAAAAACAACAAAAAACTCCCATGTAATAAAATCTATTTTCAAGGATAAACAAGCAATAAATTTTGAATTTTGAAAGGGAGAAAAAAAACAACAAAAACTCCCATGTAATAAAATTTATTTTAAAGGATAAATAGCAATAAATTTTGAATTTTGAAAGGAGAAAACAACAAAAAACCTCCCATTTAATAAAATCTATTTTCAAAGATAAATAAGCAATAAATTTTGGCTCTTATTACTTCCTGCCGCGACAACATGGAAACGACAATTTGAATAATTGTATGTCCCACTGAATTCTAGAAGACGTGCACAGAAAATGAAGTTACATTTATGTCCAGAAGCAAAACAAGGGGCCATCTCAGCATTTGCTCAATGGATCAGGGAAACTGGACGAAAAACCTGATCGAGATGGGGGAAGCTGTAGTACAATAGTTGTTACAAGTTGATTATACTCATTTATACAGTCCAAATGGTAAATAATGCATTATGTATCATTGTTAAAATTAATGTTACTTTTCTTGTGATGCTCAGTATAGTCTCCAATTGTATAGAAACAGTTTTGCAGCAGAAACAATTTCACTTGGGATTTAAACTTTTCTATTGAATTTAATCGTTAATGTCATCTGGCAAAGTGTTGTAAAATAATGTACATGTATTGTATGTAAATTTTTTGTAATGAGCTGTTGATACTCTTACCTGATGTATATGATTTCTACGTCGTGTGTTATAGTAATAGACTTCGGCATTTTCTGAAAATATATTCCTGCCCTTGAGCAAGTCATTTTTACAAAACCACTGATTCAGAAATAAAAGACACGGTAATGGTAGAATTCCTAGATTAATGTAGAGAGGCTTACATGAATCACGTGGGTGGGATTTGGTTATTATTCGACAATTGCTTTTGTAATCTAAAAGTCTGGGAGCTATAAGATGTAATTCCCAGAATATTATGCCATATCTCAGCGGAATGAACATTCGCAAGTATACACATGAGCAGTATGAAGGCTGACTGAATTTGCAAGAATTCTGAACAGCGTAGCATAATGAACTTAATTTTGTGTTCAATTCATTTAAATGGACGTTCCATTTAAGGTTTGACTGAATTGAGAGACCTAAAAATTTTATTGCCTTAACATCAGTCAATGGTACACTGTTCATTTTCAATGGGGCACAGAATTGTTTATTTGAAATGGAAAACTGCATTAAAACCGTTTTCTTTTCGTTTACTATTAATTTGTTATTTCGGAACCAATTTGAAACATCTGATATTGTATGATGATTGATGTCGCAGTCCCGCTAGCTCACAACATCCCAAAGAAAAGAAGTGAAAAAATTCTAAAATATCAACCTCTGGCAAATGAGATAAAGGAAATGTGGAGCGACGTGGAAATGGTGACGATTGTACCAATAATTCTAGGCGCCAGTGGTGAAATTCCTAAGTTCCTACATGAATCCCTAGCTGAACTGCATCTGAAGAAGGGGTTATACATCCAGATGCAAAAGATTGTCATACTGGACACGTTTAACATCGTGAGGAAGTTTCTGAACATTGTTGGTTGATCCAGTGCTGATTATGACAGTTGGAACGTGTATCTCTTGTTCATGGTAACCGAGATACATGAGTGGAAACAAGTTAAATTGTGATGATGATGATGATAATAATAATAATAATAATAATAATAATAATAATAATAATAATAATAATAATAATAATAATAATGACTTTCTTTATGTGGCGAGACTCGGGCCATCACGCCCGCTCTTTCGCCTAACTACATTTTCATCATTGCCATGTGAAGAAAACTGTCAGTGGTAATCTCATTGAGTATCTCAAGCAGCACAGGTGGTCAAATAGAGACCTAAGCCAAGAAGAAAAATAAAGCTCAATGTACCATCTGGCAGAATACATCATTTGTTATTTTTACTATCAAACTGAACCACCACAAAAATCAAGATTAATGTAGTTTATTAGAATTGTTTAGTGGATTTGTGAATCTTGAATCCTCAAATTTTTTGAAAGGTTAAGTCTGAAATGAAAACAATAAAAATAATATATATAACCTCTGTGGTTTCCGCAGAAATATTGTGGTACTCCATTATTGTAATATATAATGGGCGGAAAAGAAATAATCTTCCACAAACTAATTTATTTGTCAGTTACAACAGCAGACGTGTTTCAAGGTATTTTCCCTCATCTTCAGTACATCCCAGTAACATGGTTAACATGAATTGTGACATGCTTCTTACATGGTGCAGATGAGGTGAAATACCTCGAAACATGTCTGCTGCTGTAATATATATATATATATATATATGGTGATTGTTGCTCAGAGACAATACATTTCATTGAATAGATTTCCTTACAGGTACGATTTCTCCATTGAATTGGCGAAGCCTGTTTACCGGTTAATTACAATAGGTTCTTTAGAGAAATCGTTTATTATTTTTTATCAACAAACTGAACAAGTACAAAAATCTAGATCATTGCAGCAAAGTTTCATTGTGATTACTGGTAGAGGATAATGTTTATTGTTGTATTGAGTCATGAACTGAGTTTTATGTGGATATATTTATCATCTCGAGTTGTGTTAAACTTTACAAAAGTATAATGATTTTGGATTTTTTGATGGTTTATGCCAGAAATAAAAACAAAAATAATATGGTTTTTTAAAGTAATATATTGTGGTAAATGTTGTGCAAGGAGAACAACTTTTGCTGGACTGTTCACTTCCACAATGCTACATCTTCCGTACTGAAATGCACCAGCCCACAAGCTGTAAATAATGGTTTTCAATTAAAAAATAAAAATTGATAGTTGAAAAGCACAAAATTATGGTTATTAAGAAAATGGGTTTTGCTAAAGTGGCTTTGCCAGCTTAATGGAGTGTGAAAATAAGTATGTTCTAATATCTTTTCATGGCCTTCCAACTTACTTACTGTAACTTACTGGCTCAAGAGCGTCTTAGTTTACACAGTTTAGTGTATTATTTTTTTGACTTGAAGTATTCTTACCCTGCATTTCCACATTAACCTGTATTCCTATTTTTTCTGTTTCACCTGTTGTCATTTGTGTTCCTGGCTAAAAACATGGCGTGAAAGTGAAGTTATCAGTTACACTTGGCGGTTCTTCGGTCTTGATATGTGTGTTGTTTTTGTTTCTTCTGTCACTGTTTCATATCTCACTGTATGAAACTGTAGCATACCTCACAAAATTTAAAATATTGTAAATTTATGTTGTCTATTTTGATTACCAAATGTAATTCGAGAAATAAAGATGAAATGACTTGCTTTGTTTGTCAAAAGACATTTTTTAAAATAAAAAAAATGAGAAGGAATATGTGAACAAACTGAGTTGATGAAATTGATTGATCATTTTTAATCAGCCTAACCTGCACATATCTTCCATTCTGCCAAAAACGAGACTTAAACCAATTTTACATGACATGCATTGCTATAAAAGGAATCTTTTAGTACAGTTGACTAATTTGCAACAGAACTTCACTCACTTTTTCCTGATGCATGCAGATATTTAGCAAGAAAAACAAATATTTCATTCTAATTGAAACAACAATAATTAAAGCTTTTACATGATGGAAAAAACACTGTTTTTCTAGTAAGACATTTTGACACAAAAAATTCTGACACACATCTTCTTAAATATAGAGATTGCTGCTGAGCACACAATTATTTCTATTAACAGACCTGAAAATGGTTGTAAGCCATCCAATTTTCGAATGATATATTAACAAACACTAGAAAATGCTCATGAATAAAAGAAAGACTGTGTGCTGCCAGGTGTTACATCATTAAAAAGTGTTCTAAGTTTGATAATTCTTAATCAATTTTAAATTAATTCCAGGGTTGAGAACAACTTGCAGCAATACCAAAGAGTAAAATCCAAAATGTAAGCAATGTTGTTAGAAAAGGAAAGAGAATGAATGATCCCTGGAGTCAGGATCAATAATGAAAAATAATCATGAAAAAGAGTATATTCAATTTTAAATTATTATGAGAGGAAATGTGAATTACAACAATAATGTTTGTTGTAACAACAATAATGTTTGATGTAACAACAATAATTTGTTTTCCAAAACAACTTGGAGCAAAATTTTAAAATGTCAACCAGAAAGATGGTCAAATTCTATTTAAACAATAATTCAGGGCAACAAAAAAACAATTCGTGAATTTAGCAGTTAAAATATTCCAAACAGGGCTCAAGCAATGCCAATTACCAGACTTCTCTTATCTCAAATGAAACTACACATCTAGTATGAACATAAGTTGTTGAAATACAAGTATTGTGACAAATATTTCAAATGTTATTCAGTCCTACTTCCCAAAACTTTGTCATTTGGGGTAAAAATTAGCATAAATGTTTAAGTTTAATTTTACATTTTTATAATATATATATATATATATATATATATATATATATATAAATATATATATATATATATATATAAATGAAACTACACATCTAGTATGAACATAAGTTGTTCATATGCACTTTGTACATATGGTACATATGCACTTTGTACACACACACACATAGCGAGTGAAAACTTGAGTTAAGCATGAATAATGGAAGTGTTCATTGCTAACTTGAATATTACAATAAAAAATTCAGCTATCGTCTATATCCGAAGGTGGATCAATGGCTGTGTGTAAAGTAACAGACACACCACGATTCAAGCTCACTGCTGGATAAAACACTCCATAAAGGTCTTGAAACGCCACAGGACCCTGGAAAAGAAAAAATTTTAGCCCATGTGATAAGAACAAGCTCTTTGGAACTACTGTAGTTTAATGAAAAGGTAACACGAAAGATGAAGTGAAGAGGAGGACGAAAAGATGTAATGTGATAATTTTTCCTCTAATTTTTGACTCATTTTCATTTACATCGTTCATCATCACAAATATTGTTCACAGTATGCACATCAGCGGCGCCAATAAAACAGTTTTTAAACTGAATTTAGAGGTGCCACAAATCCCATAAACACCACATTTTCGGCTTTTTTCGCTACATTATAGAAGATAACGAATATTATTTACTGGTCTTTTTATCAACGGATTTTGGTTCAGGTGGTGCCCATGTAACCCGTTAACAATTTTATGATCATCAAACATTACTTATTTCACTCAAACAGGGTACCACATTAGCCAGAGTATGACCAATTTCACGTTAGACAATAGAAATAGACACTTTTCAAATAGCCATAGTTCCATAAGTTTGTATTTCAAATGCTTTTAAATTAAATAAGATTGAAATCTCTGCTTCAAGAACTTTTGTTTCGCATAAGTTAACTATTTCACTGCAATCGGCGAGAGAGAGAGAGAGATAGAGAGATAGAGAGAGAGATAGAGAGAGAGATAGAGAGAGAGATAGAGAGAGAGATAGAGAAAGATAGAGAGAGATAGAGAGAGATAGATAGATAGATAGATAGATAGATAGATAGATAGAGATAGAGATAGAGAGAGTGTGTGTTACCGCAATACTCATAAAATACAAGTGAGAAAATAGAAATGAATACAAGTATCAATAAACCCCAATTCCTCATGCACTTCCGTGAAAAATTTAATTGCAAGAACTTCAATCATGCAAAAGCTGCAGGAGGTACTAAAGTTACGTGTCTCACTCTGTATCTATGTATGTGTACATATAGTGTCCAGAAGTTCCCGTTGCAAAACAATACACCAGATTCTATATTGAATTTCATGAGTGTCAGATCAATAAAACCTCTTTCAGAATGGAGTGTAAATGCTACTTCTGGGCGCGAAAATAAAACCGGCTGCTGCGTCACAGCCGACACCGGCGCAGCATCTACCAACGGAGTTGGGCGTAGCGTCATTTCTCCGCGTTTTCGGTGAAACAGTCGAGGGAGGAAAACATCGCTTACTTCACACTAGTGTACATTAGTATTAAATATTTTGCTAGTACTATTCATTCACTCTATTAAATCTACTTAATATGCATTTTTGTTATAAATTATAACCACAGTAAACAGCAGTGCATCTATATGCAATGCCGATCACTAACCACGCTTTCTGGAAAGTAACAAGACTCCTGGAATGCTCAATTATTGAAAAGTTAGAAGTATTTTTTAGCGTATCTTCAGGGAGGGCTAATGCCTTATGCTTTAGACAACCGCATACAATGAATGAAAGTCCCAGGCGGTTATCCTTAATATCCCGGCACATGCTAACAGCATTTGTAGCTAAAATGATCCCTCATTACACTATTGAGTTTATTCAATGCTTTTGAGCATGTAGTTCGAACTGATACTTTTGCCAGTTTCATTTTGTGGTGTCGCAAGCAGATTTGGGAATGTCTGCAGCAGACAATTCTGAGTGCTCAGTCAACCTATCCTACACGGTGTCGAGATTAGCCGTGAGTAAATGGCACCTCCAGTGGAAGGTATGCTCCAAACGACGATTAACAAAAAATCAGTGTACTATATGGTGTTGATGCAAAAGAGAAAAAAGTAGGACATAAGTAACGTATTATACACTGGTGTACACATACTTTCGTAACACTGTGTCGTTCTCGCGCGCGAAGTACTGCGTTCCACAGTGTTGACACTATTCGCACTATGCCACCAGGCATTAGTCTGATGCTACGTCGGGTCGAAGCTTGTATCGTGGCGCAGTCACACATTTGGAATTGCTACTGCTCTACACTATTCAAATGGAAAACACCGACACGCATTTAATATTCGTAGCTACTTAGTGCAACACAAGAGAAACAGCAGTGAAACAAACTTTCACAAAGCACCAACTTCGACACGAAATGCATTCACGAATTCTCCCAAGACTTCGGGAGAGTGGCATGCGATCACCTTGCCCCAAGAAGGCCCGAGTATCTTTTAAACTTCAAGAAAGGGGTTCTTGAAGTCATGTATCGCGTCTTTGGAGTTCCACGAAGCATCGTAAAGCGTACGATGCAAAAACATCCTTTTCGAAACGCATTCTTTTGAGAAGAGAGTGTTTCATATCAGTCTATAGGATTATCCCTTAAGCAAGAAAAAAAATTTCTAGGTTTCTGGGAGTTAACTGAATACCCACTGTTCCTTCAAAAAGTTTTCTTTGGGGACGAGGTAACGTTCAAAGGGGGTTATCAATAACCACGTCTGAGTGGAAGAAACCTACTTCCAATTCGTTTAAAATCATTTACCAGGTTATCTAATGTAGGCTATTGTTAAACTGAAGCTGCCCAAAATATTTCATTCATCGCGGAAGCATCAGTTATAACCGTGCGCTTAGAAATATTACGTTCACTATTTTAATGATCGAGCATTTTAGCTACAAAATGGTTTTGGCATGTATTTAGCGATATAAAGGATAGTCTGTGGGGACTTTCATTTATCATATGAGGCTACATAAAGTGTGACCACAATTTTTCTGCAACAAATTTCCCTGACGTTTCCGGGTTTTCCAATCAATATGTTTTCCCTGATTTATTATCTGTCAGATCATATTTTTCTTTTTTTCTTCAAGGATTAGGTTCCGCTCCGGTGCCCGTTTTGCTCAAGGTGTTCCAATCTCTCTTTCCTTTTGGTTGCATTGACAAAGCTGGAAGTCTGCTACTTGGCATTCATCGTATATGTTCACACAATTTTCTGTTATTTGTTACCAGCTGGTCAAGCAATAGTTCTACCCGAAGTTCCTTCGATATATCAATATTCCTTTTTTAAAATTTAATAGTGAATACCCTAAGGTATCTCGAATAAATTTCATTTCTGTTACCTGTACTTTAGATTTGTCTCTTTTTGCCATTACTACAGCTTTATTTCCATATGTTATAATAGGCACAGCTACAATATTAAAAACAACTCTAATATCTTTTCGAGTTTTGTTTCTTAATCTCCTGTAAATTGTTCAACATATATTTCCAAAATTGTTTAATTTTACGTTCCAGTGTCTTTTCCGTACGAAATGTGGCATTCCAGATTCTTAAAGTGTTCTACCTGCTCTATTATTTGTTCTATTACTATTATAGTTGTTACTAGTATTTTTCATTGAAATGCCATTTTTTTTTGTTTTCTAAGTGGAAATTTTAAGATTAAATTCTTTTGTTAATTGACTTAAAATTAAAAAAAAAGCTCTCTGTAATTTATTATTGTCCTGAATATCAGCGTATAAAAGGAGTTCATAAAGTTCTTTTCCAGGTAAATTCCAGGGTCAATTAAAAGTTTTCATGTTGTAAACAAATCAATATAAATATTAACTAGTGGTGCTAAAACAGCATATACTTTCTTGCCCCATAGTAACAGTTTTGTAATCATAATATAACGATTTTGTAATCATATATATCGATTAAGCAAAATAAGGTTTATAACGAGTTATTTTACTTATTTGAGCATTGTGACCTCTGTTTATTGTATTTTCTTGTATCTTAGCTTTAATAAGTCGAATTCATAAAAATGTATTTATTGTGTTGGAAGGCAGATTAACGGGGCTTGGTCATAACTAAACACGAACTATAAGTTAGTTGTTTGCCGACGTTTCGGAAAATTTATTTCTATCATCAGGACTGGCAACCAAAACATGAAAAGATAATTAATACATGTGCTGATGCTCCTCCATTTCAGGAGGAGCCTGAACCTGCCGTCCAATATTTCATCAATTGGTCATTAGGAATTCTTCATTTGTTGTGTTGTTATTAGAGCGGGCATAAAGTTTTCAAAAAGCCCGCTCGGGCATAAAGAATCAGAAAGGCCTGCACGGGAATTAACAATGCGGTTACTTGTTTTTTTCATGTCCATAAACACACAGCAATGAACTAGTAAACCATAAAATTATTTTTCGCCGTGTCTCCAAGATATTCTAAGTTCATTCTTAAATGTTTCATTTTCTTTTAAATGAAGACAAAAATTACACGTTACACGAATTGCACATTACTCATTGTCTGAACATGTAATTCTAAATACTCCATACGTTTTCACACCTAAGAAAATTTCCCCAAAATCCTCATTACTAATAGAAGAAAAAACGTTTCGTTTCCATCTGCATTCAGAATTCAACATGTGTATGGGCTAGGGAAGGGATACCAGAATTTAAGAATAGTACAATATCAGATGTTTCAAATTGGTTCCGAAATAACAAATTAATAGTAAACGAAAAGAAAACGGTTTTAATGCAGTTTTCCATTTCAAATAAACAATTCTGTGCCCCATTGAAAATGAACAGTGTACCATTGACTGATGTTAAGGCAACAAAATTTTTAGGTCTCTCAATTCAGTCAAACCTTAAATGGAACGTCCATTTAAATGAATTGAACACAAAATTAAGTTCATTATGCTACGCGTTCAGAATTCTTGCAAATTCAGTCAGTCTTCATACTGCTCGTTGTGTATACTTCGCGAATGTTCATTCCCGCCTGAGATATGGCATAATATTCTGGGGAAATACATCTTATAGCTCCCAGACTTTTAGATTACAAAAACGAATTGTACGAATAATAACCAAATCCCACCCACGTGATTCATGTAAGCCTCTCTTCATTAATCTAGGAATTCTACCATTACCGTGTCTTTTATTTACGAATCAGTGGTTTTGTAAAAAATGACTTGCTCAAGGGCGGGAATATATTTTCAGAAAATGCCGAAGTCTATTACTATAACACTCGACGTAGAAATCATATTCATCAGGTAAGAGTATCAACAGCTCATTACAAAAAATTTACATACAATACATGTACATTATTTTACAACACTTTGCCAGATGACATTAAACGATTAAATTCAATAGAAAAGTTTAAATCCCAAGTGAAATTGTTTCTGCTGCAAAACTGTTTCTATACAATTGGAGACTATACTGAGCATCACAAGAAAAGTAACATTAATTTTAACAATGATACATAATGCATTATTTACCATTTGAACTGTATAAATGAGTATAAACAACCTGTAACAACTATTTTACTACAGTTTCCGGGTCAATGACCCCCATCTCGATCAGGTTTTTCGTCCAGTTTCCCTGATCCATTGAGCAAATGCTGAGATGGCCCCTTGTTTTGCTTCTGGACATAAATGTAACTTCATTTTCTGTGCACGTCTTCTAGAATTCAGTGGGAAATACAATTATTCAAATTATCGTTTCCATGTTGTCGCGGCAGCAAGTAATAAGAGCCAAAATTTATTGCTTATTTATCCTTGAAAATAGAGTTTATTACATGGGAGTTTTTGATTGTTTTTTTTTCCCTTTCAAAATTCAAAAATGCTTATTTATCCTTGAAAATAGATTTTACTACATGGGAGTTTTTGTTTTTTCTCCTTTCAAAATTTAAAATTTAAGTAGTATATGACTTAGTGTAGGGATCACAGAATTTTGAAAATGTGCACACAATTCACTTTTCCCCATAGCACGTCATACGCAGTTTTTAACTGTTTTTTTGACGTAAAATAAATTAAAATAAATAAAAAAAGAAAACGTTCACAGAATACATTTCATCCCATATAGTACGTTACACTCAGTTTTTCGGTTTTTGACGTTAAATAAAAATATAAATAAATAAAAAAGCCTCATAATTATCCCATGTCAATGTTCAACAAAGAGAAGAATTCAAAAGAATTTCACATTTCATTATCTTATCTTGCCGTTCAACAATGAACTTCTCGAAATTCTATCGTTGCATTGATCCCCAAGGCAGCGTTGGTAGTAATATGAAATTAAAGTTAAAAATGTTCGTACAAATTTGTTACTCCATTTTTTCAATTTTTCTTGCATGTAAAGTATCAGAAATAATGCTAATATAATCCATACCCAACCAATTCAAATGAAGCGTCTGTGATGCGTCTGCGTCTGCGTTTGCGTTTGCGTTTATTTCGAACAGTAGTCACTTCTTTTACAAATGGAACATACCATAATCAGCGATTAATGGCCAAAATTTCTTGAAGAAAAAAAAAAACAGTGTTTGTTAGTTCAAAGTTAAATTTATTACATTCCTTCAACCTACATTCTTTTATACGAACATTTTCCAAACGCGTCTCAAATTATGTTCACGATGCGCAAGAAATTCGAAGCAGGCGACTATGTTTGACGTCAAATAACACAAAAAATTATATTGTCCAAAAATTCAACATGACTTCTTGAAGATCTGTTCTTGATGAACACAGTTTATTATGAAAAAATGAATCTTCACAATTGTTGTAGGAGGACGCGGAAAAAAATTAATTTTTTGAAAAATCAGGGATTTTAACGAACATGAGACCTCCACCATTCTGTTAAGCGCTCTGTACGCTAAAGTAAAAAAAAAAAATACTAATATTTTCGAAAAATTGAACATGACATTATTTGAAGATGTTTTTGATGAACACATTTCATTAAGGAAAAATGTTTATCTTTATAATTGTCGTAGGAAAACGCCAAAAAATGTGAATTTTTGCAATTTTCAAAAATCAAAATTCGACAAATCGACTGAATCACATGAAGACAAATCTCGAACAGGGCGACCTGTTCGTTCCTACGATGATAAATCTGAGAGGTCCAAACGAAGACTCGCTGCAAAATTGTCTTTCGAAAACGACCATCAGGCAGATTTAATGGTGAAAGCTACAAGCATGTCATCTCGAGCTTCGGGGAAGAGAGATCTAGCTGTTGTTCTGGATCAAGTCAAGTCACAGACCATCTAAAATTTAAAAAAATATTATGCAATTCCCAAAACTACCAGGTGCATTATCCGAAGAGGAGGCATTATGCTATTTGCTAGATAACAACTTGAGCAAGCAACAGTATATAAACACTAGGCTACTATCTAAAACCCACAATGCAGATATTTTCCCATCATACGAGAAAGTGAAAAGAGCAAAAGCAACAAGCAGACCTTCAGACTTACATGTCACAGATGGTGTAGCTAGAGCCCCATTACAGTCCCTGTTAAATCATACAGCAAGGAGAATAGTTCTTCAAGATTATATAATTATTCACCAAACAATTGTAATGCACAACTAATTTGCAGTTACAGCTTTGATGGGAGCTCCGGACAAAGTCTCTATAGGCAAATTTCTTCTTCCTTTTCTCAGGCCTTGGAATCGACGATATTTGCCACAACACTTATACCCTTGCGCTTGGTAAGTCCAAATAGCAGTCTATGGAACAACCAGACACCTCAGCCAGTCAGGTTCTGCAGACCAATAAAATTGGAATATACAAAGGAAACCAGCAAGCATGTTCTCCAGGAAAAATTAAACATGGAGAAAGAAATTCATGAACTCAGCGAAGTGAAAATTGTGCTTAGCAATGGACAGACTATAAGGGTTTTATTTGCTCTATATTTGACATTAATTGATGGTAAAATTTTATATATAACAGGAAATAGATCTAGTCCAACCTGCCCTATTTGTGGCGCAAAACCTCTTCAAGTAAAAGATGCGGCAGAATTTGCGCACTCGAAGTTTTGCCTACGCCTACTTTACAATTTGGGGTAAGCCCCTACATCTTTGGATTAAGTTCTTTGAATGCGTTCTGCACATAGCTTATAGACTCGATTTAAAAATATGGCAAGTCAGAGGTGATGTAAATAAAAGTTTGTTGCTAAGACGAAAATATTCAAAAATTGTTTTGGGAAAAAATGTTCCCAAAACATCTTCATGTCGATAAGGTGGAAGATAACGGTCGCGGTTCGTCTAATGACGGAAATACGGCACGACGCGCCTTTTCGGAGCCTGCAGTTTTTTCACGAATTACTGATGTATGGAAGGCCTAATTCAGAGATTTAGGATAATCCTGATAGCCATGTCAATACAGCATTTACCCTGAATTATTTGGCAAATATTGTACGAAGACTGCTAAAGTATACAGAAAACAGATTGGTTTCCAATGCCTGTAAGTGTTCATAAAGTTATTGTTCATGGAAAACCCACACTTCAGAATTGTATACTGCCACTTGGATACCTGGGAGAAGAAGCTTCAGAATCCAGAAATAGACTGTACAAAAAAGACAGAGAGACTCACGCAAGAAAAGACAGCAGAATCCACAACTTAACAGACATCTTTAAGAGAACTTTGGAAACATCGGATCCCATCATTTCGACTGTCGGGCTCCAGACAAAAGTTCAAAATAATACGAAAAAGGAACTTCCACTTGAAGTAATTAAAATGCTCATTTGCGCTGCACCAGAATCAAGTTCACATGAAGCAACTCAGGAAATATCTGATCTTGTTGATCTATCGGATGAGGATGCTATGGAGTAGATTCTTTCTAGTGATCAGAGTGAACATTACTTAATATTAAGAATATGAATGATGTCTTTTTCTTTCACAACAATACGAACTCTTGTTAAATGAAAATACAGATGAATAATTTCATAATAACAGTTTTCAAGCGAATTTTTAATTCCCACCTTTTCCCATCTGAAGACATGAGCCACCATCTTGAAATTATGCAACAGATACTATGGTAAATGTATTATATTCTTTAGGTCTATATATGTATACATATATATGTCTATATATGTATGTGTCTATATATTCAGGCGATTTGCTCTTCAGATAACCGAGTTATGACTTTTGGCCACGGAGAGCGTTGAGTCCATGGCAACGCCTTCAGTCTGAGCGTGGAATTCTTGTTTAAACTGGAAGATGGTAGGCAGGCAGACCTCCGCTAGTTTCGCCCACTCCGTCGGCAGCTGGTGTTCCCAGAGCTTGTCCTCCAGGATCCTGATTCCATCACTGTCAGGGACCATACGGAAAAGAGAGGTGACATCAAAGCTCACAAATATAACGCAAGGACTAGTTCTGATGGAGCGTATAAGTTCAATGAAATGTTTGGAATTGAGGATGGCAGATGGCAGGTTGTTGGTGAGGGGTTCAGTTTGTTGGCAAGGAAACGGACCAACTGCTGAGAAGGTGAGTTGATGGCGCACTATAGGGCGGAGAGGCACGTCCGGTTTATGGATCTTCGGAAGACTATAGATACGGGGTGTGCGGTTGTTATCGAGCTTAAGGCGTCTTGTCTTCCTCGTTAACGGATGACGCTTCAGCGATGATGGCCATGGCTTCGTGCATCAATTTCGGAAGAGGATTCTTGTCCAGTTACCGGTATGTATCCCCGTTACTGAGGGTGTTGGTCATCTTGGAGTGGTAGTCGGAAATCTCCATCATCACCACAGTAGCGTTGCTTTCATCAGCGGGAATAATGACAATATCATCGCGCTGTTTTAGCTGTCTTCTAGTTAATCTCTCTTCACGGAAAATATTACATTGTGAGGAGATGGTCCGGGCTAAGATGGTGCTTGTGTCCCTAATCCCGCTCACCCTTTCTCTCCCATATAAGGCGGCATCGCTAGCCATTTGGCAGCAGTACGCTCTGAGGAAGGCCACATGTTGGCCGAAACGTCCGCCACCACTCCAGAGACGCGGCTCATCCCGCACAGTACGCAGTACAAAACGCACATATCGCAGAACAAAAACACATGAAAATCTTTAAACACTAAAAGGGTCCACAGAGCACTTGCATTTCGTTTTCGAAAACATTATCACAGGTAGTAGCTTGTCACACTTGGATATTGCCGTCCTGGGTAACGAAAGCACACGAATGAAGAGTGGCGTGAGAATACAAGGTGAGCGAATATCGTGGAGTGATCGTGACGGCGCGGGGGCGCTGAAAAAAACACCGCAGCCACGGCGTCGCTTGGTGAGGCTATCTGCGGATTATTCTGGCCAGTGGGTTGGTGGCAGTGGTGGCGATGGAGAGCCACGCCACAATCCCGGCCAGTGCGTGGGTGAAGCGGCGGATAACCAGCCAGCGGATATCCCGAGATACTCGATGTTTGGCGTGGGTTGGAACTGGCTCTTTGCTTTGCTGATATAGAAGCCCGTCTCGACGAGTGCGTTCATGTGCTGAATTAGCCGTTGTTTCTCGTTTGACAAGAGGTCGTCGTAGTAAATGCAAGGTGCGCGAACTGCATTGATGCTGGACAGCGGCGCGTATGGCTATCTGCATTAATATGGAGGACACGGCCCAGCGCACACGAAGTGCGGCAAAAACAAAATAGCGGGACGGACATACTATGCCAAAGTACTTTTGTGTTGCGGGATAGACCGGGAGATGGTAAAAACCATCTACCGAATCCTCGCGCACACCCCACCTATAACAGTGGATATCTCGTAAGACTGTCGTAGGGGACAGTAGGTTGAGGCGGGTGCGTTGGAGCAAAACTCAGTTCAGGCGGACATGTCTACGATAAGGCAAAGTTATGTGATCGCGGTTTGGGTTCCACAAAGCAGAAGAATAAATCGGGGGTACCTGTTGCACCTCTCAGTACTCCCGCTTGCGTCATGTCGATGGCTCTGGCGAGTCTCCGTGAAGTGGGGGCGCAATGCGAGTGGGGCGCCAGCGGGCGGTACATGCCGCCCGCCCGCGGAAAAGAGCGTGCGAGGCACACTGGGTGTGACCAACGTTCTCGTTCTCGTCGGATTCGGGACACTACAAGTAACTGATGTTTTTATCTGGGTGGGTTACTACCTCTCTACGAACCACCATCCGGAGGAGGGAGAAGTGAGTTTGGACATTCCTTGTCCTAGGATTGCCTTCTCTGCGATTTCGAGGGTCTTCCTCCCAGTTTCTCTCTTTAGGTGTTTTTAGGCCCTCAAGATTCCATTGCTCGCTCATTCGCGCTCCAAACAGGAAGCCATTAGCAGGAAAGGGAGACAACTTATCCTGCCAGTCATTCGGTCTCCAGTTAGACAGTATCCGGTGACCATCCCCAACTGCGTGAAGGTGTGGTTGGAATTTTCCTTTCATTAAGAAAGACAAGGCATTTCTTTCTCTCTTCAGGGTTTCTAAAGTACTCAGTATGATCAATAAAATAAATATGAAGAGCAAGAAATGTTCCAAAATTCGCATGCCATTATTACTATTTTTATTAATATAAATATAATCATTATTTAAATTAGGATTCACTGGATAAATCAAACATTATAAGAAAAAAAGGCGATGATTACAGTCAATAAAATATATTTAGAGCAGACGTTTCGGCCTCAATTGTGAGGCCCTCTCCAGTGTCTGAAAGGTCAACACACCAATCAGTTATAATTTTACATAATATTACAGTATAAAACAATTTAATTTTTTTTAAACAAACATAATGAGAAAAAAAACGTGGTACCTGTAAGTTGCTTAGGTTAAATTACACCATAATGTTGAAATGTTAATATAACCAGGCACTTCTGATCTGAACTAATAGCGGTCTAAAGAACTATATTAAAGAGGCATAGCGAATTGTAATTGTTTATTTTGGAAGACTTCTTCCAATTAAAAATTGACACTTTAAGATATCGGCGCATGTTCGTTACACAACGGTTCCTGGTAGTGTGTAAGTGGTGCCAACTTCTGTACAGTAAGACATCGCAAGTCTAATTGATTTAGAAGATAAAGTGGAGGGGGAAGGGAGCCATAGGTTACTCTGAATGTAAACATTATATCAGAGAGAGGTGAATTTATGCTAAACAAAGAAAATTGAAGAATTAAAGCCAATGTGTTGAAACATAATTTACAAACGGGTTAAAGTGAAACAGGGAATAGAGGGGGGAGAGAATCACCTATAAAGACTTAATTAATCATAAATATGGTTAAGGTTGGAGAAATCTTTTTGGTCATTGAGGATAGAATTTTGTTTTTTAATAAAGAGCATTTCAGAAATGCTTGATTTGAATCATTTTCTCTCAAATAAGGCTGTAGAAATTAGTCTCTCGTAAAAAGCTAAAAAGCTTGCAGAGAGAAGGTTCGTCATTTTAACAATCTCCGCTAGGGAGCTTAAATTCATACCCCATGAGGTCGTGCCATCGGCGGCTATCTCTTATCTTACCACTGTGCAAGAGAACATGCTCCACGGTAAGATCTATTATGCAGTATTCGCACATTGGGGACCCCGTGGAGGAGATAACCGTGGGAGAAATGGCAGTGACCGACCGATCACAGTGATCTGAAGGCGAGTTAACATGATCTCTTCGCGCCTAGCACCACGAAATGAGGAAGATCAAGGATTTATGAAAACCTTGATTCTCGTGAGGTTAAAATCTGAGTTCTGCCACTCTGCAATTCGTTGAGGATTGAGCGTTTGATAAAGAGCCTAGTATCTTCCGTGGGGACTGCAAAGATGTCTAACTCTTTTCTTCGTGGCAGACTTTGCTGCCTGGTCAACTATTTCACTTCCTCTTATTCCCACGTGCCCAGGGAACCAACAAAAGACCAAAATATAACGGCGGACCAATAGATAATGGATTTGAGGTGCTTGATGATGGTCTAAATGCATACGAAATCAAGTGGGTTGATTGGAAGACTGCTTGGCGTGACGGAGTATCCACAGTGGATAATTTCGCGCGATATGCGGCAGTCAAAATACCTCGCTTTCGGCTCAGAGATGGTTTTCCAGCCTCTGCCCAGAGGCATTCCATTCGACTCGTGCGGTAGGCGTCTGTACTGATGTTTATACCGTCATTGCGTGTGGTATTTAATTGGCGGAGGGCTGATGGAGACGCTGACCCCGACACTGTGCATTCCTAATCCAAGATAGGGTGGATGAGGGTTCTAGACACACGCAAAAGACACACCGTCTGCGCCTCAAGAGCTACCAGTAGAAGTGCGAAGGAGATTTAAAGGTAATACACATCAGTCATGTACTTTTATGGATGTGTTTTCGCCAGGTTAGGCTCTTGTCGAATGTGCCCAAGGAAGGTTGCGGATTAAAATGGAAGCAGCTGTCCCCCAAGAAAAAGGTCCGAGTGATTATGGAGGTGATGAATTCTGCAGAAGTGCATGCAGTTGCTTTTTGAGGTGGAGAACATGAATCCTGTTTTATCGCTCCATTCCTGTAGTTTGTTGAGCACAAGTTGTAGTTGCCTCTCAATAACATGCATGCAGGAGGAGCAAAAAATTGGAAAGTCGTCAACGAACAGTGATGCCTTCACAGGCTCCCGGATTACTGATGCCATACTGTTGATAGCAATGGCAAACAGAGTAACACTCAATCGATCCCTGGGGAACACAGTTTTCTAACTGGTAACTAGAGGATAACGCATCACGAGGGCGGACGTCGAAAGATCTTGACGAAATAAAACCTACAAGAAACTTAGGGAGCCGTCTCCTAAGGTCCAAAGAATGCAAGTTGCGAAGAATACCGTACCTCCAGATAGTGTCATACGCTTTCTCTATATCGAAGAAAATTGCTACCAGGTGCTGACGTAGCACGAAAGGAGTGGAAATCTGCGTAGCAAGGGTGACTAAGAGGTCCATGGTTGACCTGTGCTTCCTGAAGCCACATTAGAGTGACGTATAGGTTCAGTGACGTATAGGATAAATAGGTTCTTTTATTCCAGCAGCCAGACCAGACGTGTATTTACCATTCACTCTAAAAGCTTGCACACACAGCTTGAAGGGGTTGTTCTGTCTTTTCCTTCTTTAGGAACTGGAAGAACAATGGCTTCACGCCAAATCACCGCGTATGGCATGTTCACCCACATCTTGTTGAAAATGCCGAGGAGAACGTCACGGAGGCGTTTTCAGGTAGGTGTTTCAACATTTGGTTATGTATCTGGTCAGGTCCTGGAGCAGAATCTTTCGCACAAGCGAGGGCACAGGAGAATTCGTCCATGGAGAAAAGGCATTGTAATCTTCCTCCACGCGACTCGAGGAGTTTTCCATTTTTCTTTTCTTTTTTGAAAGCCAGGAGGATAGTGTACGAAGATGGATATATGATCGTAGTGAGAAGCCAATTCTTCGGCAATATCTTCTGGAGATGTAAGGAGATTGCCATTTACCAGGAGCCCTGAGATAGACGGTCCATCGATCTGTCGGACCTTTCGCCACACTGTTTTAGGAGATGTACGGCAAGAGAGTGATGAGATATCAGCACTCCAGGACGCAGCCTTACTTTCGCGAATGGTCAATCTAGCTCAGGCTCAGGATCTTTTATAATTTATTAGGTTATCCATGGTTGGGAACCTACTGAGCTTTGCCAATGCGCGCTTCCGATCACGCACCGTAGTGGCACAGTCGGCATTCCATCATGGCTCAAGTGGATATCGTGGGTGACCCGACGACTTCGGGATGGCAAATGAGGCCGCACGAAGAACTGTGTCACTAAAATAGGCAACCATAGCACCGATATCCTTGAGCAGTTTTCCTATATTCATATTTCTTTCTCGAATGTTTCCCACTCAGCTCGGTGGATTAGCCAGCGAGGAGGGAGGGATTATCGAAGCTGACGAGAGTGGGGACGTGGTCACTGCCATGCAGGTCGCCACGGACAGTTCACTCGAAGATTGTAAAAGAGAGGGACTACAGAGAGCTAGATCTAGGGACGAGAAAGTGTTTGAAGCTACGGAAAATGTGTTCTTTCGCGAGTTTTGTTATCAATACTATTTTCAAGTACATTGCCGCTCGAGCACAACCTTGTGTCACCCCAGGCGGAATTGTGGGCGTTGAAGTCCCCCACAATAAGAAAGGTGCGGGCAACTGAGGAAACACGTCTTCCAGATCTTTCGCTGAAGTCTTGTCCAGACGGAATATAGACGTTGCAAATAGTAATAGAAATAGTACGGAAATACACACGAACGCAAGATAACTGAAGATCTGCAGAACGCAAGATAACTGTGAAGATTTCTTCACAGACCGGAGAGTCTGTGACAAAAGAGGCGACTCCGCGATGGGCACGGATGCCATCATCAACGTCCTGCCTGTAGCAACAATAGCCGCATAGAGAGGGGAGTGCTCAGAACGGAGATGCTTCCTGCAGACAGACAACCACGGGTCTATGCAGACATTATTAGCTTTAATTCGTCCAAACGGGTACGAAAGCCATTTAGGTTCGACAAAAGGAAAGCCACAGTTTTTAGTTGTTAGCTCCTGGAGGAGTTATGTATCGGGTTTCTTTTTCTTTTTTCTTCTCTGTTAGAGAGTGATATACTGATTCGTGCGGAGTTCCTCGTTCCCTGCAGACTCGTCTTCACTACTGCTGGAGAGAGTCGCATTTGTTGGGAGACCCCGGTCCCTTGATAAGGGGACCTAGATCTAGATGTAAGGCCTGTCGGTCTCGCTTTCTTTTGATGCGTTTGTTTTTCGATTTATTTACGCTTTTCGTTTCCTTTTTAGTGTCAGATGGGAGAAAATATTTGGAATCTGCATCCCCGCCGATGTCTTCAAACGACGCCTGACAGGGAGCACCGCGCACAGAGGTAGCTTTAGGTGTCTGGGTTTCAAAATGTACTTTCGTCTCTTGACCCACGGTGTCAGCGAAACGTCGGGCCATGACCACGGGTATCGCGTCTGGAACCGACGCCGTGCGTCCGGAAAGGAAACTTTCTCTGATATCCTAATCTTCTGGATCTCCCTTGTAAGAAAGGGCACTGGTTCGAATTGGATGGGTGCTTCCCAGAACAGTTTATGCACCTTGCACCTGCGGAGCAGTTAGAATCATTACATGACTCCCTTCCACAGTGGAAGCTGTAACCGCCCATATGTCGGTTACATTGATTTTTGAGAAGCACCCGAGAACGTCAAGACACGACAGATGCAATTATAGTGTAACCGAATTACAAGAGATCGCGCCAGCAGTAAATGGTATCCCTTGCGTTTATTAAGGTTTCGGAACGCACTCGCGTAGAATAGCACCAGAACCAATCAGAAATCACCCTTGAAAATATCAGCACTAGCGCAAAGCACCGCTATGAAAAGCTCTCCTTTGCTGCCGACCGCCGATCTGGACGCACCGAAACTGTTCGTGTTGGACGGAAAGGAGAATTCGCCGTATTTCGACGATAAGAAGCTTGAAAAAGGTAATTCGTCTCATCATGTTAAAATAACGATTCCATGTATGAATTGAGAATTTTAAATCATGAATATTCTGATAAATTCACGTGAACCCATTACGTAGAAATATACTATTTTTCTATCAACGAGGAAATAATACATATAAACATTCAAGAACGTATACTGAAGTAGAAAGCATGTGCCATAGGAAATGTTTCTTTCTATTTCCTGCTTTTTTGTTTTTCGTCTTGGCTTAGCACCTAAGAAATTCATTACGCGGAGATATTGCAGTCATATTGTATAAAATTCGGAGGACAGTGGAGGCGAGTCATCGGGGGACGTTTTCGCCGAAGCAAGGGTTTGCGACGACCTTGAAAGGATCTGGGTCGCCGTCACCGCTCCGAGCTGTGGAAATATTTCTTCGAGGCGACGTGTCGCGAGTCAGAAAGGAAAACTTTGAAACTTCACTACAAATTCTCTTAAAAAAAACTGTTTAAAGAAGCGAGAATTATTCCACAGAGATAGAATTCACCTCACTTACAGACATAGATAGTCGAGTAATTAAATTAAAATCATTTAAACGTAATCTTTTACAATATTGCAGTCGTAAAAGGAAGCTAATTCATGTAAAGAATTGTAACAACCTATTTTTCTTCATTTTTCTATTAACGATATTTGTTCTTTTATTGTGTGTTATCAATTTATTGTTTAATCGTTTAAAATTAAAACCAATAATTAGTAAACGGTTATTATTAATTGTACCTTCATTGCATAACGACTTTTTTCTTTGCTGGCTAAATTGTATAAAGTAAAAATCTACGTGAAAGTGAAACAATTTCTTGTACATATTTCATCCACTATTCAAGTGACAATTTCTTTGAAAGTGTATGTAAAGGGTATTTTGTTATATGATTCTTTTTCAGTACTTCTTGTTTCCAAGTATTGTTGTCTTATATACAGGTATTTTATTGGGTTTTGTGAAGTAAAGGGTAATATAATTTTAAGTTGTGACCGCTCTACCTTTTCACTACTCTCTAAAAAAGCCTACAGCGGGTCACTCAAGTAACCTAGTAGTATTACTTGACCTGTGACTTGTTATGACAATGTCACACCAAAAATTCGGAATTGTTTTATATTGTGACGTACTAGGATGAAAAAACACAGACGACTGCTCTGATTGATATTTACAATATATTTACAGTATATTTACAGTTAATGTACAAAGATTACAATACAAAAAACTAACCCCTTGGCAACCTTTCAGTTCTCTTAGCCGCGAAACCCCGCGACCGTCCCTAGGCCTCGCCCAGAACCACTGCTTCGAAAGCAGCAAAAAGCAACGCGAGGTGCGAAGCTGTCGGACATAGAGTCCCGTAACTATACCAGTTACATGGCCTGTCGCCAAACCGATCTTCGACCCGAAGATCACGTGCAATGAATGCACTGGAGATACCTCTCGTCTTTCGACACCCAGCGTATCCCGTCAGGCGCCTGTCGGCGCGGCCTTAAATATCCGTTGGCTCGCCCCCACCCTTCAAGCAGCGGGCGTCATACGGCTCGCTGGCCAGCCCTTCCACGGCTGCAACCGACATCTCATAGCCTCGCATCGCGCGCGTCCCTTTCAGGAATTTCCAGCCTGGATTCCTACGGGTTTCCAGCCGGCGCAGCGAGGCGCCGTGGCTTCCACCCCCATTGAGCATCCGGCTTAGCGCGGGTTTCCCCGAAGCGGCCCGGCGCGGCCCGGCGCGGCCCGACGCCGCGGCGCCGACCCACGCGACGCTACAGACCCTCCCATGCCGGGGGGTGAGAATTTTTTTTCGCAGCAAAATATGCCCAGGAAAAAATTCTGCTAAGTTACCTGGTCGTGAGACCTCTACATCCAAATTTTTTCATGAACATGAACATAATTATACCAGAATATTAAACCCTATTTAATCGAAATGTGTGAAATAAATCTCTGGGCTGTCCCCCCTCCCTTTTCACCTAAGCTATGTTGCCATTTACATTTAAACCTTACTCCTATATACATACATAAGTATTCTTGACGCATCTTGGAAATATTACATAATAATTCTTGACGCATCTTGCATTACATGAAATCCTGAAATATAAAATACAAAACATTTACTTGCATTGAAGTATTACATAATAATTCTTGACGCATCTTGCATTACATGAAATCCTGAAATAAATAAAATACAAAACATTTACTTCCCTATTCTCGCCGGTGGATCAATTCACATCATCAAACATGCGACTAAGCGCATCTGCATTACATTTTCTGAGCCTTTGTGTGCCTGATGCGTAAATCGAGGTGCTGGATTAAAAGAGACCAGCGTAATAATCTGGGGTTTTTGCCGGCCGTATTACGCAACCAGACCAACGGATTGTGGTCGGTTTCGACCTGAATTGTGGCCTGCCCGTCGAGATAAATCTTAAGTTTATCCAACCCCCAAATCAGCGCTAAACACTCTAGTTCTGTGGTGCCATAATTAATTTCGGCATCATTTAATTTACGGCTTAGAAAAACGACTGGTTGTTCTACTCCCTCGTCATTTACTTGGTAGAGAACCACGCCTAAGCCTCCGAGAAGCATCTGCCTGAACTCGAAATTCCTGGTATAATCAGGTGCATATACCGCTGTTTTCTCACTGAGAGCTTGTCGCAGCTCATTGTAAGATGTTTCACATGCCTCTGTCCAGACGATTTTACCTTGGCGCTCGCGTCCTCGCAGCGCATCAGTAACGCTGCCGCTTCTCCGCAAACCCTGGTATCAAACGTCGATAGTATCCTACCAGACCGAGCAAAGAACGCACTTGTTTCTTTGACTCTGGTCTGGGAAAGTTCTGGATTGCTTGTATCTTGGCTTCGGCCGGCCGCAATTTCCCGTTACCGACTACGTACCCAAGATATTTTACGTTAGCCCGCGCAAACAAACACTTGCGCGGCTGCACTGTCAATTTGGCGGATTTTAATATGCGAAAGACCGTATCGAGGTGTCGAATGTGTTCTTGCCAAGTGTTACTGAAAACCGCGATGTCATCAAGGTACGGTACCGCGAATTCTTGGCATTTATTCAATAAGGTGCCCATAATACGACAACATTGATAGGGACCGTTCTTTATTCCGAAAGGTAATCTAAGCGGCCGGTACGTGCCGAAACTGGTCACGAACGCCGAATACCTTTGCGCCCTTTCCGTAAGACCGATCTGCCAAAAACATTTGCAAAGGTCCAGTACACTTATAATTTTGCTGCAGCTACCTGTTCTATCCGTTCTTCGAGATTGGGTAACGGAAAGTATTCGGTCTTAATAATTTCGTTGAGGCGCCTATAATCGATACAGGGCCGTGGTTTCTTGCCCGGTGCTTCAACCAATATCATGGGAGACGTATAATCACTCTCCGCCTCCACAATGATGTTGTCGCGAAGCATTCTATCGATTTCTTCCGTAATATTTTAGCCTGCCTCGGCGATGTACGGTAGGTCGCTTCGAACCACTTTGCTGGTATCAGTTAACTCGATATCCATGGTAGTGATATCTGTCAATCCGGGTTTCTCACTAAATATAGAACTGTACTTACAAATGACCGTTTTCAGAGCGTTGCGAAACTCAGGTTCGACCTCAGTCCCGCTCAGCATTTCTTCCGCGTCAAAGTCGCAACAATCCAATTTAAGCGCATAGCGATCTAGCGCGTCTTCGTCACCTGCGTCTGTCACAGACGCTAGGGACTAAGCACATTCAGTACTCTGTCCGCTGGTGGTATCTTTTAAGCATATTAATGTGATAGACGCGGGGTTCCTTCCGCCCCGGCATCTGGACCACATAGTTATGCTCCGAATTTTCTCGCGAATCTCGCCCGGCCCTATCCACTGAACCGCGAGCTTCCGCGTCCTGTTAGTGCGAGAACCAACACCTTAGCGCCTATCTCGAAAGTACGTGAGACCGCCTTCGGTCATACCACACTTTACGTTTCTGCTGTTCTTCAGCCATTCTATTGTGAGCTAGGTCACGGGAGCGTTTCAAACGATTGATTAATTTAAATATGCTCAACTACAAATTTTCTTTACCTTCCGCAGTTCCCTGAAGCCTTTCATAAAGAAGTGTCATGGGGTACGGAGATTCTTCCGTACACCAATTCGGCTGGAGAAAACCTAATGATTCGTGCACACTCGTGCGCAACGCGAACATAATAGCGGAAGTTGGCATTCCAATCCGTCCTGCCTCCAAACACAGAACCTTCATAAGCCGGTTCATAGTTCGATGCATTCTTTCGACTGCGTTTGATTGAGGTGATACGGCGAACTTCTCACCAGTTTAATGCCAAACCGCTCGGCGAATTCCGCTGTCAAAGCACTTGTGAAGCAGGTGCCCTGGTCGGTTTGCAATTCGCGGAAATCCTATTCTACTGAATAATTCTAATAATGCTTCAATTACAGTGACCGAAGTTAGGGTCCCGTATCGGAATAGCCTCAGGATACTTCGTGGCTAAACACATCGCCGTTAAAATAAACTTGTTTCCGTGACCGATTCTGGAAATGGGCCACGCGTCGACATTCACTTTCTCGAATGCCTCGCCCGTTATAGGAACAATTTTTAAAGGCGCGCGAAGTTTTTCGCCGCCGTTTCCTACTCGCTGGCAACTGTCGCAACTACGCACATAGTTTTCAATATCATATAACAATTCGGCCAGAAGAAATATTTGGCCATGGCATCTTTGCTTTTGTGACCCCAAATGGCCGTGAGCAACTTCATGACAAAGTTTTAAGATCGTGCCACGATACACCCGCGGTATTACTAACATAGAGAACTGCTCTCCGCGCTTACTATGCCGGACACGAAACAATAGGCCGTTTTTCATAACATAATCGTGCCGATCCGTCTCGGGTCCTTCCGCACGCTCAATCAACGGCGCGAGCTCCTTGTCTTGTCTCTGAGCCGTTTCAAATTCGGTGGGGTCCAAACGAGCCAAAGCAATGCTACCGAAATCTAATTCAGATTCCTGATCGTCGATTCCGAGTTGCCCGGGCGTCGTCCTCGCCCTGACCAACTCTATTTTCATCCTCGGTTTCCTCCGAACGCTTACCTGGAACGCGTCCGGCCCACGGTCGGTTCCCTTACCTCGTCTATTGTCTGAGGCGCTTCGTCTGCCGCATTGTTCGCACCCCGGGGCCCCTCCGCCCTTTCGCGCTCAGCAACTGCTTGCGCCCTAGTCCGTACAGCGCAGATAGGCTGTGGTTCTAAGAAACCTTGCTTTATCTCCTTCAAAATCGTAGCAGAACGATTACTAAAAATGTAATAAGGCAAGTCGCGTTCTTGGCGACTGCGGCTTCTGTAACAAGAGTACCGAATGGCCCTACTATCTCTACCTTGGCTACCGGTAGATTTTTCGGCGCTTCGTCCAGGGGCTGCTGAACCCATACGGACTCGCCGGTGTATTGTGTCGGCGTGACGTGCTTTGCATTGATGACGTCAATCGTCGCACCCGTATCACGGAGACAGGTGACTGTTTCGCCGCAAATTTTGGCAAGAAATGTGTGTGGAGACAAACTCTGCGCACTAGCGTCGGCCACGTGACACATCTTCTCGCTAGGTTTATTGTTATATTGAGGACAATATCTTTTTATGTGACCTGGTTTTTTACATAAGTAACACGTCCGTTCTTGCGGCTTTTCGAACTCCGCGTTACTAGCTACCTTCGGCACTGCAGTTTTGGAAGTGGACGGCGCGCTTTCCGTCACCTTCGGCCATTTCCGTTCGCCTGCGTGCTCTTTATTGCCGAACCGCGAGAATTCCTTCTATATCCGCTAGCCGGTTGTTTTCGTAGGTGTCCAGCCTTCGTGCCAAATCTTGGGACGCAGAAACCTCACCCCACACATCAATGAAATGGTCACGCATAACCGCCGGCACCTTCCGCTTCATCTGGTCTGTTACAATGAGATCTAGCAATTGCTCAAATGTTTCTACCTTTAAACCTGAGATCCATTTTTTACAATAACTAGCTAATTCACGTGCATAGACGTTCCAGTGGTCTTTGCACCTTTTACGTGACTACAAAACATCTGACGGCACTTTTCCGCCGTAAACTTGAACATATCTAATAGTTGTTCTTTAATTAGGTCATAATCTTGTTCCGGTGTATCGGATCCTACTACGAGCCAGTTGTTCACCTCATTAGGAAGTAAACCCATTAAATGGCTTACCCATTCGACCGGCGCAATGCCAAGCTGGCGAGCATGCGCCTCGAAACACTTAAAACAACGTAATATCGTCGCCTTCGCCTTTGAATTTGTCCATGACTTGGCTGATACGAATATTAGTTCGATTTCCCGTGTCGCTACTACCTATGGATACACGCGTGGGAGCCTGATTCGTTAGTTTAAGCTTTTCAAGTTCAAATTGCCGTTCTCTCTCTTCGCGTATTTCTGCGACCTGTTCTTTTTCTTGGTCAGCGAGTTGTTTCACGAATGATTCCTCGTACTGCTCGCTTTCCGTAATGATCGATTTAAGTTTAACCACGGTCTCGTTCCTTCTAATGTTTCCCCATCTCCATCGCAACCCTAACAAGCACCTCTTCCTATAACCCGCTAAAGCCATTTTGCCTAATTGATCCCGGCCAGAACAAAAACACTACGTTCAGTTGACCTCAGTGTCGCGTCAGCTCTCTGATCCGGTTTTCTGGCCTCCTTCCTTCCTCTCGTCCGGATGTTCCTTCCAGTGTTACCAATGTCAGCTGTTCCAGTACCAATATCGGCTGCTCCAGTTCCAGTCCCAATATCCGCTCGTTCCAGTACCAGTTCCAAGTTTTAGAAAAGGTTCCGAGTCGGATTGTACCGCCCCGAAACTACCGTACCGAAACACCGCACTTTCGGTTTTCGTGGCGTGCGCGACGCGCCGGCGCCACGTATTTACGACGCGTGTGCACGTTTAACTGCGTACACTGTCCTTACGCGTGCTGTTCTGATTAATCAGCGCGCACCGATGACTCTGATGCCGCACTGATGTCCCCGGACTGCTGCAGATCCGCTTCCCCGTTCGTTCGAACGTAGTAACTCTTCCACTAAGCTGATTGATAGACGTGAGTCTTTGATCTGTTGTAACCAATTATTAACTGCAATTGGCACAACCACCCGGTGTGAGTTCTAAACACCACTGCAACCAATTTTGAACTACAATTGCAACAATTGGCGCAGGCACTCCGGCGTGTTTACGATAACCGCTGCCACCAGTTTTAGAAACAAAATGGCAGGAATTGGTGCGGCACCCTGACATGAGTTTACAGTAACCGCTGCCACCAGTTTTAGAAAAAATGGCGGAATGATGCAGGCGCCCCGACGTGAGTTTACAGTAACCGCTGCCACCAGTTTTAGAAAAAATGGCAGGAATTGATGCGCGCCCGACGTGAGTTTCGATAACCGCTGCACCAGTTTTAGAAAAGAATGGCAGGAATTATGCGGCGCCCGACGTGAGTTTTCGATAACCGCGCACCAGTTTTAGAAAAAAGGTTCCGAGTCTGTGACGTACTAGGATGAAAAACACAGACGACTGCTCTGATTGATATTTACAATATATTTACAGTATATTTACAGTTAATGTACAAAGATTACAATACAAAAACTAACCCTTGGCAACCTTTCAGTTCTCTTAGCCGAAACCCCGGACCGTCCTAGGCCTCGCCTCAGAACCACTGCTTCGAAAGCAGCAAAAAGCAACGCGAGGTGCGAAGCTGTCGGACATAGAGTCCCGTAACTATACCAGTTACATGGCCTGTCGCCAAACCGATCTTCGACCCGAAGATCACGTGCAATGAATGCACTGGAGATACCTCTCGTCTTTCGACACCCAGCGTATCCGTCAGGCGCCTGTCGGCGCGGCCTTAAATATCCGTTGGCTCGCCCCACCCTTCAAGCAGCGGGCGTCATACGGCTCGCTGGCCAGCCCTTCCACGGCTGCAACCGACATCTCCAGCCTCGCATCCGCGCGCGTCCCTTTCAGGAATTTCCAGCCTGGATTCCTACGGGTTTTCCAGCCGGCGCAGCGAGGCGCCGTGGCTTCCACCCCATTGAGCATCCGGCTAGCGCGGGTTTCCCGAAGCGGCCGGCGCGGCCGGCGCGGCCCGGCGCGGCCCAGCGCACCCGGCGCGGCCCGACGCCGGCGCCGAACCACGCGACGCTACAATATGTCCTAACTGCCCAATAGGAGTGGGTTCGTCTTTTATCCTGCTTTTGTAATAAAAGAAACATAGGCAAGTTAATATTTTAACTATGAACAGCGTTCTGAATATATTCTGTTAAATCGCTTAATACAATTCTAATCTAACATTTACACATTGCATTGAAAAATTCTATCACTTGCTGTACCTATAGCAATTACGTGATTACCTAACAACTGCAGTTACGTTTTAACACTTGCATAAACACTTTACATAAAATTATATTACCCTTCACTTCACACAAAAAAAAAAAAACAATAAAATAACTGTACACAAGACAATAATACATGGAAACACAAAATACTAAAAAAGAATCACTTGCCGAATTACCCTATGCATACACTTTCAAAGAAATTGTCACATGAATAGTGAATGAAATATATACAAGACGTAGTTTCACTTTCACATAGATTATTACTTTATACAATTTAGCCAGCAAAAAGAATATTGCCATGCAATGCACATACAATCAATAATAACTCTTTTACTAATTATTGGTTTTGAACAATTTGAAAACTATTAAACAATAAATTGAATGCACACACTAAAAGAACAAATATTATCGATAATAGAAAAATGAAATTAATAGGTTTTTACAATTTTTTTACATGAATTAGTTATCTGGCTTCCTTTTACGACTGCAATATTATATAAGATGTTTAAATGATTCTAATGAAATTAACTCGACTATCTACGTCTGTAAAAGAGGTGAATTCTATCTCTGTAGCACATTTCTCGCTTCTTTAAAGAGTTCCTTTTACGAGAATTTCTAGTGCATTTTCTGACTCACAAAACGTCTCGAAGAAATATTTCCACAGCTTGGAGCGGCGACGGCGACCCAGATCCTTTCAAGGTCGTGGCAACCCCTTGCTTCGGTGAACACGTGCTCTGGTGAATCGCTACCACAGTCCTTCGAATTTTATTTATTTATTTGTTTGTTTTTTATTTATTTCATTTATTTTACGTCAAAAAATCAGTTAAAAACTGCGTATGACGTGCTATGGGGAAAAGTGAATTGTGTGCACATTTTCAAAATTCTGTGATCCCTACACTAAGTCATATACTACTTAATTTTGGAAAAAAAGTCCCTTGTAATAAAATCTATTTTCAAGGATAAAAAGGCAATAAATTTTGGCTCTTATCCATGTTGTATATCGGAATAATACTTCTGCAGCGACAACATGGAAACGATAAATTGAATAATTGTATTTCCCACTGAATTCTAGAAGACGTGCACAGAAAATGAAGTTACATTTATGTCCAGAAGCAAAACAAGGGGCCACCTCAGCATTTGCTCAATGGATCAGGGAAACTGGACGAAAAACCTGATCGAGATAAGGGTCAATGACCCGGAGGCTGCAATACAACACTTGTTACAGGTTTTCTATACACATTTATACAGTTCAAATGTTAAATAATGCATTATGTATAATTGTTAAAATTAATATTACGTTTCTTGTGATGCTCAGTAGAGTCTCTAATTGTATAGAAACAGTTATGCAGCAGAAACGATTTCACTTGGGATTTAAACTTTTCTATCGAATTTAATCGTTCAATGTCATCTGGCAAAGTGTTGTAAAATAATGTACTAATTGTAAGTGAATTTTTTGTAATAAGCTGTTTATACTGTCACCTGATGAATATGATTTCTATGTGGAGTGTTATAGTAATAGACTTCGGCTTTTTCTAAAAATATATTCCCGCCCTTAAGCAAGTCATTTTTGACAAAAACCACTGGTTCGTAAATAAACAGACAAGGTAATGGTAAAATTCCTAGATTAATGAAGAGAGGCTTACATGAATCACGTGGGTGGGATTTGGTTAATATTCGTACAATTAGTTTTTATAATCTAAAAGTCTGGGAGCTATAAGATGTATTTCCCCAGAATATTATGCCATATCTCAGCATGCCAATATACACAACGAACAGTATGAAGGCTGACTGAATTTGCAAGAATTCTGAACGCGTAGCATAATGAACTTAATTCTGTGTTCAATTCATTTAAATAGACGTTCCATTTAAGGTTTGACTGAATTGAGAGACCTAAAAAGTTTGTTGCCTTAACATCAGTCAATGGTACACCGTTCATTTTCAATGGAGCACAGAATTTTTATTTGAAATGGAAAACTGCATTAAAACCGTTTTCTTTTCGTTTACTATTAATTTATTTTGAAACCAATTTGAAACATCTGATATTGTACTATTTGCGGTCTCTTTGGCAAAGAATGTTCGTATCATCCGCAAAGAGAACCGTTCTTCCGTTTCGAATCGTCGAGGGCATATCGTTTACGTAAAGTAGGAACAGAATAGGGCCTTGAGGAACCTTGAGAAAATCGATCCTTGAGGAACTCCACGTGCAATGGGCAAAGAGTCGGAAAAATGCGTACGTAATGTTCCATCATTCCAGTAAGGTATTTCTACTCTCTGATATCGTTGTTTAAGGTACGAACATTACTAATCTAGAGCAATACCACGGATTCCATATCAAGGTAATTTTGAAAGTAAAATGTCATGACCAATGGCGTCAAGCCAAGTTGAAAGAAAATAAAGCTGGAAATAGAAAGAAACATTTTCTATAGCACATGCTTTCTATTTCAGTACACGTTCTTGAACGTTGAAATATATTATTTCCTCGTTGTTAGAAAAATAGTATATGTCTGTGTAATGCGTTCACGTGAATTTATCAGAATGTTCACGATTTAAAGTTCTAAATTCTCTTATACATGGTATAGTTATTTTAACATGATGAGACGAATTACCTTTTTCAAGCTTCTAATCGTCGAAATACGGCGAATTCTCCTCTGCGTCCAGCACGAACAATTGCGGTGTGATCAGATCGGCGAGCGGCAGCGAAAGAGAGAGCTTCTCATAGCGATGCTTTGCGCTAGGGCCGATATTTTCAAGGGTGATTTTTGATTGGTTGTCAATCTCTTGTACGCGAGTGCGTTGAGAAACTTTTAGTAAATTCTCGCAAAGGATACCATTTACTCCTGGCGCGATCTCTTGCAATTCGTTAACACTATAATTGCAACTTGTCGTGTCTTGGGTACTTCTTCAAAATCAATGTAACCGACATATGGACGGTTACAAAGTAAAGTGTTTATGCGAGTGTTAGATAATCACGAAATTGCTTTAGGTAGAGCAAGTGATAGAATTTTCAATGCAATGTGTAAATACTAAATAAAACTGTATTCACATATTATATATATATGTGTGTATATATATATATATATATATATATATATATATATAACACGCCCACCTATTACCTTCCAGCCGGTGGCGATGAAGCGTGAAACTATGAATGCTCGTGAAGCGAGCTTTGAATTCTCAGGAAGCAGGATCTTTCGGGTATGAGAAAGGTCTGAACCCTTGACACGATGAATTATGTAAAATTCTGGTAAAATGAGCATATATTCAGTAAAACAAATTACAGTGGCACAAATATACAATAAAGTATGCACTTTGCGTAGATGGTCACTGCAAAGAAAACAGAAACAAAAGAAAAGAAAGAACACAATCACAAAAAAATGTATAGGCGTCACCTCGACTGCCTGAATACTTCAATAAGTACTATTCACAATACTTTTGCTTCTACCTCTTTCTCAATTATTTCGTGTACCTCATTTAGCTTTTGTTAATCTTAAGTTTCCTCCGTGCACGGCTCTTCAAGTGATTCTCTACAATTATTCTATCATAGACTTCACAGAGGTCAGCCTTAAGCTGCGCATTTATTACAATGCTGTAAACTCTAACACAAGAATAAACGTTACACACACGTTACTAAATCGTATCCTTTACAAAATTATAGCAACTGATTATCTCTGACATCATACAATGGAATTAAGATTTCAAATTTTTTAAAAGGTTAAAAATTACTGGTGCGTACAGCGAATAATCTAAACTGTCGCTCATACGTTCGAAATATTTCTCTCAGTAATTACTTGGAACTTTCACCTATTTTAGGACGCTTCGCCTGGTATTTAAAGCTGCACGGTTTCCCAACAAATTGCCGCATAGAAGTTGCCAGTTCTTTACCTCGACATTTCCTTCCCGCTCGCCGTCAGTTAACCTTGGGGTGTTCGGTCGCTCGCAGTCCTCGCCACGTCACTTGACTGGTTCGATGTCCCGCGGTTACACCACTTCCTGCGCTCGATCTCAGAATGCCGCCACACGTCCAAATTCCAAACCTTTCTCTCGATCCCGGGCTCGTACCATCCACGTATGTGGTCCAAGTTCTTCTCGCCTACGCTTGAGTCTTCACTGGAGTCGTCCTTCTGCCGCCTGCCGCGTACCCGTTGCTCGCGCTCCCAGCTTTGAATAACTAACGTACTTGAATTGAATATTTCTAGCACTCGGCCGACATACCACACTTTCAGCGTGCGTGGTCGTGGCGTACAAAATGCAATACTGGATTTCGTTTAGAGTCCTTCTGCGCGAATTTATTGCAATTATGAAACTAATTCAGGTTCAAGCAGTCACATCGCTTGCTTACTCGCGTAATGTTAGTGCTAACACTGTACATGAACTTCACTTCTAAATTCTATCACTTATTACCGCGTTTCTTAAATCAGCTTTAACTAAGCAAGTAAAATTATACTCCTGCACTAACCAATGACGATCGCCGAAGAATTAAGTTGAGTCGCCGTCGCTGTCGAAGTTGTAAGAGAGCTCTTCCGAAGTGCGTCGCGGTATTTATGCGTCTCCGCCTGGGGAAATTTCTGGAGCGGTGAATTTTCTCCTCCTTCGCGCCCTCTCAAGAAAATATTATCCGCTAACTTTGGACATCGGAGTGCAAAAACCTGCGGGTAGATGTCGCTTTCTCGGACCATCGCTCCGCCGCGTACCCTATTCCTCGGTGTTCTGGTCTTTTCTTGTGGCTTATGGTGGCGTTAGGGGTTCGTATAATCCCGTGACGTCAGAATATATATATATATATATATATATATATATATATATTGTTACGTTTCTAGGTGGTGAATTAAAAGTCTCGTATTATTTTAACAAAAACGTTTATTTTGTTACTTAACACAATCACTGAAAACACTTGATTATTTATTTACACTACACTTCTCTTGCTTTATTTACACTACACTTCTCTTCAGTTATTTACACTACACTCCTCTTGCACACTCGCACAGTCCTAAACACTGGCCACAGTTCACTGCACTGATCACAGTTCGATGCACTGGTCACAGTTCACGTCACCGACCACAGGACGATGCACTGACCACGGTTCACTTCACTGAGCACACTCACTGCACAGCTATTCACCGCGATGCACACACTTCACAGTTCAGCTTCCACTGCGGACTCAAGACTGACTCGCGGTCGCCGGTTTTTTACAAAAAGCAGGTTAAAAGCGAACCCATCCTGGGCAGTTAGGACATAAAATCATTCCTAATTTTTGGTGTGACATTGCCATAACAAGTCACAGGTCAAGTAATACTACAAGGTTACTTGAGTGACCCGCTGTAGGCTTTTTAGTGAATATAGTGAAAAGGTAGAGCGGTCACAAAGCAGATTGCGGCGCTCACGCAACGAGGTTGCGTATGGCCAAACCTCTGTCATTTAAAGCAGCGCAGAGGATTTGAAACATACTTCCCGACACGGAGATTGTAAAAGCTGTATATTATTTTTTTCTGGCAGGGTCGAAGTCAGTATCAGCGTTGAGATAGGGATGAGTACCCCATTTACAATCCGCTGGATCCTGTAGATATCAGATACACCATTAGGTTCTCCAACCTAATGGTGTATCTGATATCTACATCTGATATCTGAAGGTTTTAAGATTTTCTTCCGTTTCCGAAGAAAAATCTTCATGGTTCATCACATCCTTGCAGATGTTTAAGGTCGGGTGGACGGACACATGCACCTGGAGACCGGTTTTTTCTTTTAGATCAGTGACTTTGTTGATTTGTTCATCAGGGTGGCATTTGAAAAGGATTGTGCCGTTTCTTTGACGACCACCGCCTGAAATTAGCCAAATTTTGCGATTTCTCTGGCGAGTTTGATGGGACTGACACTCTTCATTGTTTCGCCGTCATTTTTACATTAAATGACGAGAAAATGAGGCTTAGTAGGTCTATCGGAATCATTAAAAAAGAAACTCTCAAGATTTACTGTTCACCAACAAATTTCCTTTTCCTTATGGAAGAGGGCGGGGGGGGGTTGGTTTTTTATCCATTAACAGGATATCAGATTCATCCCCGCGGTCCCCACCCACCTTTGGAGCCCAACAAGAGGAAACTCCGTCGAAATGCCAGGGTTCCCACGGGGATTCAGTGGGGGGTTACCACAGCGCTCCACCCCCGCTCACCCTGGAGTTCAGTACAAGACCTAGTCCAAGGATTGATCGGAAGCGGGTTAGCTCCCGACCGCCCGTCTAGAAGTCCGAGGTCAAAGCAAGCGTATTGAAACCGACCAGGAACGTCTCTCAAAATACGTAAACAATGTATCCAAAGCAGAACGTAGCACAAGGTGAGGAACAAACATAGTGAGGAAACAAACGGACCCCATAACCGCCAGGACACATTCTCTCCGACACGGGTCACCATGCACGGCAAACACATGGGTAGGCGTTCAGCATACAGAGGGGGCCAGTGAAATACAAGAGGACGGAGAAAAGAAACAGGATATTATAAAAGAACGAGAATGAAGAATGGGAAGAAAAATGACGGACGAAAGAAAGGAATACTTGAGAGCCCTCCCTGCATTCGGTCAGGACGTGGACCGACCCACCTCGACGGGTATTATTATTATTATTATTATTATTATTATTATTATTAACCACCCTACACGTTTGATTGATTTTTTCGTGTTTCCGGGCGCGTCATCTGCTCTGGTCCGTTAGTGTAGTGCATGTTCTTTTCTCGGGAGATGGCGGTGATCTTCCCTCGCTGGATGGCGAGATCCGGCGCCGACCTACCGTCGGCTAGTGGGGTTTCCCCCTAACTAGGACTCTCCCAGCAGCGGGGAAAGCTCTAAGCTCCCGACTGGTCTCACGGAATATGTGGTAATGTCGTGCATGTTAGTGTAAGTGTGTGTATAAAGGGAGAGGATAGGAGAAGGAATGGGAAGGAAAGATCGCGCGCGGTCCGTGGACCGTTTGGTACGGTACTGCTCCGGCATTCGCTTGGTGTTGATCGGAGAAACCACGGAAAACTACCGAACAGAGCAGTCGGCCGCTAGAATTCTCCTCCAGACATTTTCAGAAACAGATTCCATTACATACATACATACATACATTTATTTGAACTGCAATTGGGTATGACACGGTGGCAGTTAAATAGCAATAAATACAATAATAACAATATTAATATGAATAACAATTATTATTATTATTATTATTATTATTATAACAATAATAATAAATTAGTACAGTACAAGCCGAACATGCAATAATCATACTATCACTAATATTAAGTATCTAACAAATATTTCAACTTTGTCATGATATCCATGATATCCAATCCAATATGTCGGTGATTCTAAAATTTAATACAAGCTACATAAATATTGGCTAATTTTTTTTATTCATTGATCGTGTTCACTACACTTAACTGCACTGCACTACACTACACAATACTCTGTTTTTGCTTTGAATTACACTGACCAGCACTTCACAGCACTTACTCATTTAATGTCTATTACTCTCATATTGTTCTAACTTATTTCTAAAGCTTTGGACACTTAGAGGAAAAGCTTTGAAAATTTTCTTTCGGGTAAACTGTTCCAATCTTTAATTGTTCTGTTACAAAAGGAAAATTTCCAAGATCTGAATTTTGTTTCCTTGTTCGAATTTTGTGAGTGTGATCGCTTCGGCCGAGATAATTTGGTTTTTTCTAGTCTAACCTGAATTTCCTTCCAAGGTAGTTGACCTACGTACGATTTATAAAGAGCGCAAAGCCTCGCCCTTGTTCTTCTCGTTTCTAGAGGTTCCTATGCCTTTTTTATTGCGTTAGTTCTATAGGTAAACTTATTCGCTTTCCTCTGTATTCTATCTAGATTTTTCCGGTGCGATTTTCTGTATGGATCTCAACATGATCTCTCCATATACCATGAGAGGGCGAACCAGCGAAAAATATGCTAATTCTTTTGCGTTTGCAGAACTTTTCTTTAGAATTCGCATTACAAAATGCAAGGACTTCCACGTTTTTCTTACTACCTGATTTATATGCTTCTCCCACCCTAATTTACTATCTATATGAATGCCTAAGTACTTGCATGATGCGACTCTTGGGATGACGACCTCACCCAGGATGACGACATCGACTGAATTCGACCTAGCTGAAAAGCTAGTGTCGAAAATCCTGTCGCCGTCAGGACTCGAACCTAGGACCTCCCGGTCAGAGGCGCTGCAGTGACATCAGTTGATGCACTGAGCTACCGCTCCCGGTACCCTACACGTTCTCTTCCGAGGTCCAGTCATATTCTATCCTAGAGAGAGACGTGTTAATTATGGGGATCAGCTTTTCGGCTGCATCCCTTGGTAAGGCAAGATTGTTAGGCCTTGAATTATGTATTATGAGGCGATATGATGATGATAGGTGATCGTGGCATTTTTAAACCAACCCAGCATTCGCCTGTATGAGGGACACCACGAAAACCCCGGTCTGGATGGCACGACCGGGGATCGAACCAGGGCCTCTCGACTGCTAAGTCAGCGCGCTACGCACTGTACCACTTTGCTCGATTATTATTATTATTATTATTATTGTTATTATTATTATTATTTCTACTTCACGATGATAAGAATCGGTTAAATATAAAATTTACTCCAGGTTGCAACCAACTTCCTAAGGAGTTGATTTATGGTCTGCAGGTGCCGCGAAAATACTTTGCGTCTCCAAGCCCCTAGGGGAGGGGGGACGTTGAGAGCTTTCGGAGTAATCCTCTATTAATTACAGCGATGTTTTAAATTCTGGAGAAATCCTCGATTAATATTAAGTCCCTTCACGTATAGTCGCAGTTGTCAAGAGGACCGCCAGGTAGCATCTCCGCGCACGCGCCTCCCACCCCGCGCTCCTGCGTCACTACACAGCGGTCAGAATTGGGAAGGAATAAGGATAGGGGTAGGGTTTAGGACACTTCACAGGGGTTGGACTAGCCCTTGTGAAGCAGCCGAACTCGTTTTGTTGGAACAAATTTCACATGAGATTCGACGGGAATCGAACCCCGTTCTCAGTGGTGAAAGGCGAGCGACTTCGCTCTGCGGCACGAGATGAGCTACTTTTGACAAAGTATTTGCTGCAAAATTTTTATTTGCAAAATTTGTATTTTCTGCAAAATATTTCGTCCCTTACGACTGATTCTAACCATTGGCCCTGATGTTCAATTTTCGGAATATTAAGTTCATTTCAGCCTCGATCACATGCAAATTCTGAAATGAGCATATTAACATCCATATTTTGTCTAATGTAGAAAATGTCTGCCATGCTATCTTTTGATAAATATGCAATATCTAGACCTATTTTCAATCAGGTTTTAACATCAATTAAGGAGCGTTTTCTACACTTTATTATACGAAAAGTTTTCTTAAGATATCTGGTATATCTCAATACCCTTAAAGCACAAATAAAGCATGCAAAATAAAAGAAAAAAAAGCTCTATGTTCTTAACCATAACGGTATTATCGCAAGGCCATATGGAATTATGATAAATATTCATGAACAGCTGCAATAGGCAATAAATCAATTAAAAATGGCCACAGCTTAAACCGCAATTACGGGGAGGTACACATCTTTTGATTCCACACTCGAAATGTTTACATATCAATCAGACCCGCCCTCTTTTTATTTCTAGTAATTTTAAATTTTCAGATATGCATGCAAATAGTATTGATTTAATTTTATCTTCTATATTTTGATTCTTACAGCTGATTAATTCATGGGTCACATATTAAAAGAATAATATTCGGCCGAAAATACAATTATATGTCCAGAAAAAATACAGATATAAACAAGTCAAAGTCTGTTTCAAAATTTTTCCTATTATGAAAATTTAAAAAAAAAAATTAAAAAAACACGAATTACATGTAATAAAATTGACAAAAATATTCTACAGTTCTACTATTAAAAGCACAGAAGTTAAACAGAAGCATTTTTTGAAACAATGTTTATTCTCATTGTGACATTCTGCGACTGTCACTTTTACTTTAGAACACAAATTCAATAGTGTATAAAATAACGTTGTGAAGGAAAGTAGAAGTCGCTGTCGGGATGTTTATTATGAGGTTGCGTGCAGATATATCTGCCATAACCTTTACCTTCAGAGTTCATGAGCCACGGCTACCGGAGAAAACAATTTCGACAGACTTTAGACATTGATTGCCTTAGTGCCGTGGGCCGCCTGGGGCATCTCGCCAGCGGCTCATGAGCTAACTGTCAACAGGACAGCTGCGTTGTAGAGCCCTGAGAACCCTGGCGATTTCGACAGAAAGATTCCCAGAAAGTTGACAGGCGAGAAAGAGCGTGAGACTGTTTTTGTCAACAAATTCAACTAGCAGCAAACCTCGTCAGGAATTTTAATTTTGTACGGGTTGAGGCATAATTACCTTCTATAAAGAGAAATGAAAAAAAATACAAATTAAAAATCCCTGAATTCAAACAAAATTCCCATATTTTTCCATATCAACGAAATTCTCCATCTTTTCCCGGTTTTCCAGAAAGAGGCCACTCTGCTAAAGTATATGAAATTAGTTCACACTGAAGATGTGCTCGAAATAATAAGTCGAGCATTCCAGAAGATTTGTTATTTCCCATAAAGTTTGGATCGGATCAGCGTTCAAAACTGACACATACCATGCTGCATACCATTGTTATACTTTATAACACAAATATAAATATATATTTGTGTTATATAAATAATATAATATAATATAAATATAATATAATATAATATAAATATATATAAATATATAACACAAATATAATTCAAATAAATTTGACTATCAGACTTGATATTAGTGAACTATTCTAGTGTTTAGCAAGTGATGTTTTCTTCATTCGACAATTTCACCGAAAATGCGGAGAAAGGACGCACACCGCAGACCTCTCTTAAGCTGGCATTACCACATAAGTTACCATAAAATATAATATGCCACCACTTAGAACTATTTCATAACTAATTAATTACACAAAATTAATTTAATTGTTCTTCAAATTTCCGAGTAATTAATGGTGATCAAGCTCATAAGCTCGCAGCATCACAATCGATTACCACGAAAACAAATATGCCATGTAGAACGATTTAATTGCTAATTAATTACGCGAAAATAATTGAATTGCTCTTCAATCTATCGCGTAATTAATGGTGTGCGATCGGGGGGTGACAGGCTGCAGCGGATTTCAATGAAATATACAGACTAGCTTTCTTCAATCAGCAATCCAAAACCGTCTAACAGAAAATTATGCCAATATTTTGTCTTGTCCAGCGTGACCAGCTATCTAGCTTTTTGGAATTCAAGACTTTCCCGATTTTCCAGGTCTAAGAATATAAATTTTCCAGGTTCTGTTTCGCACATTAACACTTTTTTTCTGTTTATTACTTAATCGTACTAACTTACGCACTTTCCTTTCGCAACCGAGTACTAGAGTGTAGAATTTTATACCAAAACGAGCTTTAAAGAAAACTGAAATTTTTATTCGTTTATCTAGGAAGCAAATGTAAATATTCAAATTCCTGAAATGCTTAAGAAAGTATTTTTCTGCCGGAAAGTCGATCTCGTGGCTGATGCCAACGCAAGGTTTGAATTACCGTATTCCGTAGATCGGTTTCGGAAGACGTCGGCCCTACCGTGAATAATGGTTTTCAACATGCAAGTAGGAATATTTTTTCAAAACGGATATTCGGTATCGATAATAGGCCTACTAATTAGTTATCACAAAGTTAGAGGATAATTGCAGATTACAATGCTTTCGGACTTTCCAACTCGTCTTGCATGCGACAACAATGAAAAAAAAATCTTAATTAATTTTTCATGTGCTCACAAAACGCTCGTTTAACATTGTAGGCCTATTTACGTTTCACCGAGGTCATTTTGCTTGACGATTATCAAAATGTTCCTTAAATTTTGACCGACAGGTACACCTTGCCATCGACGACTCTAACTCTTGTTGTGAGGTTAGAGTGCATCAAACGCGTACAATGAATACATAGTACTTGACTTTTGTCGTTGTCTTTTTGACGTTGTCGTTGACTTTATTTTATTATTTTGCTGTTAAAGTGGCACATGTGTGATATATGCACACGTTTCCTTGAGCTCTGGAATACTTACCCTCACTTCTTCACTAACATTAGTTAAATTATGAATAAGTGCTACTTGCGGCAAGTAGTAATCATATTAGTTTGAGGCATGGATCGAGAAACAACGACACAGTCGAGATGAGGTCATTGACCCTGCGATATGGAAGTCATTGACCATGCGTAGCTGCGATACTTGTTATATATTGTTTAGAATAATGCAGTCCAATTGCATATTGTTTAGAATAATACATTAAATATCACTGTTAAAATTAATGTTACTTTCCTTGTGATGCTCAGTATAGTCTCTAATTGTATAGAAACAGTTATGCAGCAGAAACGATTTCACTTGGGATTTAAACTTTTCTATCAATTTAATCGTTTAATGTCATCTGGCAAAGTGTAGCCAAATAATGTACATGTATTGTGTAAATTTTTTGTAATGAGCTGTTGATACTGTCACTGATGAATATAGTTTCTACGTCGTTATAGTAATAGACATAGGCGTTTTTTGAAATATATTCCGCCCTTACAAGTCACTTTTGTGACAAAGCCACTGATTCGTAAATGAACAGACAAGGTAATGGTAAAATTCTAGATTAATGAAAGGCTTACAAGAATCACGTGGGTGGGATTTGGTTATTATTCGTACAATTTTTGTAATCTAAAAGTCCAGGAGCTATAAGATGTTTTTTCCCGAATATTATGTCATATCAGACGGGAATGAACATTCGCGAAATATACACAACGAAACGACGAAGGCTGGCTGAATTTACAAGAATTCTGAACGCGTAGCATAATGAACTTAATTTTGTGTTCAATTCATTTAAATAGACGTTCCATTTAAGGTTTGACTGAATTGAGAGACCTAAAAAGTTTGTTGCCTTAACATCAGTCAATGGTACACCGTTCATTTTCAATGGAGCACAGAATTTTTATTTGAAATGGAAAACTGCATTAAAACCGTTTTCTTTTCGTTTACTATTAATTTATTTTGGAACCAATTTGAAACATCTGATATTGTACTATTTGCGGTTTCTTTATTGCAAAGGATGTTCGTATCATCTGCAAAGAGAACCGTTCTTCCGTTTCGAATCGTCGAGGGCATATCGTTTACGTAAAGTAGGAACAGAATAGGGCCTTGAGGAACCTTGAGAAAATCGATCCTTGAGGAACTCCACGTGCAATGGGCAAAGAGTCGGAAAAATGCGTACGTAATGTTCCATCATTCCAGTAAGGTATTTCTACTCTCTGATATCGTTGTTTAAGGTACGAACATTACTAATCTAGAGCAATACCACGGATTCCATATCAAGGTAATTTTGAAAGTAAAATGTCATGACCAATGGCGTCAAGCCAAGTTGAAAGAAAATAAAGCTGGAAATAGAAAGAAACATTTTCTATAGCACATGCTTTCTATTTCAGTACACGTTCTTGAACGTTGAAATATATTATTTCCTCGTTGTTAGAAAAATAGTATATGTCTGTGTCTTGCGTTTATGTGAATTTATCAGAATGTTCACGATTTAAAGTTCTAAATTCTCTCATACATGGTATAGTTATTTTAACATGATGAGACGAATTACCTTTTTCAAGCTTCTAATCGTCGAAATACGGCGAATTCTCCTCTCCGTCCAGCACGAACAATTGCGGTGTGATCAGATCGGCGAGCGGCAGCGAAAGAGAAAGCTTCTCATAGCGATGCTTTGCGCTAGGGCCGATATTTTCAAGGGTGATTTTTGATTGGTTGTCGATCTCTTGTACGCGAGTGCGTTGGAAACTTTTAGTAAATTCTCGCAAAGGATTTCATTTACTCCTGGCGCGATCTCTTGCAATTCGTTAACACTATAATTGCAACTTGTCGTGTCTTGGGTACTTCTTCAAAATCAATGTAACCGACATATGGACGGTTACAAAGTAAAGTGTTTATGCGAGTGTTAGATAATCACGAAATTGCTTTAGGTAGAGCAAGTGATAGAATTTTCAATGCAATGTGTAAATACTAAATAAAACTGTATTCACATATTATATATATATGTGTGTATATATATATATATATATATATATATATATATAACACGCCCACCTATTACCTTCCAGCCGGTGGCGATGAAGCGTGAAACTATGAATGCTCGTGAAGCGAGCTTTGAATTCTCAGGAAGCAGGATCTTTCGGTATGAGAAAGGTCTGAACCCTTGACACGATGAATTATGTAAAATTCTGTAAAATGAGCATATATTCAGTAAAACAAATTACAGTGGCACAAATATACAATAAAGTATGCACTTTGCGTAGATGGTCACTGCAAAGAAAACAGAAACAAAAGAAAGAAAGAACACAATCACAAAAATGTATAGGCGTCACCTCGACTGCCTGAATACTTCAATAAGTACTATTCACAATACTTTGCTTCACTCTCTTCTCAATTATTTCGTGTACCTCATTTAGCTTTTGTTAATCTTAAGTTTCCTCCGTGCACGGCTCTTCAAGTGATTCTCTACAATTATTCTATCATAGACTTCACAGAGGTCAGCCTTAAGCTGCGCATTTATTACAATGCTGTAAACTCTAACACAAGAATAAACGTTACACACACGTTACTAAATCGTATCCTTTACAAAATTATAGCAACTGATTATCTCTGACATCATACAATGGAATTAATGACTTTCAAATAAGATTACTTTACATTATTAATTTACATTACATTAAAAATTATAATTTACTTTAGAAAAGTTGTACAAGGTATGGCATTCAAACGAATTTACTGGTGCGTACAGCGAATGCAATCTAAACTGTCGCTCATACGTTCGAAATAAGTACAGATCGAGAGAACTTGTGTGCAGAGGAGTACACCACGAGACTAGTAGCCTGGTGAAATGGTGTGAGACACGTACCGCAACTGTACTTTGATTAATTAGTGGCGTTTATCAGCTCGCGGAAGGTGACACATCAAGAAATCTAGTGGATCCGGAAAGAGTTCAGCGAGAAAGGATATACCGTGGGAAGATTACGCTGGAGAACGTACTTGGAAACGCAACGCATCGCATCGCCATTTGGCGGAGCGGACACAGGCAGATGAAATAGTATTATTGCGAGGCACCTGGAGAGTCCCCGAAGCCGCCGACGCTCGAGGGGGAGGAGTAACGGTAAATATCACGATCGATGTAAGATCGAAAGAACTAATGTTGATTCTGGGGGAGAAAGAAAAGGATACCACCACAGATATTAAAATCACTAGTGATTTGTATAGATAATAAATAGTTCATATTTATTTTGTCTACTTAGCAGTGGCAGGTGTTTGGATTAATAACCCTGAGTCCATTCACTAAAGAACACCTGTCCCTTACAAATAAATTCATTGCGAACAAGCTGGCCATACTCGGTACGTCACAATATATATATATATATATATATATATATATACATATATATATATATATATATATTATATATAGTGACGTCACGGGGTTATACGGTCCCGTAACGCCACCATATGTCAATAGAAAAGACCAGAGAACTGAGAAATAGGGTACGAGATTTTGATGATGGTCCGAGAAGGCGACATCTACCCGCAGGTTGCACTCCGGATGTCCAAAGTTAGCGACAATATTTTTCTTCGAGAGGGCGTGCGAGAGAAAATCTACCCTCCAGAAATTCTTCCCAGGCAGGTTTCTGCATAAATACCGTGACGCACTTGTAGAGTTTCCTACGACTTTGACACGCGACGGCGTGACCCAACCAGATTCTTCATAATAGCAATTGGTTAGTGCAGGAGCATAATTTTACTTTACTTTAAGTAAAGCTGGATTTAAGAAACCGTAATAAGTGATAGAATTCAGAAGCAAAGTGTATGTACAGCATTTGCACTAACATTACGCGAGTAAGCAAGCGTTGTGACTGCTTGAACTTGAAATAGTTTCATCATCGAAGTAAATTCGCGCAGAAGGACTTGAACGAAATCCAGCATTAATTTTGTACTACGACTACGCACGCTCAAAGTGTGGTATAGTCGGCTGAGTGCTAGAAGTAGTCAATTCAAGCACGTTATTATTTAAAACCGGGAAGCGAGCAATGACATACGGGGCAGCCAGCAGAAGGACGACTCCGCACCTGCTGCAGGCGAGAAGGACTCTGACCAATCCATGGCGTGTACGAGTCCGGCGGTCGAGAGAAAGGCTGAATTTGGACGTGTGGCGGCAACCGGAGATCGAGCGAAAGTAGCGGTGACTGTGGGGCATCGAACTAGTCGCGACGTGGCGAGGACTGCGAGCGACCGAACACCTAAGGTTAACTGACGGCGAGCGGGAAGGAAAATGTCGAGGTAAAGAACTGGCAACTTCTATGCGACAACTTGTTGGGAAACTGTGTAGCTTTAAACACCAGGCGTAAAGCGTCCAAAACAGGTAAAGTTCCCAAATAGTTACTGGGAAAATATTTCGAACGCAGTTTGATTTCATTCGCACGCACCAGTAAATTCGTTTGAATGCCATACCTTGTACAACTTTTCTAAAGTAAATTATAATTTTTCATGTAATGTAAAAGTAATCTTATTGAAAGTATTGTTTCCATTGTATGATGTCAGGGATACTCAGTTGCTATAAATTTGTAAAGGGTACGATTTAGTAACGTGTGTGTCACGTTTATTCTGTGTTAGAGTTACAGCATTGTAATAATGCGCAGCTCAAGGCTGACCTCTGTGAAGTCTATAAAGAATAATTGTAGAGAATCACTTAAAGGCCGTGCACGGAGAAAACTTTAGATTACTGCAGTTAAATGAGGTACAATGAAGTAATTGAGAAGAGGTCAAAGCAAAGTATTGTAAATAGTGCGTATTGAAGTGACCAGCAGTCAAGGCACGCCTATACATTCTTATGTTGTATATATTTGCTCCTTTTGTTTCTGTTCTCTTTGCAAGTAATTCATCTACGTAAAATACATACTTATTGTGCATTTGTGACACTGTGTAATTTGTTTACTGAATATATGCTCATTTTACCAGAATTTATATAATCCATTGTAAGTCAGATGGTTCAGACCTTCTCATACCTGAAAGATCCTGCTCCTGAATTCGTGCTCGTTTCACGAGCATTCATAGTTTCACGCTTCATCGCCACCGGCTGGAAGGTAGTAGGTGGGCGTGTTATAATATATATTTAACGTCAACTTTCTCGTTACCGCTCACACAGTAGATAGTTGGTTGTTAGTGATTCCAGGCTCGTCAACTACTAAGGTCGTTTGTCCCGTAAGAGCCTGTTTTTCATAGGGAGGTGGCTATGATCTTTCCCCGCTGGATAGCGAGATCCGGCGCCAACCTACCGTCGGCTGGCAGGTTTTCCCCTCAACCAGGTATCTCCCACCAGAGAAGCACCGCCTCAGCTGAGACAAGGTCTAAGCTCCCAACCAATCTTCTGGCATGTGTGGTAGTGTAGTTCATGTTAGTGTGTATGAGGGTAGGACAAGGAAGAGGAAGGATAGATCGCGCGCGGTCAGTAGTCTGTTAGGGTACTGCTCCGACATTCGCCTGGTGTTGATCAGACAAACCACGGAAAACTATCGATCAGAGCAGCCGGCCATTAGAATTCTCCTCCAGACAACGACTGAATTCGACCAAGCGAAAGCTAGTGTCCACTGCTAAGAGTTAAACTGCCGTATGACTGCTAAGAATTAAGCCACGCAAAACGATTAACGTTGGTAGCACCGTAAAGCTTGTGCAGCTACCTTACGGCGCTTGTTTGCACTACTTCCCTAAACATGTTTGGACAGAGACATGAACGAGACTGAATGAACGGCCATGAAAGAATAGTGATTGATATGATGATTTGGAAATGTGTTTAGAATATTACTATAATAATGTGTCGTGATTCGGGTTCAGATTGCAAATATTCTTTGAATACGCAACTTTTCCATAGTGAAGTGGCGAATTCCAAAAATAATGAGGACTGTGGAGCTGTTTACCGAGAATGGCTGTGGATCCGTCCGTCCGCCCGTCTGTGAACGTTAGCGCCTAAACCAGCGTTAGAAACCTTTGTCTAGATGAAAACGGCACTCGGATGCAACTGAATGAGCGAAGGGGGTCTCAGGTACTAAAATTAAGGCAAATAATGTAATTTTAGGCCGTTTCCTTTACCATAAGCATGTAATTTTCCAGAGCTTAACTCTGCAAAAATAATATTAAATTTGAGTTACTTAGTGGAAATAATGGATAAAATTAATGAGAATATAAAGTTTTTATGAAATTAAGTTGTTTTTTATGCTATGAATGAGATGTTAGGCTTAAAAGCATAATTCATCAACTGCAACCGATTACATTTGTATTAAAAGAACATAAGAAATTTGTCGAACTGTATAAAATCAGTCAAATACAACACAAAAATCTCTATAGTTTCCATGCATACTTATCTTTGAGATCGGGTGACGGCAATCACCTTGTTATCGTTTTTTATTTAACTGAAAATTCCGCACTGGTTATTTCCGAATTCAATGAAACTAAGTTCAGCACTGATCAAATCAACTGAATAACAATTCTTCGTATTGGTCCATTTCACCTCCATTTGAGGAAATATTCTCTCTATAAATGCGTTTGAAGGTGGAATACTCAAAGCACACGAGACAACTATTCGTAGATCTAATATTTTATGTTTTAGGCATGCATTATTAAAGATGCTACGTCACTTTTTCTGAACAGTGGCCTCTTTAGAAACAGCTATTATCTTTAAACTCGGCTTTATCACAGTATAGTTGTCAAACAGGCTGTCTTCACTTAGTTTTGTAGACAGCCCTAATGCATTTACTGCTTCCATAAGCTTTTCAAATGATAGTTTTTTCTTAAAGACAAAAGGGCGATCTTTTTGAAAGGATTGTCAATAGAAAAATCAGTGTCTTGCAAAGTAGACCTGAACATTTTCATAAATGCCGGAACTGCAGCGCCTTGATTGCGCATACATCTTCAATTATATAATTTTTTTTTGTCTTTCGAAACTGAGACCAAATAAGCTTTCTGATTCTGATTTGAATTTGTCTTAACGGAGTTCTCATTAATCCACTAGTTCTATAGATGCTGTGTCCAGATTTCGCAACAACTTGTTACTTCCTTTTCAAAGAGAGTGCACACATTTCTCACAAAATGCAAATATAATGCTTTTGGTAGAATTCAATATTCTCAGATTTGTCTTCTTCAAAATCTTTCTAGCGACAAGTTTCTCAATGATGTAGAGCAGCTCGCAGATAAAGAATAGCATGTCATTAAGACAGAAATATGCTTAAGAATCTTTTCAATGGCTGGTCCAAGACAGCTATCGTGTGGGATCATGTTTAACTAACTCCAACTCATTGAAGCTCGGCGTATTCAACAAACTCTTACAATTCCTCTCTTCTTAGCAATGATGCTTAAAAATGACTGTAAAATTTTAGAACAACTCCTTCAACATGATAGATCAGTTTATACAAGATACAAGTATATTACAAGGTATTGTTAAGCACGTGTGCTAAATATTTTGCTTTCAGAAGATAATGGTTATTCTTTAGCAAAGTGTAGTTGACCCCCGTTCACCAAAATTTGCTTTTTATTGTCTGTAATCTAAATGAAACCAAAATGCTTCATTTCAAGTCCAAATCATTGAATGTTTCAAGAATATATTAAGTATAGCATCTGCTTCAGCTGAACGATTAAAAATTACAATTTTACATCCATTTTCCAAACATAAACTACTGATATGATCTTTCTATTGCCTTTTGTTTGAAGAATCTGTCACGAAAGAACAATGGGTCGTTCTGATTTGGTTCTTAAAGAATCCAAAACATTTTTCAAGAAGTAAGTGACTATGTCTTGATAACTGCTTTCAGATTTGGTCCTTCCCCAACTAATCTTTTTAGCTATTTGTGAATCTGGTATTATTTGTTGTAACAATTTGTTAGCACTGTCCTGGGAATTGTGAGGTAAATTGAGCGTTACACAATGAAATGTTGAAGTTAGTTCTGCAAACGTAATTTTGTCAGACAGCAGTATTTGGTTTTTTAAAGTAACTTGCCATTACCTGAATTTGTATTTCAGTTGCCAACTTTACATGTTCAATGCTCTTCTAATAATGTTTACTCTAGCTTCATGACTAGAAACCCTATTAAAAGCTGGATCTTGTGTGTTGATTTACGATTCTGCCTTCACTAACCACTGGAAAGTTTACTTTCTCGAAATTTACACATACGTTTCGCATTTTTTCGTGGAGTACTAGTTGAAGACCCAGAAACGGTAATATCATTGTCACTTTCACAATCATCCACGATAAGCTAAAAACGTAGGCTAACAACGATCGCTCAACGTTTCGCACGTCACAAAGAGCAACGGAGCTTAAGTTGCCACGTGCCAAGAGTTGGGTGACGGGCAAGCCGTCTGTCGAAACCGAGTGGTGACAGAAAACGATCGAAAAAGTTCAGCAGTTCGGCCAACTCCATTTAGAGTCCCAGTGCAAAACTAATTTTCCTAGTTTAGTAATAACGTCAGTTTTCAAGAATGACCTGCTGAAATTATCAATAATCCGAATATCATTTATAGGAATACAAAAATTGAAATGAGAAATGCTTTATAACAAAATGTTTTAAACAAAGGCAAAATATCGGGACAATTGCCGTCCCGACTAGGCTACTGCCGGGACGCAGGACAAATTCATAAAAATCGGGACTGTTCCGACAAAATCGGGACGGTTGGTACTCTGGCCTAAACCGTTCAGCCGATTTTCTCCAAAACTGACATTCCTCAATCGATTTGGCTGATGTCGCGGCCCTTGAATTTGAAACAGATATTTTAATTTGGGGGGATACTTTACATGAAGCCCCTGGAACATTATCCAAATGTTCAAAAAATGGCACCAACTTTTTTTATTAAATTTTTGTTGAATGGCAGCTGACGTTTAAGATAACAGTGCAGATCTCATGTTCGTTGAAGACCCTTTTTTCGAAAAATGCAAAAGTTCAACATTTTCTCGGAGTTTTCCTACAACTAAAATAAAGATAGAGATTTTCTCCTTAAATGAAATCTGTTCATTAAGGACAGATTTTGAAATAAGGTCATACACTATTTTTCGAAAATTTGAGTATTTTTCGCGTAATTGTGCGTGAAATTACGGGCAAAAAAGTACTTGCCGTTTTAGCTATTGTTTTCTTTTCTACAAATGAAACAAAATATTTAACATTGATGATAAATCCTTTCCTGCTAATCATAATTTTTCTGGTTTTAATATTTATATTACACCTGTTATATTATTTTGTAAATTTAGTCAATATCTTGGGATATAGGATCAAAATAGCTGACTGTTCCCGATTATCACTGTCCAAGACATTAACCAATTGTTTATTCATAAACCTCAAATTTACAAGACATTCTGCAAGAAATACAACGAAGTTTATAAAAACATTTATTGAACATATTTGTTTCGAAACAGCACCGTCCTTGGTGGATATACTTGTGGAGGCGGTGTTTCCAGGTCTAGGAGGAATTCTCGAAGTCCTTATCCAGATGTCCTTTAGAGCTGGCGTAACTTGAGCCTTGACGTTTTCAATCGTGTTCCAATGTTTTCCTTTCTTGTCTCCATTTCAGCGAGGAAACAAAGAATGCGGAGCCAAGCGTCAGGGCTGTACCGGGAGGTTGGGACATTGGGGTTGCGAGTCCTGGCTGGAATCGTTGACAACGAAGACAATGTATTTGGCCCGTTGTCGTGATGACGTTTCCACGCGTACCTGATGTCGCTTCAACAGCACGCGACCCTCCTTTTTAGTCATTTGCGCACTTCCAAGTAGAAAACTGAGTTCAGAGTGGTCCCGTTATGTACGAATTCATGGTGGGCAATGCCTCTGACGTCAAAGAAGACAATGAACATGGTTTTGATCCTGGTCCTGCTCATGTGTGCCTTCTTGGAGTGGAGCGACGCTGGGGTGTGCCACTCTGAACTCTGTCTTTTTGTCCTCGGGTCGTCTTAAAACCCCATGACCAGTGACGACCGAGTTTAAAACATTTGGTTAATTTTCACATATTTCCAAGAGTTCTTGGTCCTGGGGCACTCCTGTGTCCGTTTGTGTCGGTCATGACTTTTGTGACCAGTTTGGCGCAAACCCTTTTCATGTTCAAATCTTCCGTTACAATGCAAAAATCTGTTGTGATCGTCATGTTTCGAGTTTCTGCTATCAGTTAAAGGGTCAACCGTTGATCAGAATTCAATCACGCATACGCTGTCGCTATTATTCGACGAGACGGAAGGCTGATAAAGTCCTTCTCTGGGGTTCGTCAGAGACTCTCTGGCCTTCTGAATGACTTGTGCCATCGAATAACTGTGATTTGGACAGCAACTGATGAATGAAATGAAACGTTTCGTTGGAGGAATTCCCACGTCGCGCAAAATTTACTTGTACGATCGATCGTGCCGTTTTAGTAACTTCCAAATGGGGTTCGTGAGAACGCAGTCCGGCAGCTTCTGAGGTGACTAGACCGTGTATTTGATTCACCATGGCATTAAGGAATTTGCTGTTGCGACCGAATTTCATATTACATTTAAAATAGAAATATGGTTAGCGATCAGAAAGTTTACCAGCTCTATCGACCATGATTTAAACAATATTATTTTTGATGGGAAGGCGAAAGTTCTCCTAAAATAACTTTTCCTAAAACATTTGGTTGAAATTTATAAGATCAAGAAAACTTGATTAGAATTTCTTTTAATAGACATCTCTATGGTAAATTGTGATGGTATCTTTTGTGATTCATTTTGGTATGCAGGAGTGAGAGATGTTGTTGTTTTGTGTTAAGAGAGAGATAGTTTTCTTTGATACGAAACTATAACCATTGTTGTTCTTTAATTGACAAGCTTTCACCAAACATTGCCAAAAACAATTTGACATACACGTCACATACAGCATACCAAACAATCTCCAGAACATATTCTCCCACAACAAAGATCCTATCCCCAAGTCCCTATCATGTGGAGTATACTCCATTTCCTGTGACAGTTGCAATGCGGAATACATTGGCCAGACCGGAAGATCCTTTAATCAAAGTATCAAAAAAAATCATACATGCTCTTAAACATGAAACAACACAATCACACTTTGCCAGCCATCTCTTAGAACAAAAACACTCGTTTAATCTGTAGCGTCATTGCCGCAGCAATGAATAACAGACGTGAAACAGTGTGATATTAATATTTATTACAGATATCCTCCGACACCCGAATCTACTATTTACAATATCTACAGCCTATTTCTAAGAGGAACTTCACCTGGTCACCACAACCGCTTGCCAGATAAGAATTACTCCCGCGGTGCGATGCACCCTTCTCTCTAAATCACGACGAATTCACGCCAGCTCCAGACCCATTGCCCCCGTAGCCTACCCGACGTAAAGTCAGCGCCGCGTAATCTCACACGACATCCCACGCAGAGCTCGAGAATCAGAAGAAAGAGTCGTGCGAGTGCGCTTTTTATAATTCTCTGGGTCGGCCAGACGGAAGTGCGTCATCTCGCCGCTTCCGCCAGCCGCGTTTACTCGGCAGCCGAACTTCGGGGTTCACAATCACGTGGCAACACAACGCCAAGCGCAGCCCTGGGTTTTCTGCTCGCCCTATGCGAGAGCCGGGTTTCACGTCCTGATATAGCCTCTCTTTGTTCAGGAGGCGTCCCCTTGCATGCTGCCCGCTGTCGCAGTCACTTCGTGCATGAATGCACGCAGCCAATATTTATTGTATAGAAACGTATGACGCCACAAATCCAGACGTGACGTCAAATTTTTGGAGATAAAACAGATACACTCACAGACCAAAATTAGAAGCCATTCATCACTAATTTATTAAACAACCTTCAACACACTAACTTCACTAACAAATTCCTTCCCTCTCACCCTCTGAGAAACCTGCCGCTTCCTGACGCACATTAACCCATCTGTGGGCCTCTTTTCCAAGCACACCTCCGGTTGGCCTTCTCTAATGGCTATCAGAAGAACCCTGCGATCTCCCCCCTCCAGTGAGGGCTTTCTTTTCAATAGCTTTTCAATAACGCCCTTCATCCTCCCTGTCTTGTCTGGACCGAGGCCCCCAGCCGCCTCAGAATAGGTATGTCAGTTTGCTCATCTCAATTTATTTAAATTTATTTATCTACATCATTTGTATTTCATTTAATTTTCTTCTTTTATTAGTACTGTCTATTCAAAATTATGTTTATATATACTCCAAATTTTCTATTTCACTAAAATTCTAATTTCATTTATAATAATATCCTATATTTGATTATTACATTATTTATTATTATTATCATCTTCATCATCATCATCATTATTATTTTGTAGCACTGAAGATGGTCGCAATGCGGCCGAAAAAGCTTTATGCCAAAATAAATACATACGACGAAACAACGCCTCAAATTCATTTACATGATGCAAATGTTAACGCCGCACCATTTCCTACCACAAATTCGTGAGCAGATATTCGAAAAAATAAATGAACAATTGCTACATGGATAATTGCAATTACTTAAGCATTATACTAGTTAAAATTTCTATTATAAATGATAAAACTTGATCGAATCAAAAAAGAATTGAAAAATTAGGGTATTGGTTCCTTCCAAAGTTACCATGCTGAATACTATCAGTCTTCAGTTTCGTTCTGATGTTAAATTCATTGAATTCAATCAATGAAATAGATTTTGTTATAGAGGGGGCCAAATCTTTTGATCCTGTAAAATTTACTGCAGGCAAATAGAACCATTTTACTTTAGGTCATGAATTGCTTTAAAAAAAGCATTTGTTACTGTCTGAAAACAAACCGTCTTAAAATCTGATTTGGAAAACCAACGTTTCAGTAGAAGAAGTTTATATATTCTGTATTTTTGGATTTCCGAAATGTATTTAACAGAAGAATTGTATTTTGTCTTTTGAGTGGAACCGTATTCTGTACACGAATCTCTTTGAATTTGTAATTCTAATTTTAAATATTATAATTGCTTTACATTTGAATTTTTACTTGAAGGGCACAGGGAAAAAGGGTCCCAAACCAAATCGATAATTGCGATGCTCATACGAAAGAGAATAAAAAATGCCGTAGATTCACAAAAAATCAGCCTCCTAGGGCAATCTGTTCCAGAGATACGAAAAACGCGTTCTTGATGTTCTATTTTTTTCTCAGCTTCTATTCCATGCATCAGGCTGATAAAAATTGGAAAGACGGGTGAAAATATTTAAATTTTAAGGTATTTTTGACAACCAATTCTACACCAAACACAACTGACCCATAATTAAATAGTAATGTTAATGAGAGGAGTACGTGTATTTTCTTCATAGAACAGGGTATCCTTGAGATAGTACTTTGAAACAAATAGGCAATCGAAAATACACTGTAGACAGAACTCAAAATTGACAAATGGGACTTTTTAAAGTTTTATTAATCAGAAATTTAGAAACATACTTACATTAACTTTCTCAGTGAGACCTTTCAGCCGCTGAATACACTTGTTGTGGAACGGGCCTTCTCAGAGAGTTGCTGTAAATTCTGCGAAAGTTCCGTCTGGTAAGAAACAATGGAGGAAAATAACCGGAATTGTTATAATAGGTGATAGGTACAGCATCTATTTAGAGTTAATAATACATGGAGCTTCTTCCTCTTCTAGTCTGTAAATCTGAATTAAAGAAACCCTTAGAATCCCAAATGTAGAATTATATTTTTATGCTGAGACCATCACACGATTTATTTATTTATTTTACATAAAAAAAGAATTAAAAACTGTGTGTATGACGTGCTATGGGGAAAAGTGAATTGTAAAGTACATTTTCAAAATTCTGTGATCCCTACACTAAGTCATATACTACTTAAATTTTGAATTTGGAAAGGGAGAAAAAAACAAAAACTCCCATGTAATAAAATCTATTTTCAAGGATAAATAAGCAATAAATTTTGAATTTTGAAAGGGAGAAAAAAAACTCCCATGTAATAAAATCTATTTTCAAGGATAAATAGCAATAAATTTTGAATTTTGAAAGGGAGAAAAAAAACTCCCATGTAATAAAATCTATATTCAAAGATAAAAAGCAATAAATTTTGGCTCTTATTACTTCCTGCCGCGACAACATGGAAACGATAATTTGAATAATTGTATTTCCCACTGAATTCTAGAAGATGTGCACAAAAAATGAAGTTACATTTATGTCCAGAAGTTGGTCAAGGGGCTATCTCAGCATTTGCTCAGGAAACTGGACGAAAACTCGATCGAGATGGGGTCATTGACCCGAAGCTGTATTACAATAGTTGTTAGGTTGCTTTATAATTACTTATACAGTCCAAATGGTAAATACGCATTATGTATCATTGTTAAAATTAATGTTACTTTTCTTGTGATGCTCAGTATAGTCTCTAATTGTATAGAAACAGCTATGCAGCAGAAACGATTTCACTTGGGATTTAAACTTTTCTATTGAATTTAATCGTTTAATGTCATCTGGCAAAGTGTTGTAAAATAATGTACATGTATTGTATGTGAATTTTTTGTAATGAGCTGTTGATACTGTCACCTCATGAATATGATTTCTACGTCGAGTGTTATAGGCATTCGGCATTTTCTTAAAATATATTCCCGAGCTGAAGCAAGTCATTTTTTGACAAAACCACTGATTCGTAACAAAAAGGCACGGTAATGGTAGAATTCCTAGATTAATGAAGAGAGTTTACAGAATCACGTGGTGGATTTGGTTATTCTCGTACACCCGTTTTTGCAATCTAAAAGTCTGGGAGCTATAAGATGTATTTCCCCAGAATATTATGCCATATCTCAGGCGGGAATGAACATTCGTGAAGTATATACAACGAGCAGTATGAAGGCTCACTGAATTTGCAAGAATTCTCAACGCGTAGCATAATGAATTGAATTTTTGTGTTCATTCATTTAAGGTTTGACTGAATTGAGAGAGACCTAAAAATGTTGTTGCCTTAATATCAGTCAATAATACGGTACACTGTCTATTTTCAATGGAGCACAGACTGTTTATTTGAAATGGAAAACTGCATTAAAACCGTTTTCTTTCGTTTATTATTAATTTATTTCGGAAACCAATTTGAAACATCTGATATTGTACTATTTACGGTTTCTTTATTAAAGGATGTTCGCATCATTCGTGAAGAGAACTGTTCTTCCGTTTCGAATCGTTTACGTATAGTAGGAACAGAATAGGGCCTAAAATCGATCCTTGAGGAACTCCACATGCAACGGGCAAAGAGTCGGAAAGGTGCGTACGGAATGTTCCATCATTCCAGTAAGATATTTCCACTCTCTGAGATCGTTGTTTAAGGTACGAACATAACCAATCTAGAGCAATACCACGGATTCCATATGAAGGTAATTTGAGCAAAATGTCATGATCAATGACGTCAAAAGCTTTTAAGAGATCTAAAAGTAACTAACAGGTGCCTCGTTTTAATCCAATGGAGAGGCGAAGCATCTTTAAGAAAAGAAAATAAAGCTGTTTCCGTTGATTTTGATTTTCTAACCATGTTGGCAATCTGAAAGCGTCGTGTTTAGTGAGAAAGGTTTCCATTCGTACGTAAAAAGTCTCTCTAATATTTTTGAAAAACTGATAGAAGAGAAATGTAACATAATTTAATTTAATTTTGTTGCCTTTTTGAAAAGCGGCTTAATTTTTAGCTGTTTTGGAAAATATCTGGAAACGTTCCCAGTGTATAAAAAAATGCATTAAATATGTGAGTTAACGGTGTATAATGGCATACGCACAAGTATCTAACAAATAATCCGGAAATTCATTTCACTGGTCGGCCGACCATTTAATATTTATTTTTTAGTTTACTGATTATTTTGAGAATTGGCAGGAAAAAGTTTCTGAAAACGAATATTGTGTCTAAAATTTGGGGTGAACTGGTCTGTTTTGAATTTTGTGCCCAGATCCTTAGTGAGATTGGTAGTGCTTCTCGAAAAGCATTGGTTAGTTATATCAGCCACTGCTGCCGGATCGTTCATATTTATATCGTTAGTATTTTAAAACAACATTCTCTACGGGTTTTCTAGTTGATTTGGTAGTATTTTTTTATTATATTCAGCATTGCTTTTGTTTCTTATTATTTGATCAAATATCCTGATCGTTTTTCACGATTTAGCCTGCCTTATGACTTTTCGTAACAATGTTTTGTATTTTTAAAGTAGATATGAAATCTAGAGATACGTCATGACGTTTTGAAATGAAAGAATTGGGTTGTTTTTACAAGATGTCCTCATCCTCTTGTGTTCTTCCAAGAATTGCTTTTCCGTGAAATATTTAATTTTGCTTTGAAGAGGAAAGGAAAGAAATGAAATGAAAGAGTTGAAAAAAAAGAAAAAAGAATTATATTTGTCGTTTGATCAGCAGTATTATAAACTGCTCTCCCATGACTCCTGCATCAAGTAATCAATGAATAATTTAATGTTACTTTTATAAAACAATTCAATACGTGTATTATTTATTGTGTCAGTGATCGCATTTCTTATAATGGTAAGAATTTGTGTATCGTGTCATCATCCTAACTGTATCCTGTATTTCGTGCAAATTTCGTGTAATGGAGCAGAGCTTTACGTAGATGGAAGAATGGCAAGGTTATTCTTTCGATTCTTCCTGACGTCTAACGTTGATGGGGAAAGGCATTCACCGCAATACATTATATCGTCAGTATTTATTAAGTCACACCATAGAATCCCTGGCCGCAAATATTATTTTCTGCAAGGAAACATTTTCTCTATTGTCAATGAAATTTCGCTTAATAGTTACCTTTCTCTGATACTTAAGAATATTGGTCAACATACCATATGGCTATCGTATATGCCACTGCTGAGACATTTGTGGCGTGAAACAGTTTAAATATATTACACATTGTGATTTTTTTTTGCCATCGTAAACCTGTCTTACAGCAACAATTTGGCAATGTCAGTGACTTATGGTGCTCACCTGCACGCAGTACGCCTAACATAGCCGAGGTTCAGATTCATCATATGTTACACTGTCAGAAATTAAACTACCGTAGATTTAATGCACGATCAAATTAATACACGCCCTGCACATTAAAAGTTACCAATGTACTAGTACATTAAATTTAATGCAGTAAATTAAAATCAATGTAGATTTAATATACGACGGTACATGAAAATCAATGTACCTTGTACATTAAGGGATATTAACGTACTTGTACATTAAATTTAATGCTTAAATTAAAATCAATGTAGATTTAATGTACATCAGTACATGAAACTTAGTACTTTTACATTAAAGAGAGATTAATATAATTCGTCATTAAATTTAATGTTTAAATTAAAATTCACCCATATTTGATATATAATTACGGAACACATGGAACATAGATACTGTTTAAAAACTTAAAAATATTTTCTTGCACTATTCAAACTAAAGTATATTATAAATTTAAAATATAATCTGTTTGAACTTTTATATTTGACTATGTACAATAATTTCATTAATCATTTTAAAATAAATTACGCTACGAAGCCATTTTTTCAAAACAAGATTTTCAATTTTTGTTTGAAATTGCTCTCATAGTTCCGGGATGAAATTACAAAATGTGCGCGAAATATAGGGCGATGACGACATGCTCCCTGAATCCAATGCCGTGTCAATCATTCAAATCGTATGAATAGGAGCGTCGAAAAGTGAAATTTGGAAAAACACCCCCCTCCCCCTTCCACTTCGTTGCGCCACCCGTCCGTTGTGGGCCCTCCCTCGACGGGGCGGCACAGCCAGCTCCGGAGCCTGCGGCGCGGCGCGTGGGGCCGAATTTTCAGGCAGGCAAGCCAAGCAGTCTGTTTACACTTTCGTCCTTTTGCATCTGTACATAGTTTCCCAGCAGACAATATTCTGATGCTGTATCATAGACAAACATATCCTATCATCTGTAATAGTAGTATAAAATATTAATCTTGTTTACGCATTTCATTACATGTATCATAATATTGTTTGGAGGCACATCAAAACACACATTCCGATTTGAAAACTGGATTAAAGAAAATTGAACTAAAGTACAAATATCACCAATATTCCATCTCCCTCACATTCTATTTTAAATATATACTACTTCTTTTCCGTTATCATTCCACCACCGGAAAGAATGAGCAAAGATACGCACGAGCTTCATCCTATGACTTTTTCTTTTTGAGTAATCCTCCGTTAATTAATTATATTTGCTGGTTCCCGTCACGTCGCAGTCAGTCAGTGCCTTTTATCCTCGGCCAGGCTCGACGTCGTTAGATCCCGGGTCGGGCCGGTCACCCAAACGAACCTGGCGAGTCTCGAATTCGCTTATCCTTCGTGACTTCACGGAGCGTAGTAAACGACCCGCCAGCGTCGCCGCGCTAGCGACTTGATTTTTGATCTCAAAACGGCGCTTGTATCCTCGATAACCACCAGAATTCATTTCACAAGTAAAATTGCCGAAGATAATTTTGAAACTATTTTCGTACTTTCGACAAATTTGAAGAAGTGGTAAAATAGTTAAAGTGGAGGAGGCTTCCAGAATCCAACGCCATATATTGATATCGTATAATAGACTTCTATGGTTAAATGTAGAAAACAAGATTTTCTGTAACGAAGAAAATTCTCTTTCGAGGAACTGCCCGTCGATCTCATGGCCAGAGTTCGGATTCTAATGAAATTGCATATGTTTTGTCTTTCTATGTACTGTTCTGAAATTTGTGATCTCGGCGAATTGTTGCAATGTTAACAAAATATCTAAATTTTTCGTTACATTTTTATCCTGTATTTCGTATTTCACACATTTTGCTAATTTTACAATTTTTTACAAATCTACCAATACTCCTGAGATTATTTTCGAAAATATATTTGATTCATTTTGATTTTTTTTATTTAATTTGTTATCTTTTTAGCAACAAACATATTTTCTGTTATACTAATTCAGAATTGCCGCATGCGAAGATTTCGAAGAGAGTGCTTCAAAAATTCTCTGCTCGTTCTTAAGTTCTATACGTGCGTACCGTTGTTGTCATTGCTGACAGAGATAAATATTTTCTCTTACAAAAGCAGTAGGCAGAGAAAGTATTTCTTTTTAAATTCGGTTAAATGAATATTTTATTAATGGAATTTAAAATTATGAACATTTATTTTATTTTCTTCCTCTTTTCAATCTTCCTAAGAAGATAAAATTTTGTAATTGTGCACCGTAAAACTCTTATTGCCGGGTCCTGGTAACGAAAAAGTGGATAAACTTGCTGCTGGGTGTAGTAAATTACTTCATATCGTGATGTGGCGATAATTCATGTTCTTGTGGATCATACTAAAAGTCGATTGATGGCAAAAGCCCGTCCGTTTGTAGGTCAACGCTAGAGCTTAAATCTTTCAGTCGATTTTCTCCAAAATGGAAATTTTATCTACCTGGAACGTAGAACTTGACCATTTCTGGAGTTTCAAACCTTTTGATTGTTAGTACTTTACATGAAGCCTGGAAACCATTTTTAAAATCTCAAATCTCAAAATGGTACCAAATTATTTGAATATTTTTTGTCCTCGGATATCAGAAAGAACGCAAGAGAATGCTGTTGTGTCTGTTGACATCAATTATTTTCCGAAAATTGCAAATGTGCAATTTTTTTGGCAGCGTCTTCCTACAACTATAATATTAAAGAAAGATTTTTTTCCCTTACTGAAATCTGTTCTGACAGATCTTCAAATAAGATCCTGTACAATTTTTCGAAAATTGAGCAGTTTTCGTGTAATTTGGCGCGAAATGGAGGCAATAAAAAAAATTAACATTTTCTCCCCAAAATCGCTCCAATTTTTGTTTCAAGACGATACAAAATATGTTCTAGTTTCATTCCGCCAGCTCGATGCACTTTCGAAAATTGCAAGGTCATATACAGTTCATTGAAAAACGCGTAGTTTTAGCGTAATTTAAGCATGGAATTGACGTAATATATGAAAAAAAAGAAAAATATTTTCTCAAACACTGCTCCAAATGTTTTCTACGAATAGAAGGACGCTGAAAGATTTCATTTCGTTGAACTCTATAAATTTTCGAAAATTGCAAATTTAGAAATAATGCCAGAAAGTATGTGCTGTTGTATCATCGCTAGTTTTATTTAAAACTGTATTGTAAAGGTACTTATACAGTGTAAGCGTACTAAATGTTTACTAATGAAATTTGATCTTTCATTTTGTACGAGTTTCTATTTTCACATATTTGTTTTTAGCGTGTTCCTTATATATTTATGTTCACATTTTGCAATTTTATTCTTTATATTTTCCGGCTCTTCTCGTGACATACGTATAATATGCAACCTGAAGCTGGCAACAATGATTAGTAGATGGCTGATCGTGCATTGTTTATAGACAGAGTTGGAGAATATTCAAATAATTATATTTCAAATAAAGTTTTCAAATACAAAAATACGTATTTCTGATTTTTTGAGCATGTATTTTGGAACTATATATTTAAATACATAAAACAGATCTATTTTTAAAAAATTCTGTAATATAAATGAAAAACATGATAAGTCGGATAGTTTGTTTTTGTTTAATTCTTCTAGTTTTTGAATTGCTAAATACATATGTATTCAAAATACTTAAATACTCAAAATACAGTCAATAAAATACTTTAGCATAACAGCTTTGTATTGCAAAATATATTGTAATTGTAATTATATTAAATTACTAAATGACAGTCATAATTTTCTGAATAACCAAAATCTTTTAATATACCTTTCACTTATACTTTCACAAAAACACTTCCAAATATAAAATGACATCAAAAATATTTCTAACTCAAATAGAGATAATGACATTTAAAAACGACTTTTTCAAACAAATCATCAGACAATAAAACCTTTGTTAGCGAATGCATAAAACCCGCAAAGGCAAATAGTCATCAACCGGCGCGGATGAACATAAACTAGGAATAAACACGTTTTTACTGACGTATAATTGTCCAGCATTTTTAATAATTTAGGTTTATCATTTAAAAATGAAGAGAAATAAAAATCAACAACTAAAAGTGGCTTTTATTTTTGTTTCAATGTGGTTCATAAACTAGCAGAATCAAAAAGAAACTAACATCGTTATCTTCATCTGTATTTTAAGTATTTCTTTTACTAAACACATCTATTCGATGTTTTTAAATACATCGAACAATATGTCCAAAAAACTCAAAAATATAACTTTTCAAATGTAAATGTATTTAAAATACGTATTTCAAGTACAAGTATTTAAATTCTGCACAACCCTGTGCTTTTGTCCCTTTGCATCTCAATATATTTTTTCCCCACAACTCGAACTAGGGGTGCTGTAAGAGAGGCGAACGGTCTCGTATCATCAGTAATAGTAGTATAAAACTATTTATTTTGTACACCGTAGTATCCAATTTACTTGTGCTTTATAATCCATCGAATCTTCACTTCGATATCTCAGTTTCCAAGATTTACAATAATTGTGAGACTCCATCTTTATATTTCACAGTGAATTATCTCTGCGAGCCTGATTCAGTCTTTGCAAAGTGAAACCATGGAGCAGGTTGTTGCTCAGTGAGTCGGGCGGTCGATCTTTTACCGGTACCCACTGCGAAGGGCTAGGCTAAAGTGACTGTGGAGGAGGGGGGCCGGGATTTCCAAATCCGGTATGGCACTGAGACAGTGGTTCGCAAAGAGACAACGTTGCCAATGCTCACACCAAGTTTACTGATTGGCTGGCTTATCAACCATACATAAAAGACGGATGACAAGCATACTCGGTCTGTGCGTCATGTAGAAAGCACAGGAGAACAATCAGTAATAGATGGCGATTTGCCCGGCTGTAAAAACAGGATTGGGTAAAATACTTTCAATTTAGTACTAATTAAATACTTCGCCCAAAACTTGAGTAAATAAGTATTTAAATACAAACACAAAAAATAGTTGTTCATTCGAAAAAAAATATACACTTAAAATACTTGAAATACTCAAAACGCAATAAATACAATCCTATTTATTGACAGTCATACACATTTCGAAAAATAACAACTATTAAAAATTATATATTCTATTCATAACTATATATTCAAATATAAAAACGATATCAAAAATAGGTCTAACACAAATAAATGGAATTTCTTTAAAGACTACTTTGTCAAACAAATCATCCGACAATAAACTTCTAGTTGGCAAATGTATAAAACCCGCAAAGGAAAACATTCAACTGACGTGGAAGAAGAAACTTGTGTTATAAGGAATAAAAGTTATAATATTGTCGGATAATTGTGTGGGTTATTTAGCTTGATCATTAACAAAATGAAATTAAAATTCAACAGCTGAAAAAACGTTTTGTTTCAATAGCGACAACTACTAGCACAATTAAGCAAAACAAACTATCCGTCTTATCTTCTTTTTCATTTGTATTTACAAATTTTAATTTCTTTTAATAAATCTGTTTACGTATTTAAATATATTTCCAAGATACAGGCTCAAAAAATTTAAAACAAGTATTTTTTTTTTTTGTATTTGAAACACTGTATATGAAATATAATTATTTAAATTTCTCACTAAACTAAACTTTCTCACTAAACACGACGCGCTTTCAGATTGCCAACATGGATTTAGAAAATCAAAATCAACGGAAACAGCACTATTTTCTTTTCTTAAAGATGTCGCCTCATCATTGGATCAAAACGAGGAACCTATTGGATTATTTTTAGATCTAACAAAAGCTTTTGACGTCATTGATCATGACATTTTACTTTCAAAATTACCTTCATATGGAATTCGTGGTATTGCTCTAGATTGGTTATGTTCATACCTTAAACAACGATCTCAGAGAGTTGAAATACCTTACTGGAATGATGGAACATTACGTACGCACCTTTCCGACTCTTTGCCCGTTGCATGTGGAGTTCCTCAAGGATCGATTTTAGGCCCTATTCTGTTCCTACTTTACGTAAACGATATGCCCTCGACGATTCGAAACGGAAGAACGGTTCTCTTCACGAATGATACGAACATGCTTTGCAATAAAGAAACCGTAAATAGTACAATATCAGATGTTTGAAATTGGTTCCGAAATAACAAATTAATAGTAAACGAAAAGAAAACGGTTTTAATGCAGTTTCCATTTAAAATAAACAATTCTGTGCTCCATTGAAAATGAACAGTGTACCATTGACTGATGTTAAGGCAACAACATTTTTAGGTCTCTCAATTCAGTCAAACCTTAAATGGAACGTCCATTTAAATGAATTGAACACAAAATTAAGTTCACTATGCTACGCGTTGAGAATTTTGCAAAATTCAGTCAGCCTTCATACTGCTCGTTGTGTATACTTGCGAATGTTCATTCCGCCTGAGATATGGCATAATATTCTGGGAAATACATCTTATAGCTCCCAGACTTTAGATTACAAAAACGAATTGTACGAATAACCAAATCCCACCCACGTGATTCATGTAAGCCTCTCTTTATTAATCTAGAATTCTACCATTACCGTGTCTTTTATTTACGAATCAGTGGTTTTGTAAAAATGACTTCCTCAAGAGGCAGGAATATATTTTCAGAAAATGCCGAAGTCTATTACTATAAAACTCGACTGAAATCATATTCATCAGGTGACAGTATCAACAGCTCATTACAAAAATTCACATACAATACATGTACATTATTTTACAACACTTTGCCAGATGACATTAAACGATTAAATTCAATGAAAAGTTTAAATCCCAAGTGAAATCGTTTCTGCTGCATAACTGTTTCTATACAATTAGAGACTATACTGAGCATCACAAGAAAAGTAACATTAATTTTAACAATGATACATAATGCATTATTTACCATTTGGACTGTATAAATGAGTATAAACAACCTGTAACAACTATTGTAATACAGCTTCCGGGTCAATGACCCCCATCTCGATCAGGTTTTCGTCAGTTTCCCTGATCCATTGAGCAAATGCTGAGATGGCCTTGTTTTGCTTCTGGACATAAATGTAACTTCATTTTCTGTACGTCTTCTAGAATTCAGTGGAAATACAATTATTCAAATTATCGTTTCCATGTTGTCGCGGCAGGAAGTAATAAGAGCCAAAATTTATTGCTATTTATCCTTGAAAATATATTTTATTACATGCGTTTTTGTTTTTTCTCCTTTAAAATTCAAAATGTATTCCTTTTTTCCGTTTAAATAGATTTTATTACATTGGAGTTTTTGTTTTTCTGTTTCAAATTCAAAATTTAAGTAGTATATGACTAGGGATCACAGAATTTTGAAAATGTGCACACAATTCACTTTACCCCATAGCACGTGATACGCAGTTTTTAACTGCTTTTTGACGTAATATAAATGAATAAAAATAAATAAAGAAACTCGCACAAAATGAAAGATCAAATTTCATTGGTAAAAATTTAGTACACTTACACTGAATAAGTACCCTTACAATACAGTTTTAAATAAAACTAGCGATGATAAACAGCACATACTTTCTGGCATTATTTCTAAATTTGCAATTTTCGAAAATTTACAGAGTTCAACGAAAATGGAAATTCTTCTAAGGCTAAATGTATTGCGAAAATGAATTCGACAGGGGATTAATACCGATACTAGCAGTTCAAATTTCAGATTATAAATATATGTGAAGATGTTCTTTTTATATATATATATATATATATATATATATATATATATATATATATATATATATATATATAAGAAATGGGGAATAGTAATAATAATTAATATCAAATGTTATTACAAAGATAAGAAATAATTGAATAATAGCAGAGCCCTTTTTACCTCGCTGCTGTCGGCAAAAGTCAGTCGACTGTGCCCAGAGGAAACGTGACAGGGTTTTTTTTTATTGCTTTCCGGAGATCCGGCGAGGGGTCGGAGGAGGTCTGTTTAGTGTTCTTTTGGAAATGTCTTAGGAGGCGGGGGAGTCAGTTAGTGAGGTCGGGGTGTGTAAAATTAATTAGTAAAAAGTAACAATTGCGAGGCTAAATACATCGGACAAACAGGTAGAAGCTTTAATGCCAGAATTAAAGAACATTTACATGCATGGAAGCACAATACAAACAAATCACACTTTCCTACACATCTTATAAACGCAGGCCACACTTTCCACTCACTCAGACTCAGACATTAAAATTCTTGAAATAGAAAAAATTCTGGAACAGAAGTGCTTTAGAAATCTTTCACACATTTCAAGCCAAGCAGAAATCTGAGGCCCTTCTCCACGAACAAACTAATTTCCCTCTGTCCCCTCTTCAAATAATTTTTGAAATTTGAACTGCTAGTACCGGTATTAATCCCCCCCGTCGCAATTCATTTTTGCAATTTTATCTGCTATATGTTCCTTAATTTTGATCAAATTGTTTTTTTTTGACTGACGATGACGGCAAAGCCGTCGAAAACCGGCTATCTTAATAAAGCTAATATGTTGACGAAGATGATCTCTCTTATTTCTTCTTAAAATCGCCGAAGCTAATTTTAAAACCGTTTTCGTACTTTCGGACAAAATTGAAGAAGTGGTAAAATAGCGCGCAGGCGAGATGCATCCTGAATCTAACACTGTAACAAACATTGAAATCTAATATTAAGAATCTTGACATGTCCCACATTACTTGGTAAGTTATATTGATATAAAATGAATCTGTTATATTTGTTTAAACTTGAAGACGGGAATAAATAATTCCCCGCGAGTCATTTTGGTACAAACTACGTAAATGATAATATAAAAAGATGAAGTGTAAATCATTGTATTGTGACACATTTATGTATTTTTATGCATTAAATTGTCATGAAAGCAATAAAACTTTACCCCTTGAAACATCACACTAGAAGAGGAATAGGTTTATGAGGCGGATAAATTATGTTTTGATATACAGTTATTATTTCGGCAACTTTTACATTTCTACATTGAGATACTATTTTTCTAAAGATCGTACACGCTTTTATGTAACATTTAATCGGGTAACAATTCAATTTATACGATTTAATTTACTTCTAGTAAAACGTGGGTTACCAATTTCACTTAAACCTCCCATTAGGAAATGTGAATCAGAATGCAAAAGTATTAAATCGGCGATCCTCATCTAGGTGTCGAAAATAGGGATGCAACATTGATGTTGATATTTTCGAAACATAGATTTTGTATAGACACACGAACATATTTCGTAAAAAAAAGAAACATTTATGAAAACTGATGTTTCTTATCGATGTTTAATTGATGAGTTGTTTGTGAATGAAAAAATCGATAATCGTATGAACAAACTGTTCTTTATATGACGCGTACATGTAAATTGTACTTGTGAGATCAGTAAATCTCTAATCTAGCTCCCTGCACTCCATCCATAACTGTAGTGAAATTGTCTTACAGAATCATCTTTTCACTTATAAAATGTTTATGAACTACGTGACATGTCAACAATCCTCCTCTATATGATTTCATTGCTATTTACCATGTTAGTAGCTAATGAGTCATTTATTTAGAGCACGGAAACACTTGATTTCTATTATTAAAAAGTTGTATAAAAGAAAGGCATTTCCAAACCTTAGGTTTTAGAAGCATTGTCTCTGACTTCCTGTTTTGAGTCCCGATGGGTGGGGTTCTTGGGCCTGCGATTTTCCCCGCCGCTCGAGAGAAACAATGAGCAACTTTTACAGGTATTTGTCTAATCCTCAATTGCAATATTTAAAGCAGTAACGGTTCAACTACATGAAATTTTACAACTTCATAATATAGAGAACCCGTCAGTTAGCTCTGTCCACAGAAATAGACATGAAATTGTTCTCTCTGTATGTGAAACATTTTGCTTCAATATCGCTATTTATTGTTCAGTTAGAAGAACATATCCTACAACATATAATTCTGAGCCGTAGAAATGGAGGTGTCTGTTACTGACATTACCGAGCGTTCGAAGGAAAAAATCACGAAACATGAATCGTTCAAACCGCAAGGAAAAGAAACCTGACATTTTTTAAAAATTATGTCAACAATAATTGTTTTTGATAAAGGAGGAACAATGAAGGCGCTATTTTTCGCAATTCGAAAATGGATTTGTATAAAATTCTTTAATTTGGGATCTTTTTACTTAAATAATAAGTAAATTATATACTTTTTAATAAAATTTGCAATAATGGATTTGTGCAAAATGTTGCTGAAAAATTGCAAGAAAAGAATGTTAATTTTCCCAATATAATTTTATGAATTTCAATAAAAATAATTTATTTTCCATTCAAATCAAGACATGTCCAGCTGTCATTCAATCAAAGCATGGACATGTCCTTCTGATTATTCGAAACGAGACATATCGACGCGAAACTCACGCTAAAATTTAACCAAACATAGAATATTTAAATTTATTAATAATATATTTAGCTATTATTATATTATTATTATTACATAGTTAAAATTGAGTACAAATAAAATATTTGCATAAATTTGATGCTATAATATTTTGCGTTTTCTTCGAAACGGAGGTTGACTTGTCACTTTTGAATGTTTGCTCATTTCGCCTTCTTGCTTTCCAAGCCCAGCGCCGCCAGAGCACGCCTAGTGTACAGTCACCCTTCTGACCTAAAGTAGGATCGCACCTCTGACACACTGCTGTTCTGATAACGTGACTTTCCTGACCTCCGCAGACATCTCGCCACGTTCCTCGGCGGGCTGCGTGCTACACGTGCAGTTCGATATGCCCAAGCGTAGGAAGAGGGCGGTGAGCAGTTTTCAGTGAGCGAGATCATTGTGATGAAGTGGAGATTATATTTACTCTATAAATTAGTGGAATCATTCGCGTTTCCTTATTATGTAACCAAGTATTATAAGGTGAGTCACGTAACTTTAGCACCTCCTGTAACTTTTGAACGGTTGAAGATATGAAATGCAGTTTCACGAGTCTGCATGAGAATATAGGGCTAACTGATGTTTTATTTATATTTTGTCACTTGTATTTTACGAGATTTTTAGGTAACTTTGTATTCTTCAAATGGAACTATACATAGTTTTTCAGTCTATCATAAAGAGCGTAAAAGACGATCAATGATATAGATATTGTCAAATGTTAGATAAAGATTTTTGAAAATTTTGATTCTTTTGCGACAAGTTCTTAACGGATATTTTGAATGTAACAGACCGCCACAGAAGGTCACGCAGCTCCACCAGCAAGCGCGCTCGGGAAGGAAGGGATCTTAGTATTTCAAGATACAAAACATATCCGAATATTCTGAACGCTCTATCATATCGAGATGTCAAGCTTCCTCGGTTCACCGTAGAGGTGGGTCGGGGAGGAAGAAACAGTCCTTCGCCTACGGCGCGGCGCATACGTTGACAGTCTCTCCACGTGCGAAATAGGAAGATAGGCTTGGTCGTCTCTCAGGTCAGATGGGAAATAGCACGATGAAGGACACTAAGAAAGGTTCTCTTCAATGGAATCAATAATTATTACTTCATAATTCATTTTTACGAAGTTTAAATTATGTGAAGTTTTCATTTACATTCAAAGTATGCAAACGTAAACACCGTAACACAAAACATTTAATAAGAATACACTTTAATACAGTTGTTGCTGTAGACATCTCCTTTTATTTTTATTAATTTATTTATTTGTTCATTTATTTATTACTTTTCTTGTGTACGACGATGTTAATACATCAATATTATGAAGTATAAGGAAACGTTTCGTTATTACGCAAGAGTATTTATTTTAAATCAATTAGGAAGAAATCGTTGCTCTACCTAAGCAGTTTTGATCTGAGTCTCTTCGAGCTTCGCCGCTTGGACTGCTTAGAAGAATACTGTGTCCTACGAGATCGCGAATCTCGTTGTTTCGTTGCCTCTCACAAGAAAGAATTGAGCAAAATTAATTTTTTCTCTTTAAACTTTTGCGTGAATGGTGAGCAAGCGGAAAATTCCACTGGATCAACCACAATTAGTTACCACAAAACCAAATACGCCGACTTGTAGAGCAATTTAATTGCTAATTAATTACGCAAAAATTAACTTTTTGCTCTTCAAATTTCCGAGTAAATAATTGTCAATTGCCGGGCGCACGCAGCCGGCCGCGGCGAACGGCTGGCCTGGTGACGTCACGGGTATGGGGTAGCCGTGAAGGGGCATGCCAGGCCGCATCCGTCGCACCGGCAAATTTAAATGAAATACACGAACTGGCCGTGAACGACTTCGATATTGAAAATTATGCCAGTACTTTGTTATGTTCATAAGGCCTTCCAGTACTTTGCTAATGTTCGCTGAATGACCGTAAGCGTGTCCTATCTGGTAAGATGGAAAGACCTGATTCTATCGTAGTACGTTAGACATCTGTGGTATCGAGTTACAAGTTTATTTTGTTGAAATTGTATGGTTTCAATTGTGTCGGGCTATATTGCAAAACATTGCCTATGTGACATTAACCGCTTACAGGCCTATAGCAGCAAGTATTTGTACACGTGACTTACTGTTCTTTCACAGTGGCAAAGTTATTTGTAAATCGAGGTTTGAATTTTGTAAATTTTTTGTAGCATCTGCTAGTTTTAAATCAGTAATGCGATTAGCGACTCTTTGGATAGTGTAGATATTTAATTATTATGGAGGATAAACATTATCTTTGCAACATTTGTTCCATTACTATTTGACTCCTGTATCTCTGTAATGTTGACTGATTTTGTAGGTACTCATCAGTGACCGGTGTAATTACATATTTTTCTTTCTACTTACGCTCTCAAAATTTCAATCTTCGCGAATTGTCGCCGTCATAACGCAATACCCATTTTTTGTTACATATTTTTACATGTTTGATACTATACTAGTTTGCTGTTTTCTCAAGATATTTTTATTCTAACAATTTTCTTACATATTTTTTATGAAAATAAGTATTTTCAAAAAATTCAGCAATTTTTCCTACATTATTATTTGATGTTACTGCGTACTCTACTCGAGGTTCATACGCTACGTGAAAATGCGGTCGGATATTCAGTTTGGCGCGCTTGCTTCAGATTTTTCAAGGCAGGTAGTGCGCGTCATCCATCTTACTGTGTGAAAAGTATCATTGACGGTTACCTTTAATATTCGGCTACCTTTAATATTAATTTCTAAGGAACTTAGGCGATCGCCGTCGAGTAACACTGCAATGAGAATATTCCATGCTGTAGTGATTGTTTGCTGCTTTGTACGAGGCCAGTTTATACGATGGCTTCTATTGTGTCTAGTCTGGCTACTAACCTACATTCCTGAATAACAATTTGTGAAGGTTTTACTATCGATGGGAAAGTTGTAAGGCGCAAGTGTGCATCACTTGTGCTTTCCAAATGAATTTTAAAACGTTTGGAATGTTTTTAAAATTTGTATAAGAAATATTTTATAAAAATGAGTTATTACGTAAATGTGTTTATTATTAGAATATTTTAATATACTATTATATCAATTTACATATTTATTTAAAGGAAAGGTTTCTATGCAATCATATTTACTAAATAAAGTAATATCGATACTGTAACGGTACGTCCTCCGAGAAATAATAATAATAAATAAAAATAAATAAATAAATATTGGTCACAATTGGGAGAGGAAGGCGCGCCCCTCGCGACCAGCCGCGCGTCCCGTTAACGCCCCAGCGAGGCCAGGCCTCCGCGTTCGGGACGACGCCAGCGCACCCCACCCCCGCAGCATAACTCGTTTTCTAAAGGGAGTCCCTTGTTTGCGACCGCCCGGCTCCAACAAAAGGTTCACCCAGCTCCACTCAAGTACTCGATAGCCTCTTCACGCTGCGCGCATTGTGACGCCAGTTGACACCGGCTACATCCCACTTTCGGCTCCTCCCCGGGCAAACTCGCGGACACATTTACGACTGCCAGGGCACTTTGTGTTATTGAGACGCCGGAGCGTGCGACGCCCGACTGCCGGAGACCCTGTAAATTTCAATCCGCGTACGTGGTACTAAAATGAGCTACCAAAATTAGTTACGCACAAGTGTGCATACGTGAAAAGGACGAACCGGGCCCGGCACCGTGATAAAAGAAGGAAAATGTAACTGACAGGTCGTGCCGCGAGAAGGAACCCCACTAGTTACGCACAAGTGTCCATCCGCGGAGGCGCGGCTTACCTTCAAACACACTGCTTTTGTAATATCAAACTCGCGGGCAATTGGCTCAAGCGTCGCCACGTAAAAAGGGCCAGCAAATGAGAAGAGCCCGCCGATCCTGGAGAGGAAGGCGTGCCTTCGTCCGTGGGCAGTGTGGCCCAAGAAAAACTTGATTTTTGACACTCGAGCTAGGCACTGGCGTTTGGCAGCCGGCTACTTCACTTAGCATTTGGCACTCGTGCAAGTCACCTGGCAGTTGGCACTCGACCACTCCAACGATTTTTGGCACTTGATCAACTCACTTGACGTTTGCCAATCGACTGATGCACTTGATTCTTTGTGGCCCGACGAGTTCATCATGTCAGCCAAGACATGTGTTCGGGAACTTGGTGCGTCAACCTAGAATTCGGCTCCGCATAACATGTCATGTTACGAGAACTATTAGGTTCGATGCTGGAAGGAGTTCCCCTGTCTAATTGATCACGAACTGTTGTGACCGGGGACGCGTGTCGAGGCATGTGCCCGACAACGAGCAACAGTGGACCTGAGGAAGTGCACTGCTGAGGATTCCGCCCGTGAAAGCGCAAACCGCTCGACGCCAGCTGCGGGTATCATCCCCGCCACTGCAGACACCACGCAGCAAGCTTAAGATGAGTAAATTTGCGCACTAAGCGACGCTCAGCCCAATTGCCGCGTAAGTGCGGACAGACTTTAATTCAGGAGCTGCAGCGGACGTGCCGGTAACTAGGCACGAGGGTAGCAGCCAAGTGTTTGCCATTTTTGTGATTGTTAAGCAGTTAACGTAATCAAAGGCCGCAGTAAGCAACAGTATAACTCCATTGTACTGTTGTATTGTACTGTTGCATACTATCACCACCATCATCATCCATCATATTGTTTTTAAATTTTGATTAATTAAAGGTTAATTTGTTAAAAATAATTCCATGAGTAATTATTGAACATGCATGAACCCAGAGAGACTGGTGAGGTTACATAAATGGCGCCTGAACGTGAGGCTCGAATAGCTCAATTAAGTTCTGAACCCAATTCAAAATTTTATGAATATGGCTGGTGACGAATGAAAGGGGAATGCATGTTCGCTAATTACTTATGGTCTGTGTATGATGTTTTCTCTTTCAGCTTGTGTGTAGTGTTTACTGTGTTTGCGTGTGTTATATTGTGCGGGTTTTTATTAAGAATTTAAGTGTAAAGTAACTGTGAAAGAATTTAAAATGGAGGGTCAAAATGAAACCAGGGAAACCGACGGCAGCGCTGACCTCAGGCACCCACTGTTACAATGGCCGATCTGATGATGATGTTAAAGTCAATGTCCGAGCAGACAAACGCGAAATTAGATGAGAGCATGGAGCAAGTGTCGAGGAAATTTTCAGAGCTCATCGAACTGTATCGAGGATCAGGGGCAAAATCCGCAGCTGAAATTCGGAGACTAGAATTCGTTTCGATAAGCACGTCGCGGTATGTAACGAATCAAACATGGCTCTGGCGCAGCGCATCGATGCCATTGCTATTAAATTAGATGCGTACAGCAATGCAACAAACGCAAATTTAACAGAATGCAAAACGATCTTGAGGACAGATCGCGAGCAAGGCGGCCGTTTAACTGAATTCGAGGGTACAATCACGGCTAGATTAAGGGAACAAAAGAAAATGGATAGCATCCACGAGTCAGTAAAATCTTCGATTGCGGAAATAGGAAACAAGGGTGAAGTGGTCTGTAGGCGGTTATCAAAATTAGAAACAAAGGTGATTACCGATATGCAGAGTGTCACTAATGAAATATCAGAAATTAAAACGGGTGCACAAACGCCAATAATGAAGGAAAAGCAGTTCAAACAAATGATCAGCGATTCGATGAACGTCTTGCGCGAGAAGGCGGCAGAAATCGCGGATATTTGTGATCAAATACCACGAAAGCAACGGGAACGGGGCCCCGCGTCACTCCCATGGACACCGCCGTCCAACCTGAACTTTTCAGGGAACATCAACGAAAATCCATGTGAATTCATTCGCCGGGTTGAGGACTACATGGAGCTCACGAAAGCTATTCCGAACCAGTTAAAAAACAAAATTTGTACAGCAATTGTTACGGGGAGCGCAGCGGCTGGCTCCTCGCCATACATCCATTTCCCCGTGATTTCGCTGATTTAAAGGTCCGATTCATGGAGCGCTATTGGGAGAGCAGGTCGGTATGATTACAAAAGGAGAGTGATGGAAGGTAGATGGGAGGAAAGATGGGGCATTTCATTATTAGATTACGCGGTCGATAAGATTGCGGCACTGAAATTATGCGACCCGCAAATCTCAGATGCAAAACTGATTTGGATGATGCTCTCACTTCCCTTTCAAATTCAAAACCTGTTGAATAGTGTAGACTCGCTCGATCTCGAAAAATGCAGTTACTTCTCGCCAGGTATGATAGAACACGCATGTGTCAAGGGTCAGGGGAAGTCGATCAAATAGGCAGGACAGAGGGAGAAAAACAAGGACGCGGACAATGGCGGCGAGGCTTAATGAGTTCCCGCCAGAAAACGGTGGAAGCCTGCCATCGCATCAGGTAGCGAACCGGGGCCCACCGCCGTCGGCGCCGCGTGATAGAGCACGGGAGGAACGTACGGACAATCGGAGGTCGGTCCGTCAAACTATGTCGTTCGGTGTCGTGGGGCGCCGGGACGCCGAACGAGTGCAGGTGCGGAGCTACAGGTGCCTATAAGGGAAATGGCGAATGTGAACTTTGCCATCAATGAAGTAAGGACGAGAGCAGGACTTTCTCCGGGCGCGAAAATGCCCTATTATCAATTTTACATGTGAAGGATCGAGGCGAGGCCCTCATTGATTCAGAAGCGAAGTTTCGCCATTTCGGAAGAATACTACTTGAAATTAAAGAGCTGTCGATTACTCTTCCGAACTTCCATAAATAAATGTTTTGTTGTCGGCGTGGGCAGAAAAGCAACCATTACCAGGCAGGTCCTATAACTTTATCGTTTAGCACAGATCAATTCAATGCCACATGTCTCATTGTGAAAGATTTAGGATATGACGTTGTTTTAGGTGTCGATTTTTAAGAGAATATAGCGGTAAGATAGATTTCGAACGGGGAGCAATTATTCTGGATCAGGAGATTGATGATGTTTGAGGAAGGTGATGCCGGCGTTCACGAGCCGAAAGAGGCTAGCATGTTTTCGATTACGCGGGAAGAAGCTCTCGGTCTAATTAACGAGAAAATGCGGGAAAATAGCAATCTCAAGCCGGAAGAGCACTACCGCCTGCAGGAATTGCTTCAAAATTATAAGGACGTTTTATTAGGCCAACCGACCCCATCCTGACTTTCAATTCCGAATCAGGTCACAACCCCGAATCTTTTAAGTGTAGAAGTTACCCTATACCACAGGCCCTTAAGGCGGACGTAGACCGCGTCATTTCAGAAATGATCAGAGACGGCATTATCGAAAGGAAACCGACCGCCTATATTACCCCCCTTGTGATCGTAAGAAAAAAAGATGGAGGTGTTCGAATTTGCCTCGACGCCAGGGAGATTAAATGAGATCACTGTGCCCGATTATGATGCGCCGATCGCAATAGATGAGATGTTGTGGAAGTTCCGGAGACCAGATTATTTTCGGCAGTAGATTTCACAGTCCGTATGTGGTCACTAATAAACCACACCCAAATGTTTGTGAATTAAACGACGGGAAAGGAGTTCCCATTGGAAAAATTTAACCATTACAACATGGTTCCCTTTAAAGTGATAACACTAATCACGGTTGTCGCACCTCACTTATCGGAAGTTCCCAACTATTTGAATTATCTAGCATTAGGTTTCATTAGTTTTAACATAATGAATTGGCATTACTTACTTTACTGGTCTGTGTGCTTTGTCTTATGGGTTTATTAGTTGTTAAGGGCAATTTGGTTTTCTCGATTAATCATTGTTTATTGTCAAGGTTAATTTCATTGTCATTATGGGTTAAGTTGGATTAAGTAATTATTGCGATTACTGTTTCTGTTTTGTTGCTGTCGTGTTCACGAGGCCGTTTCCGTTAGTTAATCTCATGAAAATCCATCGCCATGCTCAGTATTTTCTTGGTGGGAGGATTGCCAATGTAACGGTACGTCCTCCGAGAAATAATAATAATAAATAAAAAAATAAATAAATAAAATATTGGTCACAATTGGGAGAGGGAAGGCGCGCCGCCTACAACGCGACCAGCCGCCCGCGTCCGTTAACGCCCCCAGCAGGCCAGGCCCTCCGCGTTCGGGACGACGCCAGCGCACCCCACCCCGCAGCAACTCGTTTTCTAAAGGGAGTCCCTTGTTTGCGACCGCCCGGCTCCAACAAAGGTTCACCCAGCTCCACTCAAGTACTCGATAGCCTCTTCACGCTGCGCGGCATTGTGACGCCAGTTATGACACGCTACATCCCACTTTCGGCTCCCCCCCGGCAAACTCGCGGACACATTTACGACTGCCAGGGCACTTTGTGTTATTGAGACGCCCGGAGCGTGCGACGCCGCGACGCCGGAGACCCTGTAAATTTCAATCCGCGTACGTGGTACTAAATGAGCTACCAAAATTGGTTACGCACAAGTGTGCATACGTGAAAGGACGAACCGGGCCCGGCACCCGTGATAAAAGAAGGAAAATGTAACTGACAGGTCGTGCCGCGAGAAAGGAACACCCATTAGTTACGCACAGTGTCCATCCGCGGAGGCGCGGCTTACCTTCAAACACCTGCTTAGTTGTAATATCAAACTCGCGGGCAATTGGCTCAAGCGTCGCCACGTAAGCAAAGGGCCAGCAAATGAGGAAGAGCCCGCCGATCCTGGAGAGGAAGGCGTGCCTTCGTCCGTGGGCGAGTGTGGCCCAAGAAAAACTTGATTTTTGACACTCGAGCTAGGCCGGCGTTTGGCAGCCGGCTACTTCACTTAGCATTTGGCACTCGTGCAAGTCACCTGGCAGTTGGCACTCGACCACTCCAACTGATTTTTGGCACTTGATCAGCTCACTTGACATTTGCCAATCGACTAGTGCACTTGATTCTTTGTGGCCCGACGAGTTCATCATGTCAGCCAAGACATGTGTTCGGAACTTGGTGCGTCAACCAGAATTCGGCTCCGCATAACATGTCATGTTACGAGAACTATTAAGGTTCGATGCTGGAAGGAGTTCCCTGTCTAATTGATCACGAACTGTTGTGACCGGGGGGACGCGTGTCGAGGCATGTGCCCGACAACGAGCAACGGTGGACCTAGAGGAAGTGCACTGCTGAGGGATTCCCGCCCGTGAAGCGCCAAACCGCTCGACGCCAGCTGCGGGGTATCATCCCCACCACTGCAGACACCACGCAGCAGAAGCTTAAGATGAGTAAAATTTGCGCACTAAGCGACGCTCAGCCCAATTGCCGCGTAAGTGCGGACAGACTTTAATTCAGGGAGCTGCAGCGGACGTGCCGGTAACTAGGCACGAGGGTAGCGGCCAAGTGTTTGCCACTTTTGTGATTGTTAAGCAGTTAACGTAATCAAAGGCCGCAGTAAGCAACATGTTAACTCCATTGTACTGTTGTATTGTACTGTTGCATGCTATCACCACCATCATCATCCATCATATTGTTTTTTTTAATTTTTGATTAATTAAAGGTTAATTTGTTAAAAAAATAATTCCATGAGTAATTATTGAACATGCATGAACCCAGAGAGACTGAGTGAGGTTACAATACTAATTTGCAATATCTTTATGTTTCACAATGTGTAGAGTTGAAAAATGCTACTTATATTTTCCACATTTAGGGTTTTGGTATTTGAATTTATTCAAATATTGACATATTTGAATTAAAGTCCATATTTTATCCATATTTCTCAGAAAATCAATCCACATTGCAATTTGACATTGAAATTCCATTAAATATTATTAGAAATACATCTCAAGAAAAAGAGCTTAAACATTTTCAGTAATACTTTAAACATAAGAGTTTGTGTGAAAATTATGAAGAATTGGCAATGGCAATGTAAGTTACGATGATGTTAATGTTTTAATTTATGTGAAGAATAGATCCACTCTCAGCCCCAGTCTGCGGGATGTGAGAGTTTACTGATTTATTATTGATTTGTTTTTCAAGGTTTGCGTAAAAAGGTGTCAGAATTTTTTCATGTTCAATATTTTTTATGAATATTGCTACTCCACCAGAGGCTATATTAAGTTTCACTCTATCGTTGCGATAATAGCTGTAACCTGGAATATTAAACCTGTCGCCAGGCGTTAGGTTTGTTTCTTTGATGCACGCAATTTTTATATTATGTTGGTGTAAGAGTACTTGTTAATTTATAATCAAGAATTTTAACTTATGTTAGTTTTATTGTTGACATTCTTCAGTAAGGTTTTTGGTATAAATTCTTCTTGTATAAACTCTGTTGTAAAATGAAATTCACAAAAGACTTGAATTGTGATTACTGTTGTAATTATTTTGACATTCAATTACGTGTTTTATGGATTCAGGTACTATATTGAATTTAATACTTTTTACTAATTTTGAACGTACGCACAAATTGTGAGAAAACTAAGCTGCCTTTAGTCATATGAAATAGTCCATGAAATCGTTAGATACCCAGGATGTTGGGGAAAATTGTACAAAAAATGAGTACAAAAAAGAAGAGAGTTTCAAATATGTCTAAAAAAGCAAATTATTAAACGTGTTATTCTGCCTTTTCTCATACTGAGTGTACCTACCTAAAATTGTCATTCTTAGTGCATCACTACCAAGAACACTGTTGAGGTCATGCAAGGCTCAAGAAAAAGGTTTGTCTCTTATAAGCTCTAACAGCTTATTGATATTCTTGATACAAACAACTGTTGTAATTTTATCCGAATATACTAAATGACGTCATTACAGTATTCTAAAGTGTTCTGTAAAAATATTTGTTAGAGTGTATGATACATTACTTTTTTATGGGGGTATCTTACTTGTCTCTCATGAGCAGAGCATGTGCTTCTTTACAGATAACCAGTTGGTGAGAAATGAGGCAGCTACTAGTATTTATTAATTTCATTAGATTTCTCTTAATGTACATTGTTATATTTAATGTATTATAATATTGGTATTTTCATGTAGAATTATGATGAATGTGTAATATTAAAACTGATATTATTGACCTAGACAAAATAAATAAAATAATAAAATATTTTATTGAACTTTTGTGTAGTTTGTGTTCAGAATTATTTAAATAGTACCTCTCACTTCATTTATTATGGTCAATAACAAAAAATTCGTCATAAAATACGTCATAAATAAACGTCATACGTCATAATAATAAAATACGTCATACGTTAAAAATACGTCATAAATAAATAATTTTAAAAAACGTCAAACATATTTAATACTTATTTAATATTTGTCTTTCATTTTTATGAATATTTTATGGTTTTAATATTTTTACTTTACACATCTTAATATTTTACTAGCTGCACAGCAGTGAAGTGTTTAATTCTTCTAGGTCTTTGAAAAAGTTGGTTTATTTCTTAAGGCTTTATTACACTGCCAACGATTCAACAATGCCTAATTGAACTTATCAGGGCTCACACCAGACCTGTATATTGTGGATTACGTACTTCAACTCAAGTTAGTTAAAACTACGAGTACAGTGATTTCAAAAACAAATACTTCAACAACACTGTCATTATATGTATTTAAGAGATAAGGAAGACTATTTGGAAAAGGGGCTGGCAGATAGTTTGTAATTGAATATTTTAAAGGAGTTTGAATATAGATATTTCTTGTCAACAATGTCATGAGGTACAAACATATGTGATGAGTTGAGACCAAAAAAAAAAAAAAGTATGAAACATCAAAATATGTACATAAATATGTAATGAAAAATGGAAGAATATGTAATATCGAATATAATATGTAACATTAAAATACTCTAATTATAAACACATTAACGTAATATGAACTCATTTTTATAAAATATTCCCTATACAAATCTTAAAAGCATTCCAAACGTTTTAAAATTCATTTGGATAGCACAAGTGATGCACAAGTGAGCCAAATAGTAATGGAACAAATGTCCCAAAGATAATGTTTATCCCTCCATAATAATTAAATATCTACACATATCCAAAGGGTCGCCAATCGCATTACTGATTTAAGACTAGCAGATGCTACAAAAAATGTCCATAATTCAAACCTCGATTTACAAATAACTTTGCCACTGTGAAAGAACAATAAGTCACGTGTACAAAAACTTCTGCTATAAGCCTGTAAGGGGTTCATGTCACATAGGCAATGTTTTGCAATATAGCCCGACACAATTGAAACAATACAATTTCAATAAAATAAACTTGTAACTTGATACCACGCTGTCTAACGTACTACGATATAATCAAGTCTTTTCCAACTTACTGAGATTAGGACACGCTTACGGTCATTCAGCGAACATTAGCAAAGTACTTGGAAGGCCTTTATGAACATAACAAAGTACTGGCATAATTTTCAATATCGAAGTCAGTTCACGGCCAGTTCGTGTATTTCATTTAAATTTGCCAGTCAGCCGGGCGGGCAGCGGCGCCGGCGCGACGGCTGCGGCCTGGCTACCCCTCACCCGTGACGTCACGACGCCAACCGTTCGGCCGGCCGTGTGCCCGGCAATTTACAATACTCGGATGTTTGAACAAAAAAATTAATTTTTGCGTAATTAATTAGCAATTAAATCGCTCTACAAGATGGCATATATGGTTTTGTGGTAACCGGTTGTTGTAGTGCCAGCGGAAACCGGAAGTGCTAGTTTATAATTATTTACTCGGAAGTTTGAAAGGCAAAAAAAATAATTTTTGCGTAATTAATTGGCAATTAAATAGTTCTAAATGGTGGTATATGTGGTTTTGTGGTAAACGATTTTGGTAGTGCCAGCGGAAGAAAGGTAGAATCGCCAGTGTACTCCCTTGGCCTTGGCTGGGCGCTTCTCTCACGACCCTTCTCCCTTCTTCGGCCAGCGAGAAAATGATTCACAGGTTGGACGAGATCCGAGGGACTGAATGCAGTTTTGCCGTATCTAGTGATTACCTTTATTTACTATTGTGTACTATATGTTAAATATTTTTATTTTAGTGATTAATTTTAATTTCTTATTATTATTATTGTTGTTTGCTCAGAATATGCAATATTCTTAGTCTGTATTTATTCTTATTACGTTTTGTTTCAAGATCCCATTAATATCCTGTGATATAAAACCCCATTAACTGGAGCTGAAGTAATAAACAATTTTATTACAATACATACTTACGATAAACCCTCATTTTTAATCCTTCCATTTCTTAAAAAAAGTCTGGAAATGGGGAAGGATCGAAAGTAGAGATCAGGAAAAAAAAAACAACAGTTGTGAATATTTGGGATATGTTTTGTATCTTGAAATACTAAGATCCCTTCCCTTCCCCGAGCGCGCTTGCTGGTGGAGCGCTGCGTGACCCCTGCGGCGGTCGGTTACATTCAAAATATCCGTTAAGAACTGGTCGCAAAAGAATCAAAATTTCTAAAAAAAATCCTGATCTAACATATAACAATATGAATATCATTGGATTCGTCTTTTTACGTTCTTTATGATAGACTGAAAAAATATGTCTAGTTCCATTTGAAAAAACAAAGTTACTTCAAATATCTCGTAAAATACATGTGATAAAATAGAAATAAATACACGTATCAGTTAGCCCTATTTTCTCATACAGACTCGTGAAAACTGCATTTCAATATCTTCAACCGTTCAAAAGTTACAGGAGGTGCCGAGAAGTCCTCCACCAGCAGGTCGCCGTGCCGCTGCGTCACAGCACCTCCGGCTTCGCCACAAGGCGCCCTTCACCTTCACTGGAATGCGCCAACTGCACCAAGGCAACGATAGAAATGCCAGATTGTACTGTTAGTACCGGATTGTTCCACCAGAATTTGTGTTCGTGCTGCTGTTTTAATTACAAGATACATTCATTTTAAGGCGGCGACGGACGGCTCACAATAAAATACACAAGCGCGTCACCATACCCCGTACCACTATTTTATGAGGTATGAGGCGCTTGGAGGCATGGCTATTGACAGCGGTCTGCCGTCACCTTAAATTTCTCTCAGTAATTACTTGAACTTTCACCTATTTTAGGACGCTTCGCCTGGTATTTAAAGCTGCACGGTTTCCCAACAAATTGCCGCATAGAAGTTGCCAGTTCTTTACCTCGACATTTCCCCGCTCGCCGTCAGTTAACCTTGGGGTGTTCGGTCGCTCGCAGTCCTCGCCACGTCACTTGACTGGTTCGATGTCCCGCGGTTACACCACTTCCTGCGCTCGATCTCAGAATGCCGCCACACGTCCAAATTCCAAACCTTTCTCTCGATCCCGGGCTCGTACCATCCACGTATGTGGTCCAAGTTCTTCTCGCCTACGCTTGAGTCTTCACTGGAGTCGTCCTTCTGCCGCCTGCCGCGTACCCGTTGCTCGCGCTCCCAGCTTTGAATAACTAACGTACTTGAATTGAATATTTCTAGCACTCGGCCGACATACCACACTTTCAGCGTGCGTGGTCGTAGGCGTACAAAATGCAATACTGGATTTCGTTTAGAGTCCTTCTGCGCGAATTTTTGCAATTATGAAACTAATTCAGGTTCAAGCAGTCACATCGCTTGCTTACTCGCGTAATGTTAGTGCTAACACTGTACATGAACTTCACTTCTAAATTCTATCACTTATTACCGCGTTTCTTAAATCAGCTTTAACTAAGCAAGTAAAATTATACTCCTGCACTAACCAATGACGATCGCCGAAGAATTAAGTTGAGTCGCCGTCGCTGTCGAAGTTGTAAGAGAGCTCTTCCGAAGTGCGTCGCGGTATTTATGCGTCTCCGCCTGGGAAATTTCTGGAGCGGTGAATTTCTCCTCCTTCGCGCCCTCTCAGAAAATATTATCCGCTAACTTTGGACATCGGAGTGCAAAACCTGCGGGTAGATGTCGCTTTCTCGGACCATCGCTCCGCCGCGTACCTATTCCTCGGTGTTCTGGTCTTTCTTGTGGCTTATGGTGGCGTTAGGGGTTCGTATAATCCGTGACGTCAGAATATATATATATATATATATATATATATATATATATTGTTACGTTTTTAGGTGGTGAATTAAAGTCTCGTATTATTTTAACAAAAACGTTTATTTTGTTACTTAACACAATCACTGAAAACACTTGATTATTTATTTACACTACACTTCTCTTGCTTTATTTACACTACACTTCTCTTCAGTTATTTACACTACACTCCTCTTGCACACTCGCACAGTCCTAAACACTGGCCACAGTTCACTGCACTGATCACAGTTCGATGCACTGACCACGGTTCACTTCCTGAGCACACTCACTGCACAGCTATTCACCGCGATGCCCCCTCCGCCTCCGACGACACCGGACGGAGTCGCGTCTTTATACGTGCAAGAACCTTCCGGACGCCGCGACTCACTCACGGGCAGCTCGTGGTCGCCGGCAGATGACGTAACCCACAGGCATCTCGGAGTGGCGCCGGGGGATGACGCAATATTCGTTACAATATATATATATATATATATATATATATATATATATATATATGTTCGTAGTTAAAAGATTAACTTGCCTATGCCTATTTTATTACAAAAGCAGGTTAAAAGACGAACCCACTCCTATAGGGCAGTTAGGACATAAAATCATTCCTAATTTTTGGTGTGACATTGCCATAACAAGTCACAGGTCAAGTAATACTACAAGGTTACTTGAGTGACCCGCTGTAGGCTTTTTAGTGAATATAGTGAAAAGGTAGAGCGGTCACAAAGCAGATTGCGGCGCTCACGCAACGAGGTTGCGTATGGCCAAACCTCTGTCATTTAAAGCAGCGCAGAGGATTTGAAACATACTTCCCGACACGGAGATTGTAAAAGCTGTATATTATTTTTTTCTGGCAGGGTCGAAGTCAGTATCAGCGTTGAGATAGGGATGAGTACCCCATTTACAATCCGTTGGATCCTGTAGATATCAGATACACCATTAGGTTCTCCAACCTAATGGTGTATCTGATATCTACATCTGATATCTGAAGGTTTTAAGATTTTCTTCCGTTTCCGAAGAAAAATCTTCATGGTTCATCACATCCTTGCAGATGTTTAAGGTCGGGTGGACGGACACATGCACCTGGAGACCGGTTTTTTCTTTTAGATCAGTGACTTTGTTGATTTGTTCATCAGGGTGGCATTTGAAAAGGATTGTGCCGTTTCTTTGACGACCACCGCCTGAAATTAGCCAAATTTTGCGATTTCTCTGGCGAGTTTGATGGGACTGACACTCTTCATTGTTTCGCCGTCATTTTTACATTAAATGACGAGAAAATGAGGCTTAGTAGGTCTATCGGAATCATTAAAAAAGAAACTCTCAAGATTTACTGTTCACCAACAAATTTCCTTTTCCTTATGGAAGAGGGCGGGGGGGGGTTGGTTTTTTATCCATTAACAGGATATCAGATTCATCCCCGCGGTCCCCACCCACCTTTGGAGCCCAACAAGAGGAAACTCCGTCGAAATGCCAGGGTTCCCACGGGGATTCAGTGGGGGGTTACCACAGCGCTCCACCCCCGCTCACCCTGGAGTTCAGTACAAGACCTAGTCCAAGGATTGATCGGAAGCGGGTTAGCTCCCGACCGCCCGTCTAGAAGTCCGAGGTCAAAGCAAGCGTATTGAAACCGACCAGGAACGTCTCTCAAAATACGTAAACAATGTATCCAAAGCAGAACGTAGCACAAGGTGAGGAACAAACATAGTGAGGAAACAAACGGACCCCATAACCGCCAGGACACATTCTCTCCGACACGGGTCACCATGCACGGCAAACACATGGGTAGGCGTTCAGCATACAGAGGGCCAGTGAAATACAAGAGGACGGAGAAAAAAAACAGGATATTATAAAAGAACGAGAATGAAGAATGGGAAGAAAAATGACGGACGAAAGAAAGGAATACTTGAGAGCCCTCCTGCATTCGGTCAGGACGTGGACCGACCCACCTCGACGGGTATTATTATTATTATTATTATTATTATTATTATTAACCACCCTACACGTTTGATTGATTTTTTCGTGTTTCCGGGCGCGTCATCTGCTCTGGTCCGTTAGTGTAGTGCATGTTCTTTTCTCGGGAGATGGCGGTGATCTTCCCTCGCTGGATGGCGAGATCCGGCGCCGACCTACCGTCGGCTAGTGGGTTTCCCAACTAGGACTCTCCCAGCAGCGGGGAAAGCTCTAAGCTCCCGACTGGTCTCACGGAATATGTGGTAATGTCGCATGTTAGTGTAAGTGTGTGTATAAAGGGAGGATAGGAGAAGGAATGGGAAGGAAAGATCGCGCGCGGTCCGTGGACCGTTTGGTACGGTACTGCTCCGGCATTCGCTTGGTGTTGATCGGAGAAACCACGGAAAACTACCGAACAGAGCAGTCGGCCGCTAGAATTCTCCTCCAGACATTTTCAGAAACAGATTCCATTACATACATACATACATACATTTATTTGAACTGCAATTGGGTATGACACGGTGGCAGTTAAATAGCAATAAATACAATAATAACAATATTAATATGAATAACAATTATTATTTTAAAAAATTACTATTGTCATGATATCCATGATATCCAATCCAATATGTCGGTGATTCTAAAATTTAATACAAGCTACATAAATATTGGCTAATTTTTTTTATTCATTGATCGTGTTCACTACACTTAACTGCACTGCACTACACTACAATACTCTGTTTTTGCTTTGAATTACACTGACCAGCACTTCACAGCACTTACTCATTTAATGTCTATTACTCTCGTGTTGTTGTAACTTGTTTCTAAAGCTTTGGACACTTAGAGGAAAAGCTTTGAAAATTTTCTTTCGGGTAAACTGTTCCAATCTTTAATTGTTCTGTTACAAAAGGAAAATTTCCAAGATCTGAATTTTGTTTCCTTGTTCGAATTTTGTGAGTGTGATCGCTTCGGCCGAGATAATTTGGTTTTTTCTAGTCTAACCTGAATTTCCTTCCAAGGTAGTTGACCTACGTACGATTTATAAAGAGCGCAAAGCCTCGCCCTTGTTCTTCTCGTTTCTAGAGGTTCCATGCCTTTTTTATTGCGTTAGTTCTATAGGTAAACTTATTCGCTTTCCTCTGTATTCTATCTAGATTTTTCCGGTGCGATTTTCTGTATGGATCTCAACATGATCTCTCCATATACCATGAGAGGGCGAACCAGCGAAAAATATGCTCATTCTTTTGCGTTTGCAGAACTTTTCTTTAGAATTCGCATTACAAAATGCAAGGACTTCCACGTTTTTCTTACTACCTGATTTATATGCTTCTCCCACCCTAATTTACTATCTATATGAATGCCTAAGTACTTGCATGATGCGACTCTTGGGATGACGACCTCACCCAGGATGACGACATCGACTGAATTCGACCTAGCTGAAAAGCTAGTGTCGAAAATCCTGTCGCCGTCAGGACTCGAACCTAGGACCTCCCGGTCAGAGGCGCTGCAGTGACATCAGTTGATGCACTGAGCTACCGCTCCGGTACCCTACACGTTCTCTTCCGAGGTCCAGTCATATTCTATCCTGGAGACGTGTAATTATGGGGATCAGCTTTCGGCTGCATCCCTTGGTAAGGCAAGATTGTTAGGCCTTGAATTATGTATTATGAGGCGATATGATGATGATAGGTGATCGTGGCATTTTTAAACCAACCCAGCATTCGCCTGTATGAGGGACACCACGAAAACCCCGGTCTGGATGGCACGACCGGGGATCGAACCAGGGCCTCTCGACTGCTAAGTCAGCGCGCTACGCACTGTACCACTTTGCTCGATTATTATTATTATTATTATTATTGTTATTATTATTATTATTTCTACTTCACGATGATAAGAATCGGTTAAATATAAATTTATCCAGGTTGCAACCAACTTCCTAAGGAGTTGATTTATATCTGCAGGTGCCGCGAAAATACTTTGCGTCTCCAAGCCCCTAGGGGAGGGGGGACGTTGAGAGCTTTCGGAGTAATCCTCTATTAATTACAGCGATGTTTTAAATTCTGGAGAAATCCTCGATTAATATTAAGTCCCTTCACGTATAGTCGCAGTTGTCAAGAGGACCGCCAGGTAGCATCTCCGCGCACGCGCCTCCCACCCCGCGCTCCTGCGTCACTACACAGCGGTCAGAATTGGGAAGGAATAAGGATAGGGGTAGGGTTTAGGACACTTCACAGGGGTTGGACTAGCCCTTGTGAAGCAGCCGAACTCGTTTTGTTGGAACAAATTTCACATGAGATTCGACGGGAATCGAACCCCGTTCTCAGTGGTGAAAGGCGAGCGACTTCGCTCTGCGGCACGAGATGAGCTACTTTTGACAAAGTATTTGCTGCAAAATTTTTATTTGCAAAATTTGTATTTTCTGCAAAATATTTCGTCCCTTACGACTGATTCTAACCATTGGCCCTGATGTTCAATTTTCGGAATATTAAGTTCATTTCAGCCTCGATCACATGCAAATTCTGAAATGAGCATATTAACATCCATATTTTGTCTAATGTAGAAAATGTCTGCCATGCTATCTTTTGATAAATATGCAATATCTAGACCTATTTTCAATCAGGTTTTAACATCAATTAAGGAGCGTTTTCTACACTTTATTATACGAAAAGTTTTCTTAAGATATCTGGTATATCTCAATACCCTTAAAGCACAAATAAAGCATGCAAAATAAAAGAAAAAAAAGCTCTATGTTCTTAACCATAACGGTATTATCGCAAGGCCATATGGAATTATGATAAATATTCATGAACAGCTGCAATAGGCAATAAATCAATTAAAAATGGCCACAGCTTAAACCGCAATTACGGGGAGGTACACATCTTTTGATTCCACACTGAAATGTTTACATATCAATCAGACCTGCCCTCTTTTATTTCTAGTAATTTTAAATTTTCAGATATGCATGCAAATAGTATTGATTTAATTTTATCTTCTATATTTTGATTCTTACAGCTGATTAATTCATGGGTCACATATTAAAAGAATAATATTCGGCCGAAAATACAATTATATGTCCAGAAAAAATACAGATATAAACAAGTCAAAGTCTGTTTCAAAATTTTTCCTATTATGAAAATTTAAAAAAATTAAAAACACGAATTACATGTAATAAAATTGACAAAAATATTCTACAGTTCTACTATTAAAAGCACAGAAGTTAAACAGAAGCATTTTTGAAACAATGTTTATTCTCATTGTGACATTCTGCGACTGTCACTTTTACTTTAGAACACAATTCAATAGTGTATAAAATAACGTTGTGAAGGAAAGTAGAAGTCGCTGTCGGGATGTTTATTATGAGGTTGCGTGCAGATATATCTGCCATAACCTTTACCTTCAGAGTTCATGAGCCACGGCTACCGGAGAAAACAATTTCGACAGACTTTAGACATTGATTGCCTTAGTGCCGTGGGCCGCCTGGGGCATCTCGCCAGCGGCTCATGAGCTAACTGTCAACAGGACAGCTGCGTTGTAGAGCCCTGAGAACCCTGGCGATTTCGACAGAAAGATTCCCAGAAAGTTGACAGGCGAGAAAGAGCGTGAGACTGTTTTTGTCAACAAATTCAACTAGCAGCAAACCTCGTCAGGAATTTTAATTTTGTACGGGTTGAGGCATAATTACCTTCTATAAAGAGAAATGAAAAAAAATACAAATTAAAAATCCCTGAATTCAAACAAAATTCCCATATTTTTCCATATCAACGAAATTCTCCATCTTTTCCCGGTTTTCCAGAAAGAGGCCACTCTGCTAAAGTATATGAAATTAGTTCACACTGAAGATGTGCTCGAAATAATAAGTCGAGCATTCCAGAAGATTTGTTATTTCCCATAAAGTTTGGATCGGGATCAGCGTTCAAAACTGACACATACCATGCTGCATACCATTGTTATACTTTATAACACAAATATAAATATATATTTGTGTTATATAAATAATATAATATAATATAAATATAATATAATATAATATAAATATATATAAATATATAACACAAATATAATTCAAATAAATTTGACTATCAGACTTGATATTAGTGAACTATTCTAGTGTTTAGCAAGTGATGTTTTCTTCATTCGACAATTTCACCGAAAATGCGGAGAAAGGACGCACACCGCAGACCTCTCTTAAGCTGGCATTACCACATAAGTTACCATAAAATATAATATGCCACCACTTAGAACTATTTCATAACTAATTAATTACACAAAATTAATTTAATTGTTCTTCAAATTTCCGAGTAATTAATGGTGATCAAGCTCATAAGCTCGCAGCATCACAATCGATTACCACGAAAACAAATATGCCATGTAGAACGATTTAATTGCTAATTAATTACGCGAAAATAATTGAATTGCTCTTCAATCTATCGCGTAATTAATGGTGTGCGATCGGGGGGTGACAGGCTGCAGCGGATTTCAATGAAATATACAGACTAGCTTTCTTCAATCAGCAATCCAAAACCGTCTAACGAAAATTATGCCAATATTTTGTCTTGTCCAGCGTGACCAGCTATCTAGCTTTTTGGAATTCAAGACTTTCCCGATTTTCCAGGTCTAAGAATATAAATTTTCCAGGTTCTGTTTCGCACATTAACACTTTTTTTCTGTTTATTACTTAATCGTACTAACTTACGCACTTTCCTTTCGCAACCGAGTACTAGAGTGTAGAATTTTATACCAAAACGAGCTTTAAAGAAAACTGAAATTTTTATTCGTTTATCTAGGAAGCAAATGTAAATATTCAAATTCCTGAAATGCTTAAGAAAGTATTTTTCTGCCGGAAAGTCGATCTCGTGGCTGATGCCAACGCAAGGTTTGAATTACCGTATTCCGTAGATCGGTTTCGGAAGACGTCGGCCCTACCGTGAATAATGGTTTTCAACATGCAAGTAGGAATATTTTTTCAAAACGGATATTCGGTATCGATAATAGGCCTACTAATTAGTTATCACAAAGTTAGAGGATAATTGCAGATTACAATGCTTTCGGACTTTCCAACTCGTCTTGCATGCGACAACAATGAAAAAAATCTTAATTAATTTTTCATGTGCTCACAAAACGCTCGTTTAACATTGTAGGCCTATTTACGTTTCACGAGGTCATTTTGCTTGACGATTATCAAAATGTTCCTTAAATTTTGACGACAGGTACACTTGCCATCGACGACTCTAACTCTTGTTGTGAGGTTAGAGTGCATCAAACGCGTACAATGAATACATAGTACTTGACTTTTGTCGTTGTCTTTTTGACGTTGTCGTTGACTTTATTTTATTATTTTGCTGTTAAAGTGGCACATGTGTGATATATGCACACGTTTCCTTGAGCTCTGGAATACTTACCCTCACTTCTTCACTAACATTAGTTAAATTATGAATAAGTGCTACTTGCGGCAAGTAGTAATCATATTAGTTTGAAGCTATTTTAAACTAAAATCCATTTTGATTTAAAATAATTAATTACACTTTATTATTAATAAACATAAAAGCTGTCTAAGCTATTTTGAATAGACCATTGTTAACAATGTGAGAACCAGCAATGTTCACTCCTGTGCAATTGAAATTATTTTGCATCAAACACGAGATACATATTTGGTATTAGTCTGTCGTCAAAATAACCGACGCCCAATACTCTCGAATCTAGCGACATGAGGGCTCAAGAAAACGCGCACGGATATTAAGAAAGGCTTCCAACATTGTTTACAATTATGTTCTTGTCGTAGAGCAAAACCTTAAAATTTAGGTGTAGATAAATAAGAGAAGTATATTAACGATGTTAATAAAGAAAGAAAACTACATAATGGGGGCGCTCGTGGTTGCGGAGTCCAACGCGCGTATAGGTCTACTGGTGCTACGAATGATCACGCGAGTGACGAAATGTTAACAAGGGAGATATTTTTGATGCTTAACTTTGGAGTACTGGCTTTAAAAAAGCACGAGTCCAGAACAAGCAATTTCTCCAAAAAATCATTTTTTATGATTTCTGGACGATGCCAGTTTCAGTTCGTAGTCAGATGAATGTCGAAGGCAGAGTCCCTGAAAATTTTTTAGAAGTAATAGAACCGAATCTGAAATACTCTTCAAATAGCAATAAGCCTCAAACGCCCTAAAGTAACGTACCCTTTGAAAATTACACCCTCCTAAAAATTGTAGGGTTTGGGATTTTCCCACAGCTTGAACTGTAATATCTGTTGGAAGACCATACAAAAATCTCAAAATTGCACACGTACTAGATCTCTATGATACCAAACTTCAGTAAAAATTTTAACTTTGCATACTACTCCTAGGTTCAACTTTAGATACTTTTTTTTGTTTGTAAACTTTAAAAAAGCTTCACTGCAGCATTGAGGATTGCTACTTGTGGCAAGAAGTAATCATATTATTTTGAAGCTGTTTTAAACTAAAATCCATTTTGATTTAAAATAATTAATTATACTTTATAATTAATAAACATAAAAGTTGTCTAAGCTATTTTGAATATTACTTTAAAACATACATCTCGATTTCTACGTTTCTAATTGAAAATATGGTCATTTTTTACGTCAAAAGATAAACCGGATAATATGAAGAATGTTTATAAAAGATAACAGATAAATAAATTCAGCGTTTTGTTTCTTTTTTCGCGTTTAAATTTGCCATTCTGCTTATTATTTCTGAAAGTTTCTTCAGAGATAAGGACGTTTGTTATGTTTTGGACTGAGGTGTTAGTAGCGGAGAAATTGCAATATTTCTTATAATTGCAGTATTACGTAACTCTTTCCAATGTGGTGCAGTTGTAGCAGTAGTTTTAGATTACACCCATCATGTCAAATTAGTTTAAAACAGCAATGATCACAACTATAAACATTATGTTAACATAAAACAAGTTATTTAAGAGCTTATAGAAGATTATTTGGAACTAGTGGGACTAAAACAGCACATACTTTCTCGTCCTTAGCAATGGTTACGTAATATTATTTATACAGCAACTTCTGTCCGAAATAACACATCTCAGGCCATGTTTTGTAAAATTCATTACAAATCCTAGAACATTATGCAAAAACTAGATATTTTCCACCAAATATCAACACAAATTCGACAATTAAAACTGCGTTTCATATAACTAAATCATGTCCCAATGGGACGGAATTCACAGAACTACAACTGCCGTCTCGCGGGGCAGAATGCCATATGATATTTCCTGTAGGCTAGCAAATGGAACACGAGAAATGAGAATATGCAAAATTACACCAAACTATTACTTTTTAAATAAAAACTGTACATACCAGTACCTTTTTAAAGAACGATTGTTTAGAATAAATTTCAATTAATAAAAAAAGTAGGCAACAGCGCGCGCGTATCCATCAAGATAAATCTTAGAAATTTTGTAAATTTTAGAAATTAGAAGGGTCTCTCGGTTCTAAATAAAATGTTCAGAGCAATAAATATTCCAACGATATTACTTTGCTTGTCCAGCAAATGACTGCACCACAGCATTATATATATATACACACGCACGCGTATTCGCACCTAGTGTTCTACGATATGTAATATTAAGTTTATTTACTAAATTAATTAATATTAAGTTAAACAATGAGAAGGGATTTTCAGAATATCGAACTACCTCTAAGCGCATCTCAAATTACTTTTACAGGCTGACACCGCCTCAAACGAAGCGGGGGAAATTGGACTTAACCTTTTAAATTCTTTTCCAATTTACGCAAAAATACTCATACTTTCGAAAAATTGAACATGATCTTATTTGAAGATCAGTTTTCGATGAACACAGTTCATGAAGAAAAATAATCTTCATAATTGTAGTTGTAGGAAGACGCCGAAAACATTTTTCAAAAGATCAGAGATTTCAACGAATATGTGACCTGCATTAAGCGTCCTTTCCCAAAGCGATGTCAAATTTAATCAAAAGTTTTGTGCTGTTTTTTTAAAAAAATGGATTAAAAAATAAAAATGAGGCATTTTTCACACAAAATTACGCAAAAAATATTCATACTTTCGAAAAATTGAACATGACATTATTTGAAGATCTGTTTTTGACGAAGACATTTCATTATGAAAAAAATCATCTTTATACTTGTAGTTGAAGGAAGACGCCGAAAAAAAAAAAAATCATAGGGGCGCGAATTCATTCAAGATCGATTGGGGAATAGGAATTTTGGAAATAAACGGCTGAAGGGTATAGCCGCTAGCGTTGTTCATATACAGACGGACGGACGCCGTGTGTGGCGTCATGCAGTTGTAATAATACACAGACGAGAGTGGGTTAAATACTTACTTGTTTATTTGCTAAGTTCCACTACCGAAACAACCTTATTTACACAATTAAATTAACTTAAAAATCCCACTACTCGGGGTATTCTGTCGCTGCGGCAACCACATCACTACGCTCGAATCTCACTTACATTCGATGGCGTGAAGCGCCACATCTTACTTCCGGACTCGTCGTTGAGTCTCCCTCTCCTTAGGGCAAACATTGCCGGCCCTCTCTGCCACACTCGCGGCCCGCACCCAACCAGGCTTTCGCCGACCGGCTCCTCGGCTAGATGCGCACTCCTCGAAGACTCAAAGCGAAAGAGATCGGATCGTCGTCGCGCCCGGCACAGGTACCCGCACCCCTTCCACGTCACATCCTGGCTTTTCCCCCAACGTCACATCCGCTCTCTCTACAACAAAGGCTAGCACATGGACGCCTAAACGTTTCGCCTACGTCACGCGGTCGCTGGTTGAAATGTTTGTATCCACGACGCTAAACGTGCAACGATTGTTTCGGTATCAAGGACTCACAAAATGGGACAAAAAGTCACATGGATTCTGGCTACATCACGTGTTAGGGGATTTTATTTCTAAATTTAGCAATAGGATTTAACCAATTTTTTGATACCAGGCCCGGGCAATAAAAGTTTTTCTGCCGAAAATTCGCCGTTTCTCCCCTGCAGCATTACATAACTTTCTATCTACTGCGTAAGCTGCAGCGAGAAAGTAAAAAGGGATGCCAGGTCCTATTAAATTAATGATTTAAAGTAGTAATACACATATAGATATTTAATGCCAGCAATAATAAATACTCATAAATAATAAGGAACGTACAAAAATCAGTCAACATTTGAGGAAAGGAGTCAAATACAAATGGAACAAATGTTCGAAACAATGTTTATCCCTCTTGAACACTTATCACTTCAACACTTATTATCAATTGAACACTTATCAGACATGGACAAAAACAATTATATTATAGACATGGACAAAAAGTCAACAAAGAAATTAAAGATTTAAATCTTGCAAAGATTTAAAACAATGCTACAAAGAATGCCCAATGCCAACTAAAGTTACAAATAATTTTGCCACCATGAATGAACACTTATAAGCTACAGAATGATATTTGTAATAAGATTAATATCACATTGAGGTGGTTTCGCGATATACCGCGATACAAATCAAACAACACAATTTCTAGAGAATAAACTTGTAACTCTATACCACATGTGTAACGTACTACGATATCATCAAACACCACTTTGTCAAGATTTATCAACATACCGTAGATTAGAACTCGCGATTCAGCAATCAGATTTAAAGTTTATGGAAGATTTTTACGGACACGACAAAGTATTGGCAACATTTTCATTATACGAATTTGATTTGCTGAACGAAGAAAATACAATACAAATCGGCTCTTGACCAGGCTGTGTATTTAATTTAATTCTGCCGCACCCAGTAAGCTCCCTGCCGCTCACCAATAAATACGCGGAAGTGTGAAAAACAATTGAATTATTTTTTGTGAATTTAAGTAGCAATTAAAAAGTGCTACATGACGGCATATTTGTTTTTGAATTAACTTTTGCGTAATTAAATAGTTCTAATTGATAGCATTTTTTTGTGGTACACGATTATCGTGGTGCCAGCTTAAGAGATGTAGGGTCGTACTTATGAAGCTCTGCTAGCAGAGCTGTTATGGGCCTGCCATCTGGGGGCTTGCTAGGAGGACAAGGGGCGACTGGAATTGGCTGGGGGCCGTTCATAAATCGCAAAACCGAACACTGGCAGCCTGCTAGGCCTGGCAGGCCCCTGTCTGAGGTTTATAAATACGGCCCGTAGTTCCCAGCGTCGTTGGAAAACGGTGGCGCCGGTGTCTGCTGTAACACGGCTTGAATTTCGTACCCGGAAGTAACATTTAGATTCAATTTTCTCGACATTTTTTTAAGAACTTAACTTTTCATTCTTCATGAAATTTAACATAGATCTGGGTTATTTTTTGGTAAAGGGAGCTTCAGAATACCTGTGAATATTGAAATGTACATATATCTACATTTATCTTTCTACATACGTCTAAATTTATTTCAACAAAGAATGAAAGAAATTTGCTCATATGTCCCAAACTTTAATAATGTACTACCAATAATTAAATGTTTGTATACAATTTTATTTTCATTTGAAAAAGTCTGTGAAAGAAGAATTTTGAAAAGAATTACTGAACATACCTGTGGTTCCTCATTCACAAAGAAGCTCAATTGGTGCCTTTCTAGGTCCAGAAGAACACCAACGGTATATCCAGGTTGGATACCACCTTCACAACGCTGTTCATGAATGCTTCCATGCATAAACCACGACCGCTGACGATCAATATACATGCTCCAACCTTTATCATCCTTACCTGCAATATGAATAACTGTTTTTAAGAAATTTCAGCAAATTTTAAGCTAAAAGGAACAGTCAACTAACAATTTACATAGCTCTTTTGAATATGAGATTCACCTTGTAACTTGGACTCTACACCGATAACAATTATAATGAAAATGGGGGAGCTTTGAAAAGGATCTATTCATTGTTACCTCCCCCTGCTTTTAACTTACCTGGGAGATATATATTTTAAAAATACACAACAATACCACATCAATATTTCCAGAACAACTATCTGATACTAAGTTCTAGTTATGCTCCATTTAACTTGGAAATTCCCGATGTCACTTACAGGTGAGAGAAATTTCTAACGGAACCATAAACGCTTAAACAATTAAAGACATACTGGCAAAACGGGTTATTTAATTTGGATCCATTATTGAAGAAATCTTGAAAATATTGCGACAAGTCGCATGTGCGACCCCTCTGTCACGCCAATTTACTACCCGACGCAGGCGCTCTTTCAGAGTATTTCGTCACGCCCAAGTGTGTGCGCGACGCCTCCGCGCACAAAGGTTTCGCAGGCTTACAAAGACTCCCCGGGCTGCACGAGCCGCTCTTTCGAGACGGGAGGCACCCTTTCTACCCCGCCTATGTCTTTATCCCTGGCGATCGACGGATTGAGTACCAGAACAGTTACATTAGGGAAGTCGGTGGCACTTCGCCTGATAATCCCTTAGGGCGCACCATAAAATAATCAGCAGGCAGCTGACAGCCGACACTGTCTAGTTTTCTCCGATATCGCAACGTGTCCATGGTCTCACAAAGGTGACCAATTAAAAACATAGCAAGGTAGGTCGCTAAGGGAAGGGATTGCCTAGAGCCAATCGACAGAAAAAAAGTCGAAAGTTCTAGAAGCCTGATGATCAAACCAATCAGAGGCAAAGAATCACGCACGTGACAACACAGAAATCTCCAAATGGGGTGGGGAGTAGAAAGCGAGGGAGCAACAGAGGTTTTTAGAGAGCAGAGAATTGGTAATAGAGACTCGTGAGAGAAACGTGAGAAAAGACTCTGGTTAACAGAGACTCGTGGGAGATACGTAAGAAAAGATAACAGAGACTCGTGGAGAAAGGTGAGAATAGACTCGTTAAGAGATATTGGTGCGAGGAACGTGAGAGCACACACTTGTTATGGAGATTTGCGCTAGAGACATGAGAAAGAAGGACTTTATAAGATTAGACTTAGGCAACTGGTGACGGAGTCAAATATTTACTGGTGTGTGATCTGCCGGCCTAAACAATCCGACTACCCATCTTCATTCAATCGGAATGAATTCCGTGTGGTGGATCAGTCGGACGGACACCCTAAAAGTAATTAAAAGGGTGCGTGAACGCAGACGAGGCGGCGAGTGGCGTCATTCGAGTTCCTTAGTTCGATCTTGGTCGCGGACGGCTGCTGACTTCCCGGACAGTCGACGGGAGTACGAGATCCATTCCTGATGAGTACGGAGCCACTTCAACCGTGAGAGCGTAGGCGTCCGCGGCCGGAGTCATGATTGCCTTGGCTATCCGGGAGACGTCGCGTCCACGGCACAGGTGCCAACGTTTCGGTCGCCATTCTGCGACCTTCCTCTACGCCCTACTTCAACCGTGCTCCGCCGGAACATCCTACTGAAATTGATCCCTAAAGGCCCGAGGGCGTACAATCCCACCGAAGTGAGTGAATCTGATCATCAACATCATTATTTCTGTGCATTTGCCCATCTCCAATGAATTTAAATAACAGTTTTGGACGGGAGACTTTTAAAAACTGGTAATTACGAAGTGTATTTAAGAACTCTCAATTTTGCCAATAAATATGCTCCCACCACTTAAGACGGGTTACATATTGTATTGATTGAGTTTCAGGGCGCTTTAACAGCTAAGGTCATTGGCGCCCATGTCAATTTATTTTAAAGCTAAATGTACCGAAAAATACTTAAAAAATCAATTGATCGCAGCACTATCACAGGAAATTTACTTGACCGATAACGTCTGAATAAATGGTCCATTTTCGATCTGTAAACGGCTCCTTTTTAAAATAGATCTGTAAACGACTCCTTTTTAAAATATAAATTACGCTACGAAGCCTTTCTATCAAAAAAAAATTTCCAAAACTTTTTTTCAAATTTGTTCTCAGTCCCGGGAAGAAATTAAGAATATATGGGCTTATAGTGCGATGACGACGTGCTTCCTGAATCCAACGCCGTGTCAATAATGCATATCCGATGAATAGCAGCGGCGTAAAGTGAAATTTCGGAAAAACACCTCACCCCCATTTCGCTCCACGCCGTTGCGTCACCCAATCATTGTTAGTCCTCTCTTGACGCGGCCGAACGATCAAACCCGGCAGCCTCCGGCGCGGGAGGAGGTCGAACTTTCTCGCAGGCAAGCCGGGCAGTCAGTTTATGCTTTCGTCCCTTTCAATCTCAATATATTTTTCTCCACATATCAATCTAGTGATGCTGTAACACAACCAAACGGTCTCGTATCATTTGTAAAAGTTGTATAAAACTATATATCTTGTCCACATTTCTGTCTGCCATCGAAAACTATCAAAAATTGTTAAAGCCATTACTCAAAATATCCATTCAAAATTTGTAACTGATTTCAAAAAGAAAATTGAACTAATTGTGTAGATATCACCAATATTCCATGTCCTCACATCTTATTTTAAAAACATCCTCCGTTAAAAAAGATCCTCCGTTATCATTCCACCACTAGAAACAATGAACCGAGATTACGCATGAGGTCCTACTACTACAGAGCATCCTACGAGTCTCTACTAACATGAGCATCCTACTACTAGATTTTTGAGTTCAAAACGGCAATTGTCTCCTTGATAGACTTCACCTGATGAATCTGTTTTTCCAAGTAAAATAGGCGAGGCTAATTTTAAAACTGTTTTTATACTTTCGGACAAATTTGAAAAAGTGGTAAAATTTCACTTTACGACGTTCCTATTCATCCGATTTGCATGACTGACGTGGCGTGAGATTCAGAAAGTACGTCGTCATTGCACTATAAGCCCACATTCTTTTATTTCATTCAGGAACTATGAGAAAAATTAAAAATATTTTTTAAGAAATCTTTTTTTTTTAAAAGGCTTCATAGCGAAAAATTCTATTTTAAAAAGGAGTCCAATGCCGTTTACAGATCGCAAATCGGACAATTTGTTCAGACGTTATCGGTCAAGTAAATTTTGCTTATTTTGGTGCTGCCAGGTGGTGGCGACAAATTGAACTAGTGTCGGTACATTTAGCCTTAAGACCAGTACACAAAGTTGCAGATCCAATCTAAAAAAAAAAATAAATGAATGGAAAGTAAAGTAAAAGTGGAAACGAACGTTTCTAATACAAGAGGGTTTGGCAGAAAGGAGCCAGACAATTACTTTAAAATCACGGACTAAATGCCAATAATTGGCATTATCATCTTCTTTCAAATAAGGCTGTAAAGTTAGTCTCTCGTAAAAAGCTACAAAGCTTCCAGAGAGGTTCGTCATATCTAAGAATCACTGCTAGGGTGCTAGCAAGGTGATGCCTTCGACAGCTATCTCTTAACTTAACACAGTGCAAGAGAACATGCTCCACGGTAAGATCTATTTTGATTATAGGGGGTGGGTCCTCATGCAGGAGATGAAAAAGGCAACAAAAATGAAATTCAAAATTATCGGCCCATTTCTCTTCTATCAGTTTTTTCAAAAATATTAGAGACTTTTTTTACGTACGAATGGATACCTTTCTCACTAAACACGACGCGCTTTCAGATTGCCAACATGGATTTAGAAAAACAAAATCAACGGAAACAGCTATATTTTCTTTTCTTGAAGATGTCGCCTCATCATTGGATCAAAACTAGGCACCTATTGCATTATTTTTAGATCTCTCAGAAGCTTTTGACGTTATTGATCATGACATTTTACTTTCCAAATTACCTTCATATGGAATTCGTGGTATTGCTCTAGATTGGTTATGTTCGTACCTTAAACAACGATCTCAGAGAGTTGAAACACCTTACTGGAATGATGGAACATTACGTACGCACCTTTCCGACTCTTTGCCCGTTGCATGTGGAGTTCCTCAAGGATCGATTTTAGGCCCTATTCTGTTCCTACTTTACGTAAACGATATGCCCTCGACGATTCGAAACGGAAGAACGGTTCTCTTTGCGAATGATACGAACATCCTTTGCAATAAACAGTAAATAGAACAATATCAGATGTTTCAAATTGGTTCCGAAATAACAAATTAATAGTAAACGAAAAGAAAACGGTTTTAATGCAGTTTTCCATTTCAAATAAACAATTCTGGGCTCCATTGAAAATGAACAGTGTACCATTGACTGACGTTGAGGCTACAAAATTTTTAGGTCTCTCAATTCAGTCAAACCTTAAACGGGTCATTAAAATTAAAAAAAATTAATTCAAATTGTATTAAAATTGTTCAATTCAACACAAAATTAAGTTCATTACGCTACGCGTTCAGAATTCTTGCAAATTCAGTCAGCCTTCATACTGCTCGTTGTGTATACTTCGCGAATGTTCATTCCCGCCTGAGATATGGCGGGGAAATACATCTTATAGCTCCCAGACTTTTAGATTACAAAAATGAATTGTACGAATAATAACCAAATCCCACCCAAGTGATTCATGTAAGCCTCTCTTCATTAATCTAGGAATTCTACCATTACCGTGTCTTTTTATTTACGAATCAGTGGTTTTTGTAAAAAATGACTTGCTCAAGGGCGGGAATATATTTTCAGAAAATGCCGAAGTCTATTACTATAACACTCGACGTAGAAATCATATTCATCAGGTGACAGTATCAACAGCTCATTGCAAAAAATTCACATACAATACATGTACATTATTTTACAACACTTTGCCAGATGACATTAAACGATTAAATTCAATAGAAAAATTTAAATCCCAAGTGAAATCGTTTCTGCTGCATAACTGTTTCTATACAATTAGAGACTATACTGAGCATCACAAGAAAAGTAACATTAATTTTAACAATGATACATAATGCATTATTTACCATTTGGACTGTATAAATGAGTATAAACAACCTGTAACAACTATTGTAATACAGCTTCCGGGTCAATGACCCCCATCTCGATCAGGTGTTTCGTCCAGTTTCCCTGATCCATTGAGCAAATGCTTGTTTTGCTTCTGGACATAAATGTAACTTCATTTTCTGTGCACGTCTTCTAGAATTCAGTGGGAAATACAATTATTCAAATTATCGTTTCCATGTTGTCGCGGCAGGAAGTATTAAGAGCTAAAATTTATCCTTGAAAATAGATTTTACTACATGGGAGTTTTTGTTTTTTTCTCCCTTTAAAAATTCAAAATTTAAGTAGTATATGACTTAGTGTAGGGATCACAGAATTTTGAAAATGTGCACACAATTCACTTTTCCCCATAGCACGTCACACGCAGTTTTTAACTGTTTTTTTGACGTAAAATAAATAAATAAATAAACCGTGGCAGAAATGGCAGTGACCGATCCGGAGGCGTGTTAAAATGATCCCCTCTCGCCGAGCATCACGACATGAGGAAGACGCAGGATTTATGGAATCCTTGATTCTCGTGAGCTTAAAATCTGAGTTATGCCACTCTGTTTGCCATTGACTGCAGATAGAGCGTTTGATAAAGAGCTTAGTGCCATCCGTAGGGACTGTAAAGATGTCTAACACTCTTTTCTTCCTGGTGGACTTTGCTGCCTGGTCAACTATTTCATTTCCTCTTATTCTCATGCGCCCAGGAAGCCAACAAAAGACTAAAATATAGCAGCGGACCAATAGATGATGGATTTGGTGTTGGATGGTCATCAGAGGGTCACAAGATGGGGAGATGCTTTTTGAATCACTGCAGATCACTACTTTCCTTAATGACATTGATACAGCAAACTCAAGTCCAAAATGCCGAGGAGAACGTCACGGAGGCGTTTTCAGGTAGGTGTTTCAACATTTGGTTATGTATCTGGTCAGGTCCTGGAGCAGAATCTTTCGCACAAGCGAGGGCACAGGAGAATTCGTCCATGGAGAAAAGGCATTGTAATCTTCCTCCACGCGACTCGAGGAGTTTTCCATTTTTCTTTTCTTTTTTGAAAGCCAGGAGGATAGTGTACGAAGATGGATATATGATCGTAGTGAGAAGCCAATTCTTCGGCAATATCTTCTGGAGATGTAAGGAGATTGCCATTTACCAGGAGCCCTGAGATAGATGGTCCATCGATCTGTCGGACCTTTCGCCACACTGTTTTAGGGGATGTACGGCAAGAGAGTGATGAGATAGCACTCCAGGACGCAGCCTTACTTTCGCGAATGGTCAATCTAGCTCAGGCTCAGGATCTTTTATAATTTATTAGGTTATCCATGGTTGGGAACCTACTGAGCTTTGCCAATGCGCGCTTCCGATCACGCACCGTAGTGGCACAGTCGGCATTCCATCATGGCTCAAGTGGATATCGTGGGTGACCCGACGACTTCGGGATGGCAAATGAGGCCGCACGAAGAACAGTGTCACTAAAATGGGCAACCATAGCACCGATATCCTTGAGCAGTTTTCCGATATCCATATTTCTTTCACGAATGTTTCCCACTCAGCTCGGTGGATTAGCCAGCGAGGAGGGCGGAGAACGTTCAGGCCGGGAATAACGAAGTTGACCTGAATGGGGAACTGGTCACTTGCATGCAGGTTTGCCAAGGATATTCCACTCGAAGATTCTGGAAAAAGAGGAACTTCGGAGAGCTAGATCTCGAACGAGAAAGCGTTTGAAGTCACGGAGAAGTGTGTGCTTTCGCCAGAATTTAGGAGAATTAAGTTTTGGTTATCTACATTTTCAAGTAATCTGCCTCTCGTGCACGACCTTGTGCCACCCCACGCGGGATTGTGGGAGTTGGAAGTCCCCCACAATAAGAAAAAGGGCGAGCAACTGAGAAAAGACCTCTTCCAGTTCTTCTTGTGACATGATTTGTCCACGCGGGATATAGACGTTGCAAATAATGATGGAAATATTGCGGTAATTCACACGAACGCAAGATAACTGAAGAGTGATATGTCTGTCTGTTTCCTGAGACACCTGTGAGTCTTATTCTTAATATTGCGGTAATTTACACGAACGCAAGATAACTGAAGAGTGATATGTCTGTCTGTTTCCTGAGACACCTGTGAGTCTGTGACAAATGTGGCCACTCTGCTATGGGCACGGAGGCCATCGTCAATGTCTTGCCTGTAACAACAAAAGCCGCAAAGAGAGAGGGGGTGGTCAGAACTGAATTGTGTTTCCTGCAGGCAGATGACCAGGCGTCTCTGCAGAGTCATCAGCTTTAATTCATTCAAACGAGAAAAGCCACTGAGGTTCCAGGAAAGGAGAGTAATTTCTATGTGTTAAGTTTAGGGTTTCTTTTTTTTTCCTTCTCTGCTGGAGAGTGATGCCTTGGTTCGTGTGGGGCTCCTCGTTCCCTGCACAGTCGTCTTTGCTACTGGTAGAGAGAGTCGTATGTGTTGGGAGACTACGGTCTTTTGATACAGGCGATGTAGATCTCGAAATAGGGCGTGTCGGCCTCGGTTTCTGTTTATGCTTTTGTGTGTATCGAATTATGTACGCTTTTCGTTTCACTCTTAGTTTTCGATCGGACAAGAAATTTGGAATCGGCATCTCCGCCGTTGTCTTCAAAGGACACCTGATAGGCAGCATCGCGCACAGAGGTAGCTTTAGGTGTCTAGGTTTCGGAATTTATTTTTTTCTGTTCACCCACGGTGTCAGCAAACGTCGGGCCATGTCCACTAGATTTCGCGTCTTGTACAGACGTCGTGCTTCAGGAAAGGACATTGTCAGCTACTCTCATTGTTTGGATCTATCTCTCCCTCAGATAGGTAGGGCACCTGTTTGAATTGGCCGCATATTCTCCTCCACAGTTGACACAGCGAAGTGGGGATGTGCAGGGATCTATATCGTGCTTGGGTTTTCCGCACTTTGAGCTTCCGCCCTCGGCCATGCACTGTTGTTGAGAATGGCCAAAGCTCTGACACTTGACGCAGCGCACGGCGTTTGGTACATTATGCAGCACGTGGACATTATAGAAACCGTAACTAATTTTCTTTGGGGAAAAAGGAAGATTGAAAGTCAGGATCAAGGTAGGAATGGGGATCTCTTTCCCATTTTTCTTCCTGGTGATCCTAAACATCTCCGTTACGCCCCGTCTCTTAAGAAAAGGTAGGAGTTCCTCTTCGGTTTCAGACGCGAAATCGTAGTTGACCACTCCCTTACAGAGGTTAAGTGTAGGGTGAGTGATCACGTCCACCTGGAGGCCGGAAGTCTTCTTAGTTTTAGCTAATTTCTCGATCTGCTCGTCGGTGCGCGCTTCAAAGAGAATGATACCATTCCTTTGTCGCACGATCGCTTGGAGCTTCCCGATTTCTCGCTTTCGATTTCTCGCGCAAGACGGACCGCGCTCACAATTTTGAATGTTTTTTCTTCAACGCACGACATAAGAAACCGCGGTTTCTTCGGTTTATCCTCTTCTCTAGAGAAAAACCTATTCAAATCGACTATCTTTCCATAACATCGCCTCTTCCTTGCGAAAGAGGGCAGGGATGGTGAAAACTGAAACTACATGAGTGGATTAGTCCGTGTGAATAGTAATGAAAACGTTCTTACCAATACTTTTGACATAAGATCGGTAAGGGGTCATAAATTACGTAACGGTAAAGAGAGAGGGGAGGCAACGTTACGCTACGTTACATAGCGTTACACGAGGGGGGTCATAGTTTGGTGTTACTTAATGCTGATATTTCTTTTTCAAAATTTTTAACGTTTGCTGAAAAAATTCCTTTTATTCTGTCATACTAAAACATTAACATATTAACAAATTAAATTAAGAATGTAATAAATTAAACAAGTAAACTTGTTACAATAAATATAAATACTTTTTTCATCTATTGTGTAATGATCTCTTAGATTACGAAGAAAATATTCAAATCTGATCTGTAGTACAATCTAGAATCCAATTAAATTGACGCAGTAGAATCGGGGCCCATGCGTCATCCACAACGGCGTGTGCACAGCTTGTCAGTAATTTTCTTGCCTACGCATCCTTCATTAAGAAAAATTGTGCTTGTGATGTGCAGTCCGCTTCGTATTTCAAACTTAATTATAAGTATTTCTAACTTAATTATAATGAATTTTAATACTTAACACAAATCAAATTCAGAAACTAGTTGTTCTTGCTTTATAATTGACTTTTGCTTATTGTAATTGGGGAAGGGAGGTCTTGTTGCAAGCGTTACGTAATTAGCGCGCATTACAAGAGGAGAGGGGGTATTCAAAATACTTGCCAAATACAAATTTGCGTTACGAAATTTATGGAGGACCCCTAAAGACATATTTCAAGACTACAATCGTATTAGATTTGATTTAATTATCGTCAAAAATTCGTCGTTTTCTAATCCTAGCATAGGAAGCTGAACTGTGAAGTGTGTGCATCGCGGTGAATAGCTGTGCAGTGATTGTGCTCAGTGACGTGAACCATGGTCAGTGCATCGTACTGTGGTCGGTGACGTGAACTGTGACCAAGTGCATCGAACTGTGATCAGTGCAGCGAACTATGGCCAGTGCTTAGGACTGTGCGAGTGTGTAAGAGACGAGTAGTGTAAATAAATAATTAAGAGAAGTGTAGTGTAAATAAAGCGAAGTGTAGTGTAAATAAATAAAGCGAAGTGTAGTGTAAATAAATAATCAAGTGTTTTCAGTGATTGTGTTAAGAAACAAAATAAACGTTTTTGTTAAAATAATACGAGACTTTTAATTCACCACCTAGAAACGTAACATTATTTATCATTCAAGGGATCGCCAAAAAGTAAGAATTAAATTATACTTGTACAAGCCTTATTAACTAAACCACGTTGCAACAACTAAAGTAAATATTTTACACAGTTTATTAACATTATTTGACAGACTTACTAACACTTTGACACTACTTACCTAACATCTGATCCTTTGCCACATCAATGCGAGCAATCCCAAAACTGGGATCTGTATCAGAATCATAACGATTTATAGAGAATTCCCAGTAATGGATTCCACGCGAAAAACCAACACTTCCAAGGGCAACACGGTGCTCATAACCTTCACAAACCACAGTACAATTGTCTTCTGAAAAATGGAGTTCTGAAGGTCCCAGACTTGGATCAAATGTAAACCATGCCACTACAAAAATAAATAACAAAGTCAAACATTTGCATAAGAGGGCAGAAATTGAATATGTACTAGAGAAGTAACAAAATAAAATTAACCGCAAAACTTTATTTCAATACTTGATTAATCACGATTCCATTTTGGTCACAAACCTGCTGGAACAAAATTATAAATGTGTAGCATATTTATATATTACTGGAGATTTCCAAGAATAAATAAAAACCTATAAAATGAAAGACTATATAAAATAGTTCAAACGCACACGCCAATTAATTTCTCCTCAGAGGACATCGGCTTGTAGTAGCGTGCGAGCGGGGAACCTGGCGTGTTCCAATGATGTAGAAGGCTATGCTGGCTGTAGCACACTCGAACAGGCATGTCTACTAGAGTCACACATGCCGAACAGGCTAAAATGGAGAAACGAGACAAACACGTCCCACAACGTGCTATCCCAACTCTTCTTTCTATTCCATGTCCTATGCACCCTATGTCTACTCGATTTCCAACAGAGATACAATCGTATATATACTGTGGTATACTTTCTTCAGGTGTGACGTCTTTTACTTACGCTACATATTGTTAACTTTCCTATCAGGTCTGCTTTGGCCAACCTTTGTTTTTCGCCTCCGACGCTATTAGGTTTCGTGAGCTAGGGAGTCATTCCTTTTTCATTCCTAACCATTTCATTAGGTAAGCCTTTGAACAGAGAGAGGAGCCTCGGTATTCGCAGAGAAGACAGCCCCTCTAGAGCACGACAAGCTCGATAACAGATCCCCTGGTCTTCCAGGTTGAGGGTTTGTGCATTGGGCTTGCTCTCCAATACCAGTAAAAATTTTTGAATTCAAAACGTCCCAATACTCAACCTCGGATAGGTCGGTTATTGAAACAAAATTGTGCGGGAAAAAGGATTTTGAATTTTGGTTCACGGAATGTGTAGGTTAAGAAGTTTTTGTTAATTGTAAGTTAAGTGTAAGTTAAATGTAAGTTAAGAAGTTTTTGTTTAATTGGCGAAGTTTAAAATTGGCATTGCGGTTCTCTCTCAAAGTAAGAAAAAGGAGGAAAGGAAATGAAAATAAAGGAAACTTCTTGCATTTCTGTAGGAGAGTAACCAAAGATTTCGAGCGAAAGCCGTCTCAATAGCAATAAAAATATGGAAAAGGAATGTTAAAAACTGGGAAGTAATAAGTGAAAGAATGATGACGTTGGAATCGGAAATAATGGGATGTGTTACAGCAGGCCTGCATGGCATTTTGCACTTTCACTGGCCTCGGGAGCCGCGCGTGAGCCACTCGAATGCAAATGCGAGCAGTGAGGAAGGGTGGGGATGAGACTCACATTCTAGGAGTGGGAACCACCAATGAGAATGCATAATTCGAATCGTATCGCGGAAATTGTAAAAGCAAACAGCGAGAACATAACGGACTGTTACATACAGTTCAAGTAATATTGCCTTTTGTATTAAATAGAAAATTTGTTGTTGTAAATGGATTACAATGTGAAATATAAATCTAAAACGAATTAGATATACATATTAGATTGGGACCCCAAGAATTATAATCGCTGGTAGGGATGATAATGTAATTCGCTTAACAACGATGTAATCACAGTGTCAATCAATTTACTGTAGTGCTAATCACAAAATTATAATATTGAATCGTTAATGTTTGATGATGATGGTAATAAACTATTAAACTTTGATTAATTGAAAAACGGTTCTATCAAAGCTAAAGAATCTTATTCTTAAAAAATCACAATTTTTTTCTGCTTTAATTTCGGACAACAGTACATTATATATTTATCATATCAAATCAACGAACACTATTCATTCATTACCGTTCACAATATCGTTTCAAAATATTAAGCCCTTTACATTCTATTTAACATGACCCATAATAATCTCATTATTGCTCTAACATATGGTTAGAGAAGTTTGCTCGTTTTTATCTCTTGTTCAGATTCATAATGGAGGGAAATTGTCACTATATGTGTGTTGCCAAACATTCCATGCCTTCTTGGAAATGCCTATACTTTATTTTTATGTCAATCATGATGCGCGAGATTGCTTCCATAATTTCCTTCGTTTTCCCATCATTTGGAGATTATGACCTTGTTGGTAAAAAACGAATGTTATTAAATTTTTAAATTGTGTCAGAATTAAATAATGTGGGATCGCCTGGATCTCACGTCAAGGTTGGAGGCCCGATCTGCCATTGACTGCGCTGAGGCCGGCAGGTGCCATCTGACGGTTGAAGGTCGTCGCAGCCGAGTCAAGCGCTTAGTCACAACGATTCTGTTGTGGATGAAGTTGCGATAGAGAACTGACCGTAGCGGAAGAGATACAGAGAGACTTATGTTTGTGGAAGGTTTGTGGGGAGGGGACAGGGGCGCGCTTATTCTAAATATCACATAACAGTGGCAAGTTGATAATGAAATGTTACTGTTAAAACGTGTGTATTTCATTCAAAGAGTTTTCACTCCCTTAAATTTTGTAGGTGGCTGTGGACTCGTGCCGACATATGAAGACATGTGGTGAGATATGAAGAATCGTGCCAACATACGAAGACACGTGGATAAATGTGAAGATTCGTCCGAGATCTGAAGACGCTTGCTGATAAAGATTTGTATTGTGATTATTAAACGTGTGCTGGTAGAAGCAGCGTGTTAGTGGTACTACTCGACTGAAACCGTTGTGCTGTGATCAACGTACGTACAAGATAGTACGAAACGAATAGTGATGAGGCTCGAACGAAGAAATACCTAGCAGGCAAACTTTTCAACAATGAAGATCGTGTTAAAAGATAAGTTGGGAATGATAAAAGGTACGAACAAGTGATATTATGGTGAAAAGAAACGGGAATACACGGATATTCAGTAATTCCAACGGGCACGCGCCAGAACCACGTGTGTGACTGCATCGCAGAAAATACAAGATGAGTGAACCATTAGTTAATACAATACTTTATATGGAAAAGTGCTCCAGATGAGTGAATCACTAGTTAATAAGCGAACTTTAATTCTCAGGTAAATGGATGATAGTAGCAACGGCAGTTCGAATCAAGATTGCGAGGGTCAAAGAAGTGCATATTCAAGATCGCGACGGTGAAGATACTACTACGGCGGCGGTCACCATCTGATACGTCAATACACACTGCCAGTATGTAGTGAATGAAGAAGCTTGTTGGAAGAAAATAATACAGAACGAACTGAACACTCATATTATAAAGCAATGCGAGCTGTTAACGTTACATTTCATGAAGTTGAAGAATCAATATCACTATTCAGTGGTGATGTAGTGCATAGTGTACAACAAGCATGGATAGATGAAATTGAGGATGCCGCACACAACTGTGGATGGATTATTTGTGAAATACGAGCGGTGTAGTACTTCACGGAAATTGTTTATGAGTTCATTACTGAAGGAGTTTGCAAAATTAGGCATTTCAACGAACATGAGACCTGCATCATTCTTTTAACCATCCTTTGCGGTAAGGTCTATATTAGATCAAAAACCAGTCGGACGTTTTGTCGTCATTCGATTTTTCGGTATCAAGGACCCACAAAACAATTCTGGTTACATCACGTGTTAGAGGATTTTTTCTACATTTACCTACTGGATTTATCCATTTTTTCGTTACCAGGGTCCAGTAATAAGAGTTTTCTGCCGAAAATTCGCTATTTTTTCAAGTGGCATTACACAACTTTCTCTTCACTGTGTAAGCGGTATAGAGAAAGTAAAAAGACTTAATATGCCTGAAACAAGTAATGTACTTCAGGTTCCGGGTCAATGATCCCAATCTCTTTTTTTCAGTTTCCCTAATCCATTGAACAAATGCTGAGTTAGCCTCCTGTTTTGCTTCTGGACAAATGTAGCTTCACTATGCCCACGTTTTGTTGAGCCTCCTTTTGCTAGTAGCGGTGAGTGGATACGGGGGTATGAGTTACTATTTTATTAGCAATACAAGAAAATCAGATATGCAGTTCGTTTACCAATGCAAATAAGTTTTCCATAACTCGGGAGCGTAAATTTTTGGTTTTCAAATGTTCCTAACCTCGCTTTTTTAAAACGTTTTACATTGTTCAACTATTTATAGTTAAAAGTTGAGAGGAGATTCTGGGGCTGAAGAAAACGTGCGCAGATGGTACTTCTTCCCCTTAGCTTTTCCTTTTGCTTTCCTCTGACGAAATGAATCAAACCAATCAAACTGGTTAGTGCAATGTAACAGTATCGGGACTTACTTACACCATCGAAGGACCACAACCGTTTGGGGTCATTCAAAACTCAAAAGCATGGAGTCCAGAATTCAGTCGATCTGCCATCATTTTGATTTCGGCTTGCAATTCAAAATCTCTTCGCACTCATAGCAGTCACGTCAATCGTTTGGATTACTTATTAACTACGTATTTTATTCTTAAATAATGCTTTAAATCGTGTCCGAATAACAAATGGAATAAATCTGCAACCTCCAGTGGGGCCTCATACAACTGTCGCACTCCATACTTCAGTCTTTCACCAATATGGGAATTAGTACATTCTCTCATTGCCTGAAATGAGGTAAATAATGTACGAATTTTTAACATTTCTGTCCAAGGCTTTCGAACGTTACCTTCTTCCCAGTGATTAGAGTGCACAGACGATTGTGTCGGAGGGAATGACTATGCACTATTTCTACAATCATTAGTAGAGTAAAATCGTTTGACCACGTTCATTGGGGCATTAGTAAATCCTGTGATTTCTTGCTCGAAATGGCGACATTAATTATGTTTAAATACATGTGCTGGCAAGTTCAAAAAACAGTCTTATTCCATACAACTCACCTCTGTTCAGCAATTTCTTTGGAAAATGACAAGGTATTTTGACTTTGTAAAGACGTTCATTTGTTAGTGAACTGCCATTTTACTTCCTTCCCCGGGCCAAGAGCCTCTGACACACTTATCAACCCTTCCTGTCCCAGTATAGACTGACAAAATAGAAAAGAACTTACCTTCTGCAGTCTGTAACCCGATTAAGTCACTGTAATCCCCTTCACCAGAACTGTTGAATGCTTTCACTCTAGCATTATACATAGCATTGAAATGCAGCCCATCAACTGTGCATATAGTTTCTTTCCCACAGTAGACTTCCTGAAAAACAAAGCACATTATCATGAAGATGCACGAGAAGGAGGAAAGTAGAATTGCAGCGTTTTCCACAACACTCTGTATGTATGTATGTATGTATGTATGTATGTATGTATGTATGTATGTATGCATGCATGTATGTATGTATGTATGTATGTGTGTATGCATGCATGTATGTGTAAGAGTAAATGTCTACAAACGCCGTGCGCCATTTTTCATTAATGGCGCACGGCGTAAAACAAAAATGGCCGCCATTTGTAAACCAGATTTAATAAAAAAAATTAAAGATGTTTCTGAACAGCCAAAACAAAAGGAACTTTTTATACAAAGTATGAATTTTGTTCGAGATGGTCGAGCGACCAGTTTATTAAATTCTGGGCCACTTAAAATGGATTGTCCCCGACACGTTGAATTGTATTATTTCATCTCTGAAGAATTATATCACATGTATCACGCTCTTTTCAACTATGACAAACGCAACTTCTTCGATGGTAGGTGCGTTGTGATATCCGCAATGCTGTCTGAGTGATGTTTTGTCGGCTCGTATTTGAATTGCGTAATTATCCGCCAGTAATTTATCAATTGAAGTTTTGAATAATTTTATCAATGCATTGTGTTGGTGGGAAAATGTTTGCAAATAGGACATAATGCGGCATTTGGAGCCTGGAATTACAGAGCAGCGTTGAACAACTTGTGCATCATAGTCACCGACGAAATATATTTGTAGAAATTTATGTTCTGCGTCCGAAACGGGTAGTCACGAACACGGTGATATTTTCGAAAGTAAGCATATACTGATTTTGAAAAATTTTGTCGGCTCCAAAATGTCATTTGAAATTCTGAATTTTATTTGCTTTATTTGCAAAAAGGGTTTTCAATGAAGTGTGTCATCTGAAAGCAATAACAAGGAATCAGGTGGTGGATTCAAATGTCGACAATTGAACTTTGCCATTCGCACAGCTCATTCTTGGTATTTCATTGATGAACTAAAGTGAACCGCAATGCCCACAGGCCTTATCCACTTTGCCGATATATACACACAAATATATATATTTGAACTCGTGGCTCATTGCAAAGTTGCAAGCCTTTCACCACTGAGATCGGGGTTCGATTCCCGTCGAATCTCATGTGAAATTTGTTCCAACAAAACGAGTTCGGCTGCTTCACAAGGGCTAGTCCAACTCCTGTGAAGTGTCCTAAACCCTACCCGTATCCTTATTCCTTCCTAATTCTGGCCGCTGGGTAGTGACGCAGGAGCGCGCGGTAGGAGGCGCGTACGCGGAGATGCTATATGGCGGTCCTCTTGACAACCGACTACGACGAGACGCGACAGACAATGTTAACGGAGGATAAAACAAGCGCTGTAATGGGAGGATTACTCCAAGAAGCGCAAAGCGCTCAACGCCCCCAAGGGGCTTGGAGACGCGTTGCGTCGAAGTAGACGCAAGAAATACACTGGGATGTATATATCGGCTAATATAGGCATATATCGGCTACATACACCTCGGTGTTAACTCCACTTTTTTAATTGAACACATTCATTTCCAAATTTACCCACATTTTACTTAGAATTAAAAAATTGTTTTAGCTTGGCACTGCTCTCAAAGTAATTTGACACCGGTGTGGATGACCTTAGCTGTCGAAGCGCCCAAACCTTCATCATTCATCACCATCATCCATGGTTATTCGCGCCTTTCGCTTGCCTCCATCCGCAGTCCGACCGCCAGAATATCATCTTACTCGTGACGTTAACACCGGGGTTGTTTTTAAGTGCCATGCCACGAAATATCAGCATCGTTTCGGACGCTGAACATAATACTTTGAAAATGACTGCAACAGTTCTGTGCATTTATTTTAGTCTTTATTATACATTTGTACACATTGTTGTTGTAGCACCCAATAATATTTTGATTTTGGAATTTAGTTACAAATTATCATTTTTTAATCCCTCTATTCCTTTGCACAAGTATGTCATATGCTAAGGAAAGACAGGTACGCTAGTTTTGGCAGTTTATAAGAAACCATGGACATAAAACCTTGAAAATGTGATACTGGTGGATACAGAATTACGCCCCATCCGCCATGGAAAATATTTCAGAAGAAAAAATAAAGTTTTCAGATTATGACATGCAAAAAGAAAGATTGCAACACACATTCTAATCGCGAATAACTCTGAAGCGCCTAGGCCTTCCAGGCCTTTTACACCACGTTTGCATCTCCCAGGCCTTTTACACCACGTTTGCATGTCTCATGGGGTCACGACGTTTTTTAGGACAAGTAAATTCCGAATATGACGTGTTTTGGAGGACGAGTAGATGACAAATGAAGAAATGATGAGGGACAGTTCCAGTGCATGATAGATAGGTGACAGTGGGGAAATCGATGGGGAAAGGTTCCCTTTGATTATGTACTTAGACAGTATTCTACAAAATACGACATTTATGCTGGTTCTTTTTTAAATTTTGCATATTTAGTTCTTTTGGGTGCCCCCTCTCCACAGAATGGGTATACAGAAAATAGAAGACAAAATCAATGTACAATTAAATTGAAGGGAAATACCGAAAGGATCTTTCACGATAAAATTGAAAGAACTATTTTATTTTTTGTTAATTTTTATCTCAATGCTCAATAATATTGAAATGGGTTTTCTCACACAGTACCGGATCTCTAATTCTGTAAATCACATTTGGGGGGAGGAGTGTTCGCAGTTGGGTGCTACATTCATACATCAATTTTCAGTTTTCATACATTTATTGTTTACAAAAAACAGAGTTTTAGCAGAACCCGGATACTTATGTATACGTATACAGAAATAAATACTTAGGTAAGGAAAAGACAACTTTTTCTCTATTCTGAAACATCTAGAGATGTGCGAGCGTAGGCTTTCACCACCGTAGTCAGTACCTATTGAGCTGCCCGGGGGATGCGATGTCCTAGGCAGAGTCACCGCGTTCGACTCCTGAAGGAAGGTCGCAGGTGCTTGAACAGTGCGTCTACCTGACAGCCAAGTACGTGACTACAAAAGCCTTATTTTTTAAATATAGTTGAGCAATTTAAAAAATGTGAAAAAAATTACAAGTGATCAGAGCTGAAGTTACATGATTTTTTCGTGCCTGGGCCGGTGTTCTAAGACACAGTAAAACAAGTCTGGCAAATTCGGGTACAACCTTTCTCCCTCATTCTCCCACTTATTCAACTGTGACGGAATTATTTTCTCATAAGCTGCCAAAAAATCTTTCCTTAGTGTATGATATATTTATGCAAAGGATTAGAAAGATTAAAAAATGATAATTTGTAACTAAATTCCAAAAGCAAAATATTACAGGAAGGTACAACAATGTATACAAATGTATAATAAACACTAAAACAAATGCACAGAACTATTGCAGTCATTTTCAAAGTATATTTAAAGTCAAGGTAATTTAAAGGTGGGAAAATGAATTTTATTTTTTTAACTGCAGCCCAGCGGTCGATAAAATCTGAAAACAATTCACAACAATGTGTTTTAAGAGGAACGTTTGAGATTTTTTCAAGCCTGTTCCGTGATTCTAAGACAAAAATTATTTTTCGTTATTTTCTTCAAAAATTATTTTTCTGATAATATAGATTGTATTCTTATTTATCACATTTTTTCAGTAAGATAAAATAGTATTATGTAGCTGAAAAAAATTAAAATTAAAAGAACACGTTTTTGGCTGTAGATGAATGTGGGTGGTGGGGCGGCGGCTAAGAAACCTTTCAAAAATATTATTTTTATATTAGAATTATAATGTAACCACTCCTACGGCATTTGGTTTAGGGGAACATTTAACCATCTTGTCCGGGGGTACCCTTTGTTAAAAAACATGTTTAGGTGTTTAAAAATGTATAAAGGCAACTTCGAATGTACAGAGTATCAATTAAAAAACATGCAATTGATATTTTAAAAAAAATTGTAATAAAGGTTTACTTGGTATTACAGACATGTTCTTGGAACAATTCACACGACCTTAAAATCAATATTTGAAGTATTTATGCAATCTTCCTTACGAGTTTGCTTTTCAGTTTCTTTGATAGTCACAAAAATATTAGAAAAGCTTTTTACTTTTGAGAAATCTACGTAATGTTGTCCAAGCGAAAATACAGGATCGGGTAAGCACAACCCTACTCTTTGCAACATTATTTAACTTTATTACCGAACAGAGAGGTACACTTGTGCAATTCAATCAAATATACTATCAAGTAATTAGTTTAACTTCACATTCACACGTTGCAGACGCTGCACGTCTCATTCTTTGGAGACCTCACTGATTGGTTGAGAGACCTCACTGATAAAGATTGGTTTCGTGTGAGAGCGGCAAACCTCATCCATACTACTGAAAATAATGTAGGAGAGGATACATTCTTATGGGCTTATAGCCTACCCATGAAAACTCACAAGCTTCAGAAAAATATGAAACCCTACCGAAATTTAAAAGCTAATTTTTGGCTCCAGCCCATATTTTCCAAAAATCAGGGATGTATAAAGAGAAACCCGTAACATACGATCTTATGGGCTAATAATCCCGTAAGTGAAGTACATGTTATGCCGCGGTGGCGGTGTTTCTCCTCTGTTGGAACATGGGATCGCATCGGCTTGGGGTTTATTTCTCCTCCAAGAACCTACCCCAATGGGAACAACCCCAACCGCGAGCTCTAACCTTCAGACTACAACGTGAGTTGTAGTGTAGTGAATGTGAGTGTGTGTAAGGGGTGGAGGGGCAAGAATTAGAAAGGAAAGATCGCGCATCATTCATGGCCCATTTATTAGGGTACTGGTTCGGTATTGATAGGAGAAAGCACGGAAAACTATCGACCAGAGCAGCTGGTCGTTAGAGCTCTCCTCCATAACACATAAGGCAAGATCCCAAAAAGCTGACCGAAATATGAAAACGTTATCCAAATTTAATGACACTTTGCATACAATGATTTTGGGGCACGCTGATTATGATTCCAATATCAAAACGGCAAATAACGGCGGATTAAAAATGTAGAAAATCTACATTTGCAAACATTAGAAAAATGGCGGATCCAACATGGCGGATTAAACATTTTAAAAACTTCTAAAAGTGCCAAATCATTCAATCATTAGAATAATTAGACCGCAGAAAATGCAGTGATAGCAGCTTTTTCGACATTTCAATAGCTAAATAGTAGAGAATGAAGTTTTTACAAATTTCGATGTAGAACTGTGGGACTTATAACTGTTTTCCACATTTTAAAAAAATGCATCATTTTGTTTCAAAATTTTTAATAACGTAAGTTTAAAATGTTTTTTATGTATTTATAACATATAGCCATTATACTCACCATCACGAATTTCGTCCATTTTGAATGATGAAAATTGCTCAAAATCGGAAACTTTTACACGTATTCAAAATAACTGCTGATTTACGACCTTTGAGTCGTGTAACCGCTGCTCGCTCAACGCCCACGCATCAATGTGACGCCTCAGACATTTTCTAACCGTGGAATTAACAACTCTGGGAAACAGTTTACCCAACTGCTTCCTTCAAATTCCCTAAATAAAAACTTATTTTTTTCTTTTTCGAATTTTAGGCAGCTTTAAAGGATCTTGCCCCAATGTGAGACAGGTCGTTTTCGTTCAAGCTAATGTAAACCTCCACCGTCGTGATTCGAACGCTAGAACGTCCCGGTGGGTGATGCTGCAGAGGCAAGTAAACAACGCTAGATTGGGGGGGGGTAAGGTTGCCTTATGGCCCCCTCCGATCAGTCACTATGTAAACAATTTGCTTCTCGTAAACAACATTGTACATTTTACGTACAAATTTTATACTTTTAAAACTCATTCTCCGGTGAAGTCTAATTTACCAATTATTTATGTAGAAACAATCCTATTAATGACTATAGCAGTCTACGGGCACGGAAACAATCTATAAGGGGACGGGCATCAATCACACAGAACAGCCATTGCCAAAATCCAAAAGAGCTCGACATACACGGTAAGCATACGGCTTTGGCCGTCACCCAGCATTTTATATTCTGCATCAAAAAGCATTTTCTCGTCTCTTTTCAATGTAATACACATCTTAAATTTTTATCACTACACAACAAAATATGTAATATATATGAGAGAAATACTAACCCGAAAATCACCATTCATCCCATCATCTAATTCTAAAACATAACCTTCAATGCATGAATTCATTGGTGGTTGCCATGCAATAGTCACACTGTTATTTTCGGCAGCACATTCTTCTGGAATGACAACTGGCGCACCAGGAGCTGGAACAAATTTAACGTTCTATTACAACTGTATAATTAGCACAAAACAAATTTGATGCCGACAATATGCCTTTGCCAACTTGTAGTGCGAAAATATCACAAAACGTCATTTGGCAGGAGAAATGTTGCAAAACGTTTCACTTCAGTACAGGAAAGCATTAGATTTTCATTTACCACGCGTTTTTTGAAGGATTTCAACAAGTCAACAAGCAATGATGGCAGTAGTACGTTACGTGCAGCAAGCAAAGTGTCAAGCTGTTCATTTTCTTCTCCTGTGCTGAAGGACCTTCTTGGCTTTCAGTCACGTTTGATATAATGTTGTACCGAATTTCGACTATCCCACAGGCAGAGGAAGCAACAGAACATGGTAAACCTCCTTGTAAACCCATCGAAATACTGATGAAGTTTAAATACCCACAGATGTTCCTCTGATAAAGATTGTACTGAATTGCTTATACGATGAACAGCAATTAAATACGTTATATAATACCCATACGTTCCTTTCAAATCAACAGAGTGAGTGACGGGAAGGGTGAGTAATGGTATAGAAGATATTAGCAATGTGCCATAAAATTGCCTTCAAACTGTGCTAGGATGCGACAGTAAATAAGCATCGTTCCAAAAGCCTGTGTTGTTGGTTCAATTTCATCAAGAGACGATTTACATCGTTACAAAAATACCGTAGGATCATCTAAGAAAAAAACATTACTCCAGATCTTTCCTTCTCGTTCTCTAATGGGAAATAAGAATCAACATTATTTTCCAAATTTGATTTTCTTCCAATCTCGATAGTAACTGCTTTGATTTTGGGTAGCGAAAGATACCTAATGAGATCATTAGGATCGAGTAAATTCGGACTGAGTAATTTCTGGGTTTTTGTATTAGAAATTTCGGGAATATATTCTGACTATATAAAATGTTCTAGTTCTAGAAGACCACTACTTGATTCATATTCCATTTCTTAAAGTACATTTATTTCATTTTGAGGATTCGAAACCTGGAACTGGTCGCCTCGAGGTACTGGTCATATTGCACACCGCCATTCCATTCAGGATACAATGTTTTTTTTGTTGTTGTTTTTCTGAAACTCTTAATATGGACATAGCAAAAACAGCAATTATTAATGTGGTTGATTGCCGTTTTCATGATTTGGCCAAAGGTCATAGAATGTCTCCTTCATTGCATCCTTCTCCTAACCCTGCTATGCGTGGTCTGCTAATAACAAGTGGTGCACAGCTTTTATTTTTGTCACATAGAGGAAATCCAAAATACAGCTTCTGCAACCGTGAGGAATTCACGCGCCTGTGGAATTTTGGTGTAAAAGAAACACAAACGTAACAGAAGTTACTAGGATTGTGAAACGTGCGGGGCATGATATATCACAATCTGCAACAAAGTCGTTGACTGATTCAGTTATCAAATACTTTGTATTATGAACTTAGGCAGTAAAAATGGAATATATCCTTATTGAGAAGATGTTAACAGGCGATACGATAAACTTCAGTGCTCACTCCCCTTTTGAGTTGAAAGAAACGTACATCTCGCGGAAACCCTGATGAACCACTGCAATAGAACCTTTTGTAACATATACACAGGTCTTTCTCATAGGGCGCACTTGCTAGGACTCAAGTTCTGGTCGGTTCGCAACACCGCCTTATCTTATTTTTGCGACGGGTACCGATATGATTCATGTTATGCATCACCCAAGGAAAGTCCATCGAGAGTTCCAGGAACTGGAAAAGAATGCTGGAATTGATGATACATTCGCAAAGAAAATTGTTAATTTGGAGTTCTGTTTAGGTGCTCTTTCCATAATGATATTTAAGTGGTGAGCGAAACAGCGAATAAAATAAGCATTCGGATACAATTCTTTGACTCTTGTCTGTACACCACTGACAGCGCCACTCATCACATGAGCACCATCATGTGTCTGTCCAATTAGTTTCTCCTTTTTGTCTTTTAATATTATCTAATTGTGCGAGAATGCATTATTAAATAGCCTTTGCATTCTGTCCATGAGGATTAAAAAAGTCCTTGAATCTTTCCCTGACATTGTCTTTTGAATCACAATATCGTAATACAATAGCAAGCTGAAAACCATCCGATACATCGTGGTTTCATCAGCCATAACTGCTAGGAAGTCTGACGCATCTATTTCTTCCAAAATACCCTCTCAACAAACCTCCAGCATACACTGTAACAGTTCAACTTGAATAGTATGTGATGTGTCTTTAAAAGAAGCGCTCTCTTAATGTGATGTAAACACGGAGTCAAGTTCACTCGTGTATGCAACTAAGTTCTTAAATATTCTCCGATTTCCAGCTTGTCACTTTCATGGTCCTCTTAGGGTAGTTCGTTTGATCCACAGAATTTATAGTTTATATCTACAACACCTGGCATTTTTGCTCACTTGATTGTTTTTAGTCTACCAGAAACAAATCAAGAGCATTGTTAACATGCTTTTCCGATTTTTCATGTTTGTGTATCTTTTCAGTACGTTTCTTCAGTAAGTCACACATACCTTTTTCAGTCCGTAACAGTTAATGGATCATCTCCAAAAAGAAGACACGGAAAACAGAAAAGCGCATTTGGGACTCGCAACCACACAACCATTCGTGTTTCTTATATATTTTCGGACTAAAAGTTCTTGTATATTGTTTCTGACGGCTCGTAGCAGATTGAAATATGTTCAATACCGGTGTAGGTCTGCGGCGAGCTTTTATATCGCACTTTTCTTGACGAGTTAAACTTCTAAATTTCACAGCTTTAAATACTGAACAGAATTACTATTGGTATCCACTCTAAACACAACAAAATAACAGAAAAAATACAATATACAGCACCTCAGCTATATCACACGTCCGCAAGAACTTTAAAAATCGTGTGAACTTCGCGCAAAACTGAGGTAGGGACTGCCCTTCTTGCAGCCCCTAGAGTCCCAATATTGAGAAACATAAACAGCAGGGGAAGTGATATCAACTATGCCCATACTCCGCTGCACGCAGCTGGAACTGCCAGTCCCCAGGGAGGGAAATGGAATTGCCGTAGAACCCCGCGGAAGATTTCGCAAGTTACACACACACCAGCAATGGGTTATATTGGTCGTGTAACTGAAAGAAATACTGTTTCACATATTATATTTTAATGTCAAACAGAAATAAAATAATTCTGACGATGGGCGGGGCTGCAGCCCCGCAGCCCACCCTCACTAGCTACCACTGATTATAGTTGAACTGTAAGAGAAAAGTGATACCATATTTGAAATCAGTATATTCACCTCTATTCGAAAAAATGATTGGCTTTTCTGGCAAAAAGAAAACCAAAACATTACTGACCTGTTATTAGATGTACGAAAATTACTTTAAAAAATCGCCATTTTGAAAACAATATTAAAAAAAAATTTCCTTAGTGTGCTACAGCTGCCAACGAAATTTGAAAATTATACGTTAAATAATTTTGAGCAAATGGTATCTTTATCAGATAAATAGAAAATTATTGGAAATTGCCTGCAAACGTCGAAGAGTCATTTCCGGAACGTTACCTTCATCCAAACTTTTTTGCCGGAAGTAAACAAATTAGTATGTCTAGTTTTAACTGAACCATCAAGCACAACTTCAGTTGAAACATCATTTTCTACCTTGAATAGAGTGAAATTTTACTACAGATTAACTATGGGGCAAGAAAGACTATCTTCGTTGTCAATGACGTCGATTGAAAAGCAGTGTACTTCGTAAATTTCGTAAAGAAGTTCATGAACATTTTATCCAAACAGTTTTGGAGCGATTTCTGAAGAAATCTCGACGAAAGTAAAGTAAAGTAAAGTAAATAGCTGACATTCTAGTAAACTTGGCAAGTACATTTAATTCTCCAGAATACATGAATGATATGAAGGTTTCCTTTGAAGAAAAACTATGGCAGAGGTAGCTTCCAAAAAGTGCGATTTAATTAAAATAATGATCAGGATTCGCCATTAAGGTGATTCCTTTCTTAGTTAGCTTAATTTACAAAACGTTATAGAAGTATTAAAACACCATTAGGAAAATTGTGTGAATAGGGGAGGTGAGTACCTTGAAGAGGGCAAAAAACAATCTGTAAAATTAACTAAGTTTTTTTTTTAAGTTCGGTAATTTTCTGAACTGACCTCGTATAAGCTAAAATGCTTTGGAACATGAAACCAGTACTGCCATTTCCAATATGTTAGTAAATATGAGAAACCTTTTTAGTATGTCGTTAAATGTCAATTCACTTAGCTTATACCTACTCATTTCATGGGATAATTTCGAATTTTCCACCCGTGATCGTATTCTAGCAAAAACGTTACCATGACTTACCTGGACTAGACAAACGTTTCCAGAACTTCTATGTAAAAAGCGCCATTCATTGTCAGCCCTTCAGGTACAAATTCGTAGTGGGCCACCTTGGAGTCGAACAAAAAGACGAGCACGATTTTCACTGCGGATTCCTCATTCAGCTTTGTTTGGATGAAGTGATGCAGCAATGTGACACTCGGAACTTTGCCGCTTTGTTTCCGGGTCGTATTCGAATATCCAAATTTTGTTTCTCGCGATGATGTCCAAAACCCCGTTTTTTTTCCCTTTTTTTCCCTTTCAAGGCGTTGCAGGACTTCACAAGCAGGCACTCCACTCTGCTTTTGGTCGTTCGTCAAGACCCTCGGGACGAGTTTGGCGCAGATCGTTCGCATCACCAAAGTTTCGGTGAAAATGGTGTACACTGTCGTCAAATCAATGCCAGTACGATGCGCACACTTATCTGCGGGTCTGAGCTCAGCACTTCACGTACACGTTGCACGTTGTCGTTGCTTCTAGTCGACGGCCGTCGGCGCGGGGCTCGACCATCACACCCAGATATCTTTAAATGTGATTGTGCCACTTAAAACTCGTTTGTGACATGTTTTCGTTCTTGAACACTTAGCGAATTATGCCCAAGGTCTCTGTAGCCGATTTTCCCAGTCCAACACGAAATATGATATATCGCTGTTCAATCGTCCACTGCATTTGGTACTCACACCGAGTTCTTCCAGAGGGGCGACTGGCGCTTGGTCCGTGTTCAGATCACTCGACACCCGACCGTGAACCGACCCTCGACCGTGAAGTTCAGATCACTCGACACCGATCCTGCGCGCAATCATGTAGTAAACGTCAAATTGTTCCCGATACTTTTTATCCAAACCTTTCAATTCGAAATTGAGAAATTAGAAGATACTGCAATAAGTCTCATCGACTTTACGTCGCGACCCCTGCGACACACCAAGTAAGAACTCAGCGCGGAACTCTGTTTACAACAATTAGCTACGGTCACGTGCGTTTCAGCGCGGGCACTCCCATGCCTCCATCCCCATCAACAAAAGGGCGCGACTCTGAGGCCCACTTCGAGCGGCGCCCATCGAGGGCGGCAGAAACCCTCCGACCACCCTGCATCCTCCCTTGCCTTTGGGAATGGTGAGATTGACACGGGAACAGTCGCATTAAGTAAGTCAGTAGAAGTCCGCCAGCAAATCCCTAAGACCAAGCCACAAAACCATGAGGGGCGGCGGACAGGGGCAGCTGTGGACCACCTCACGTAGCCACCATGCGTCCACAAAAAATCAGAAATATAGAAATGATGGTTGCTAAGGAGTGGGATCACCTTCACTTAATCAAAGAGATAGGCTGATAGAAGTTTCGAGAAGAGCGCCGAACGAGCCAACCAGAGACACAGCGTTAGCCATGTAACACAGCTCAAGAATTTTGCGAAAGGGATGGGGATTTTGGAGCGAGAGTATCACGGTAGCGTGGAGAAAAAGGGAACAGGACAAAAATCCGCGGTGAGAGGCACTTGCCGAAGAAACACTGAGATGCGCTTGGTCCAAGATCTCAGCGACGGACTCGACAGAGTGCAGTTAGAAATACTAAAATTGACAACAAGTATACAAGACAGAATTGACTTGACAAAGCTTAGGCAACTACTGGCAGAATAATCAGTCACCAGCGTGCGACTGGCCAACACCTGCCTGACTAAATAATTCGACTAGCAATCACTTGCCATCGGAATTCATTCCGGCTGATGGGGTAACTGGTTCGACACTCGAAACATATCAGAGGGGGTGTGCAGTCCCTTATCATGCGGCTGCTAAACGCGACCCAGGCGACGTTTGACTACTTGGAACTCACGCGACGCAATTACACATCACTTTGCGGGTGGCTGCGGACGACTGCCGGCTCCCCTGGTGCGGGCATCGGGAGCCCGGGACTTTTCCTGCCGTCTAGGGGGTCCCTTGAACGGCAGACCTTTTCCCGCTCTGGACCGACCGGTAACGGACGTATAATCCCCTCGAAGTGAAGTAGCAACGTCACTATCACCACCATTCAGTGTGTTGAACTCCATTTCTCTAAGTAATCAGTCGGACTTGAGATAGTGAATAATATTAGTGAGAAGACAAATTTTATGCAAAGACATTTTTTTCTTAAAGTAAACCATGTTCCCGCCACTTCGACGGGCTGCACATAAAAAAATTGCCGTCTCTGTGTACTATTGTATTAGTAAACGGAATGCAATCCTTCGACGCAGAGCGCCCTCCCACAGATACTCGATGCCGGTGGCCGGATGGCAGGTAAGCGCAACGCTTGGCGCCCTATCAACACATGTAGCCCTTATAGTGGTGACATAACCGGCTTAGTTTCATTACATAATTAGATGACCAGCCCGTGTTGCATCACAATAACGTAGCTCAAAGTGGGTGGATTCGTACGTCCCACATTGTTTTATGTGGCTATTACACGCAGGGTTGCTAGTCTGTTAGCACTGACAACTTACGCAAACGCCGCTGCCGTCGGTCATTAAGTGAAGGCTGTCGGCCCCTGCGTTGTCCATGGTGAGGGGTTATGCCTAAAATAATTATTCTCGGCATACTCTAGACAATGTGAATATCGGAATACTACATTCCCTAACGATTTCCGAAATGGAAAGTCCTATGCTCCTTCCCCAACTACCATTCCGCGTTCAAAGGCTTGTTAATTCCCGTGACATTTCACATAAATCACGTGAGCACAAATGAAATCTCTACCAATGCACCGCCCTTTTATACCTTTTGCGCGCGTTTCTACTGTCATCTGAATATTTGCATTTCGCTACTCCATGACTTTTGTCACCTCATTCTCATAAAAATATTTGTATACTCCGGAATCACGCTGTTTGCCCCTGTAATCTACTCGTACCACTGCGCGATCAAACATCTAGACACAACCTTCAATACCGTAAATTATATTTATTACAATACACAAATGCCAGGTATATGCGTAAGTCTATTGCGCATTCAGTTCGGATGGCTCCAGCAAAAAGTACGCAGCGTGTGAATTTCACACCACATCAGTTTCTTCGTCTTATTAACCTACCAACACACATAACTTGAGTCCGCGAAACACTAGCGTCTTGGTGTTCATGTCGACGTTTCTGCCTGAAAAAAAAATTCGGCACGTATTGCTTTTCTTATTTAATCAAACAGAAACGCCTGTGGGAACGTATGATGACGTATGCTGGCACGCTCCGGCGATTAGAACATCTGGGACATGGTTTCGACAATTTAAACGTAATGCTTACAAAGTGAAACACAGTGCGCGCTCTCGTGGACCACAAAAGTGCGAAGACGAGCAATTGCAGGCGACATTGCATGATGACCCAACCCAAACTCAACAGCAACTAGCAAAAGCATTAAATGTGTCACATGAAGCAATCGGAAGAAGTTTACGAACAATGCGGAAGATCAATAAACTCGGTAAATGCGTTTTGAATGAATGGCAAACGCATGACAATGCGCCGTCTCACACGGCAAAACCAGTGAAAGAGACCTTGAAATCGCTTGCATGGGACATCTTTCCGCCCCCGCCGATCGCCCCTACCTGGCGCCATCTGACTTTCACGTCTTCGAATCAATGGGGCACGCGCTCGCAGAGCAGCACTTCAGCAATTTCGAGGAAGTTGGAAAATGGTTCGACGAATGGTTTGCTGCAAAAGACAAGCAGTTTCTCTGGTATGATATTCGTACCTTACCTGGAAGATGGGTGAAGTGTGTAGAAGTCGATGACCAATATTTTGAGTAAACAAAAAATGAAATTCCCTTAAAAATTACTTGTTTTCTTTACCACAAAACATATGCATACATCTAGTAAATGCATGCCTGTGAATGAGTAAATGTTCATGCATTAACGTATTCACAAATAGTATGTATTCTAATTATATAAATTGCACGTCTTAAAATATATCTCTACGGGCTGCTCTTGTTCATTTTGAATATAGAATGATAACCTCTTGACAAATTGCCACCCTTCCGTTGCAGCTGGCCATGTTTTCTACTTCCGTCTAGGTTTTCTTACTTATGCATTTCAACCTGTTGAATTAAAAAAATCACCATAAAAATGACCAATTCGCTCTCGCTTTGAAGATATAGTGAGCCATTTTCAGAGTCTACATTTTCACATTGCAAAAAAATTGGTTTTGTGAGTTGTCACCCCCTGTCAACTGACGAAACGTAACGTCTTTTGGCTGTTTGTAGGTTATAAACACTATTACTGTTTCAGTGACTGAGGCTCGTTCTGTTTCTAGGGTTATTAGTGCATGGTTTCTTGTTCTTCTGAAGTGTACAATTTGTCAAATCAAAATGCCACGTAAATGTGTAAAATCAATGAATAATTTTTGTTACATCTGTGGTAATACACGGCTCAAGAGCCGTGTGAAGACACAAATCCCACGTCTCTTGTGAAGATTGCGTATTAGAATTATTTTGGTACGACCAGGACACGTCATGGTCTCCACATATATGTTGCAACACTTGTTCAGATCCATCTTATTAATGCTATAAGAAGACTGTACCAAGTTGTTATTGATACCGGCGAAAGGTTGACGGAAGAAGTTAAAACGAATAAAGGCGTTAGCCTGGGATGTGAAGTATCTTTTGTATTTGACGACGATGTCACAAACAAATTAAACAGATTTAAACAAATCTGAGGGACAATTCTTAGAACACTGAAACATGAAACAAGAAAAGAAAGTCTTATAAAATTTAAGACGATGACAGTACCAGTAATAAGGAAGCGAGACGTGGACCCTCTCAAAACCAGAAATAAATAGTGTGAGAGCCGCAGAAATGAGATTTCATAGAGCTATAAAAGAATGTACTCTAGATGACAAAATTAGGAGTGAAGAAATACGTAAAGAGTTACTGATAATTAGTCTTGAGAAGATCAGTGACACTTCTATGAACTGATGCAATCAATTGGAGAGAATGAGCAGACGCCAAATTCCTCGACTGGCAAGGGACAACAAACCATTCGGGTGAAGGAGTCCGAGAAGATGGTTTCCGGAGCAGGCAGCCCTGCCTAGACCATGAAATGAAGAAAAAGGAGACGTTTGTTCAATTATACTTCGAGAATGGCTGGTAAATGTAAAAAAAAAGTTCTATGACTTTTGCTGTGCCTATGATTTAGCGGGAGTCTTGTAACCACACAGATGACTTATTTCTGCTTGACTCCACCTATAAAGACAGGATTGTCAATGAAGGAAAGAAGACCAGTTCAATACCAGAATCAATTGGACCAGTACCAATACCATCTGCTGTTTGACCTATTCCCCATTCAAATAGTTTAGCAGTCCCTACACCATCCCAAAATTATGAGCTTAAAAACGAGGATAGTGAGGAAGAAGAACTCATCAAGCCTTACACATATCATGACCCTGAAGTTGAGGAACAAGACGATAAACCACACATACTAAGTGGAATTGAGTGATTTCATTCGAGATCTTAACTTGTCGAAGGAGAAAGCAGAACTTCTAGGGTCAAGACTATAGCAAAGGAATCTTCTCCAAAGTGATGTCAGGATCGCACAGTACAGAAAATGCCAGAGGGATCTGCTTCCTTTTTGATCAAGCAAAAAACTAGCCTGCAAGAAATCTCGCGTAGACCCAAAGATGTTCTTCTTACATATAAAGCTAGGTTTGAGGAAAAAATTTGTTAAAGCTATGAACCAAGAAGTACCGGTACATAAAAGAAACATTTTCTACATTAAGTGATGCAAATGAATTTTTCGTGGATTTTTAGGCAACAAAAGAGATGATAACTACATTCAGTTGACAGTACTTCCGAAAAAATATTATGAACTTGGATGCAAAAACTCCCTTAAAATCCATTTTCTGCACTCCCAACCACATTTTCCCTCCTAGTTATGGGACAGTCAGTGATGAAAACGGAGAAAGATTTCATCAGGACATTTTTTAATGGAACAAATATATCAGGGCCGTTGGAACGAAGCAATGCTTGCAGATTACTGCTGGTCTGTACGTAGAGATGCTCCGGACCTCAGAGAGAAGCAAAAAGACTGCAATCTCATGAAACGATCACGTAATTCTCTTCAAATCAACAATCAGATATTTTCCCATACATTAACTCTTTATATGTAACTGCCCTTTAAAAATATACAAGTGGACTTTAAATGTTGTCATAAATTATTAAAATGTATAGTTTTATGTTAATCTGTTCAGATATCTTAATTGATTCAGCGGCCAGAGTTTACTCAATTGTTTAAGGTGTATGACGGACTTGTCCCTAGCTTGCACTCCCAGGAGTAAGTTGGCTTCATGGTGAGGCACATTTTATCAATTTTGGGGATTATTTTAAATTACTGAAAAAAGTCCTAATTTGAAATGATCATGCTTGCATGAAATGCTTTCAATTTTTTAAAATCTCTTTTAAGCAGGGGTAAAAAACCAAAACAAGTTAGGAGCTTTCTTTTGGAACAGTTTCCAAAACTTGGCGAGATTACTATCAGGTCCTGTAGATTTCCAATTTTACCGTAGCTTAATGTTCCCACTGCTTTCCAACTTTTCCTATTCGATATAAGAAACTATTGGTCTTTCTCGGCAAATGGCCAAGGACGTTTGAATGAGGTACTCAGAAAACACGTATACTTATCTTCACTTGATTAGTGAAGAAGGAAGTGCTCAATCGAAGTTGTGCTATCAACATTAAAATGCTTACTTCAGGGACCTCAACATTCAGGTTGCCTGAAACGTCAGCAAAACTTCGATGGACATGTCACTCGAGGAGTCCCCGGTCGCAGAAGTCTTCGTTGATACTGATACACCTTCCCAGAAAGAAAAAAGTCCAGTTCTGCGGCTGATAAATGACGCATAATCGTGTATTGGGAGGTCATTCTCAATTGTGGATAAATTAATGAAAAGTTGTTTATAATTCAAATACCTTACACTCCATTTTATATTTAATTCTTTAATAAAAATATTAATGACTTCCCCAGTCCTGTTCATTGTATCAAGTTGGTCAATTTCCGAAGGCAAATTCGTTTTCATTCATAATTTTTATTACGTTTAAAAGAAACAGTTCAGATTTTCATGCACATAATTAAATATCTTGGGTGAAACATATAACACAACATACAAACGTTGAAAACTAAAAGCAAGTGTGAATGGAAACTCAACTTTGCCTTGGGCAAAAAATTTCATATCATTAAATGACGAGTTCTGGTATAATTAAAGGTACCTGACATTTCACGTTTCGAAGGAAAATGCAATGAGATATCACTGTGTACACGACATGAGCAAGCACAGCGATATTGTACGAGAGAATTATAAATGTGATTTGTTTGTTCTTGAATTCAGTTGGAGCATTGTGAGAGCTGTATCCGTCTCCTTCATAAAATACGATCATCTCGAACATCCCAGCAAATGTCAGATACCATTATTTACACCCATACTCGTCAAATATTTTATTACCTGACGTCAGTTTTTCCTCTTGACTCCCTGCTGCTGGTGCAAAAAAAACAAGAAGTTGGTATTAGAATGGTTCAATGGTTCTAACTCTAGGATCAGACAGAAATTATGAGCAGATATAATAATGGCGCACACAGACAAGAACGTGCACCCAATTGCGATTCATTTATCATGCGGTATATTATCATGCATTCATCATTATCACTAAGACCGGATTCTCGTGTAACTGCATCTTTTCTTTACTAACTTACAAGTTAGTAAAGAAAAGATGCAATTACAATTGGATGAAACCTTGACTGAAATTTGAATCATGAAACGGGACGCTATTTTAGTACTTGTTTTATTTTGCACGAAACTGCACATTTTGGGGGTTACTGCAAAATATTTTACGTTCTCGGTAATCTGCCTGAAAATTGTTCATTTTGGGTTTTTACTGGAAGAATTTGCAAGATTCATACTTTTATTGCATAAAATATAATTTTTATACATCAACTTGTTTTATCTTTTTTAAAGGTTTGATTTAAGAAAAACGTGTTTAAGATATAACCCAGCAGTGCATTCTGGTGGTTTGTGTGTTGTATCAACTCTGCATTTTGTTGCCCTATGAAATGAGCGTCTATACTTTCGTGATGTCTATTTTCTAATTAAATTTCTGAGTTCTTGCAGCAGGGTCCGTGGACCTTGGTTGCGGCCGCGCTGCAAACGCTATGTTCGGGGTCTCTCTTCCCAATCGGATCATATATCCGGTTTGTCAGTCTTCGCTGAACTACCCAACACGAGATGGCATGCGCGAGTCACTTTTGACCTTACGTCCGGGCGCGAAGCTTAGCAACAAGCTGCACTGCGTTTCAAATTCATCGAATTTCTTGGAACATATGTTGCCCTGCGAGGTACCAGAGACAATGAACGCAGGTATTGACCGCTTTCAGCTGCGTGCACACACACTTCAGAGTGAGCTTCGGCACAAAGGTAAGTATAAATGTAGAACGAAGTCATTCCTGTACGAATTAATTATTATGGTAGAATATGTATTAGAATCGATTAGTTGAAAGAAGATACTATTTAAAATTTGGAAATTACATAATTGTAAATTATAATGAAACAATTAAGAACATTTCTTCTGTAACTTAATATTTTTTTTCATTTCTGAAGGTATACTTGCATTTTTCAATTTTTGTGTTTACTTTTTTGTATTTTTAGGCTAACTTAATTTTGGATGCGAATAATATTTAAAATATCATATATGATTTGTTTCAACAATATGTACAAACTTAATTGTATTAAAAACACAAAAAAATATTTCATTCATCTTAAATATTACATCGTAAATATAAAACAATTTGATAAGTGGATTAACTGGAGTCTTAGGCAGCATAACAGCGTTTTGCAAAGTTTTGATTTTTTTTAATGAAGGTATGTTTTTGCAAGTTTTGGTGTTTTTATTGCACGAAAGTCCGGTCTTTAATTATCACTAATGCCACTCAGGCAATGATTGATTATTAACAATGCGCCAACTTCTTTGGTCATTTGCACCCAAGTATTTTTTTAATGGCGAAAGCAGTACTTCGCAATAAATTCGAGGTGTTTTGCGCTTCACAGATTAATTCATATTTACAGAAGATTCGTGAAGTTACAGACGACTCATAACTTCGAATTATTTGGAGCACGTAATACAGCCAATACTACACCGTAATATAGTTTTATTTCACACTAGTGAACCCGGCAGAACTTCGCTATTGCGGTGTATTAAATAATTAATTCAAGTTCAAAATCAATTTAATCAATGAAGATTAACTACACTTTCGTATATCACACCGCATTTAAAAAATCAAATATTCGAATAACGTTGTTCACCGCCAGCATCTCGTTCAGACTTCTTGCTTTCTAGATCGCAATTTCTTGGATTTCATTTATTTAATCGCTCGTGCCACATAGCGAAGTCGCTAGCCTTTCATCACTGAGGTCCGGGTTCGATTCCCGTCGAATCGCATGTGAAATTTGTTCCAACAAAACGAGTTCGGCCGCTTCACAAGGGCTAGTCCAACCCCTGTGAAGAGTCCTAAACCCTACCCTTTTCCTAATTTCTTCCCAATTCTGGCCGCTGGGTAGTGACGCAGGGGCGCGTGAAGTAAGAGGCGCGTACGCAGAGATGCTACCTGGCGGTCCTCTTTGACAACTGACTACACAAGACAAGACGAGACAAAAGTACAGCGTCCTCTGGAATACAGGACAGATATTAATGGAGGATTACTCCGTGCTCAACGCTCGACCAGGGGCGAAGAGACGCGTTGCGTCGATAAATAGGATTAAGAGCGCAACGAAATTAAAAAAAAAATCAAAGAACAGAAAAAACTCGTGACGTAGTACCATCTGCGCACGTTTTCTTGAGCTCCAGAATTTCTTACCAACAGTTTAACAATAAATAATTGAAATGTGAACAAAATAACAAAAATAAAATAAAAAGTGTGAGATTAGCAACATTTGAAAAACTAGACATTTTTACTTTCGAGTTATAGAAAACACATACCTATCTGTAAAAGAACTGCAAATTTGCTTTCTTTGAGTTGCAACAAAATAGTTAACATACCCCCCGCTCTACTCCCATAACTACAAGCAAAAGGAGAACTCAACAAAACAAGGTCATTATAAAGCACCATTTATGTCCAAAAGCTATACAAGGGGCCATTAAACATTTGTCCAATGGATCAGGGAAATGGAAAACAACTGATCGTGATTGGAGTTATTGAAGCTGAAACACATTATTGTTATTAAGCCGGCATATTAAGTCTTTAAAAAATATATAATGCATTAGCTTACGCTTGTATTGTATATTATTGTTAAAATAAACATTATTTTTCCTTCTGATGATCAGGAGAGTTTTTAATTGTAAAGAAACATTTATGCTGCAGAAAAGATTTTACTTTTAACTTAACCCGCAAGTGCTAACTCACGTCCCTGAGAGCATACCGATATTGATTTTTGTTTATTCGATTGTACTGGATACGTATATTCGATCTTTTAATGTGACGTCTAAAGACACGAAAACGGGAAAGGTAAGATAGACTCCAATAGGGAGCCTTTCCTCTTCCCTTTCTCGTGCGTGACCTTGAGACATCACGTTAAAAAATCTTAGTATAGCAACTCCGAACACTGAGACATTGATCATTCGAGAGTTTCTCTTGGACGTTGAAACATCGTTCCCATTTTTCTTACTCATTTTTGTAAATTTACCAAGGAGGCCTCAGAGACCTGTATTACTGTACACATCACAGTATATTTTACATATTACCTTTGGGATATTGTGTTTCAGAGTAAGACGTTATTTTCTCGTGTGTTTCAAATAATATTTCATTCTCTTAGAAAACAATCAAGGTTATTTTATGCATATTTGATTTTTTATTTGGTTTAGTTGAAAATGTCGAAACAGAACAAGCCTATAAATGTGTCTCGTGAAAGTGAATTGTTGGTCCACAACCGAATTGCTTGGAGTGTTCCAAAAAGTTGTGCAATGAATGTGTAATGAAATTGTGATTACTATCCGTTGTGACTAGTTATGCGCAATGAACAAATTTATATTACTGATTTACAAAAAATAATCATATTATATATGAAAATGAATTTCACACCAGCTTCAATTCGTGTAACAACTCTGCATTACCCCATACACCAGAAAGAAACACCCACTTGACATTCACATTACTAATCTCTTCCCTAACAAAAGCTTCCCAAACACCACTGTTCCCAACTACCGTCGACTGGGGTTACTTTGATCAATTTTAAAATTAAAAAGCTTGTATTTAAAGGAATTGACATTTTAAAATGCGGAAAAAATATTTTAAGGTTGGTTTTTCTTGTTTTTTCGATTGGTTAAATTTTATATTTAAATTCTTATTTTTTTAGGAAATAAAAAATAAAAAAGAAGTGGTCAAAGTTAAACCAAGGTTGGGGTTACTTTGATAACCTTACTTTTTTGTATGGAAATCGATAGAAACCCCTTATAAGAATCAACTACTGACAAAATAAAAAATATTCTCTCAAGGTTTTGAAGATTACAAGGCAAATAAATAATTTTAGGGTCGCCTTGACAAATAAAAAATATAAATTTTAGAAGAAATGAACTATATTTTTCAACAAACATTACAATTCTTGCAAAGGAAAATACTTCAAGGAAAATATTCACTCTCCAACAGTTAAACCGTTTCCTGTCTTATAAACCATCACACTAGCAAGAAACTAATCACGGTTAAAAAGAAAACAAGTTTTTAGGAATATAAGAACTATAAAAATCAATTATATTTGGAACTAAATGGAAAAATATTATCAATATAAAATCACATTTCGAAAATATTAATATCATAGGGAAATAGAAAATAATTCTCTCTTTCTAGTGGCTTTGGTAGAAATGTGACAATATCAGATTTGTCAATTTCTGAAATGTCATTAGGGATTCGTTTAAATTTACATTTGTTTTCAGCCAAAACACTTAAAACCCTCAACAAGTAATGGATTTAGTTGTTTAATTTGGCACGCATATTTAATTTTTTTTTGCCTCGTGCAGTATAAAACTTGGCCAAAATAAATTTACCAACCTCTGTTTCTTCATCCTCTTCCATCACTGAAGGTTCTTGTTCATCAATATTACAATTTTAGTTGGAACTTCATTTTGTTCCATTCGATTCAATGTTCCATCATGACTCGATGTTGCCTGAATATCATCCGTAGGTTCTTGAAACAGCATCATGAAATTCCTCATCTGCTTGTTCCCTTTCGGCTGTCGCAATACTTAAACCTGGAGACAGCCAGGCGCTTCTTTCTTCTTGCAGGTCGCAGGCGCTTCTTTCTTCTTGCTTCTTGCAGGTCGGCAGTATTTCCAAACCGCTGTTCTTTCAAAAAAAATTGTTAGCGAACTCTCAATTTCCTGTGAACTATCGTCATTTTCTTTTGGCAATCGATTGAGGACTAATTCTCTATTTAAAGGGCAAATGCCTGTCGAACGGAATCCACTCATCAAGTTTCGTTTTATTCCTGAAGCGATGTCTTTGTATGGATGATTGTGCTTGGGTGCCACTTTGTCTATATTATCAATGACTCTTGATAGGAGATAAGGAAAAGTATCTTTAGGCAGAGTTGCTAGCCTCTGGTTTTGTACTTTCCATGAAGTCAATATCTGACGCCATGCTGACTTCATTGGGCGAAATACAGCGACATCTAAAGGTTGTGTAATATGCGTGGAATTGGGGACCAAGCATATAAATTCTATGTCGTTTTCTCGACAAATTTTTAAGACCTCATCATCGATATACGATGATGGGTTGTCTCCAATCAAAGCTTTTTCCTGGCAATCTTTTGGCATGTGGTAAGAAAGTGGTCTTGAACCAATCTCTGAATGTGACTGAATCGATCCAGCCACTGACTGTTCTGTTGAATCTTGAACATTGTGAACATGTCTTGGCTTGTCACAGCATGGCAGTCCCCTGGGTGCTCTTTCCTTCCATGTGTCATAGAGATGTTGACTTTTATAAATTATGTACGGAGGCAAGAGGACACCATCCGCTAAGCTACACAGTATAACAGTTGTGGCACTTTTAGAGAAATTCTTAACCTTCTCAGGATACTTAACTCCTCTTCTGTAGATCCCAATTTTTTTTTCCGGGATCGTCACTCATATTAGACTCATCATAGTTAACTAGATGAGAGGGTGGTATGCCCTTTATAAAATTTTGTAAATTGTCAAAATACTCATTTAGAGTTTTACTGGATACAGATGCTCTTGCACGTTTTATGTTAGTAGCAACACGTTGCGAGTAGTCACTTTTGTGCCTTTTAAGCAAAGAATATGCCCAATCAATGCCAGAAAGGTTATTCTGAAACTTGCTAACTAACCTTCCTTGTTTGTCCAATAAAGAGTTTGTAAACATGCGTAAATCTAGAATGGAAAGAGGAAACACCCATTCCGCACATGTAGCCACCGATTTTAGAATGCATTTTCCTCTTCTTCGGAGAACACAGTTTGAGCTCCAGGTTTCTTAATGCGTTTTCCATGGTATTTGTTAAATAATAAACCGTAATAACACGTATGATAAAGCTGAGACGCTTTTCTGAGAGACATATTTCCGTCAGCCACTGCTGTTAAGGCAACATTTAAATTATTTTGGGAATAATTTCTCTAATCACGCGAGCCCAGCGGCTTCTTATACGTTCTTGGCATGGCGCTGAAAAAACAACAAAAAGCAATAGTATCTACTTCCAAAGTAGCATAAATTTATGAAACGTGTCATTGTGGGGTGAGATGGATCAGATCAATTTAACCCCATGTACTGTGTCAATGACACCCCGCGGTATAATCGTGTCTCTAAAGATAGGTAAATAAGATATTATACAATTGGACGAAGATAAAACCAATTGTCTGATATATTTCTGACAAATAAATGTATCTATGAAAATTATAATTCGATTACCTACCTTCGTGGCCTTGGAGTTTTGTAGGTGTTGAAAATTCACTAAAACAACTACTAATGTATAAGATTAAATTTAAATAGTGCATTCCTGCTTCACCATCGGTCTTATTGTTACGTCATATTCAGTGCTAACAATAAGGCAAAAAAATAATAAGATGCGTTCAGAAACTTCAAATATTAACAATTATGTCGCAAGAGGAAGTTTCGATCAAAGTAACCCCAGTCTACGGTACCAACTTTCACTCCCTCCCCTCTACCGTGTGGCCCACCTAAGATGATCCCTTCAAGTTTCTCCTGAATTGTTGCAGATACTGAGATGCGGTTTTCACTAAAACTTCTATATGTAAGGGGCACATATGGTCATGCATAATATTATTCTATTGCATTTTTTATTGCAGAGATATTGACCCAACTTCGATTTTTAAATGGAATCCTATAGATTTTTTTAGATCATAACAAGCGTGAACAGATGAGTTCATAAATATGCATATCGTCATATGTTACGTAACAAAATTTTCGAGAAATTAAGTTTTAAAGACGCACGCCGACTGCTGGTTTCCGTAATCTGAACGAAAAATTCCGGGTGATATGCGGCGAGGCTATTCCCTTCCGTTGCGTCTTAATTTCTCGAAAATTTTGTTATGTAACATATGGCGATATGTATAGTTATGAACTCGTCTCTTCTCGCTTCTTATGATGAGCAAAAAAAATCTATACGGCTCCATTTAAAAAATCGAAGTTAGGTCAATATCTCTGCAATAAAAAATTCAATAGAATATTATGCATGACTAGGGAACGGATTTTCATGTAAATACATGTTTTAATAGGAACAAGGTACCTGCTTTGAATTTGTTTTCTAGAGTTTTCTAGACATAATTAAACCTTTTTATTTTACATATTTTAGTATAAGTACATATTTTCACATATTTTACCTTTTACACCATTTTTTTTTTTTTAAATATTATTGTAAAAATCAAATAAGAATTTCCCAATAATATTCCGTGAATTTTTATAAATTTAGCAATCTGAATGAATTGAAACCATTTTTATTTACATGTATAAGCAATCACATGCCTCCTGACCTTCGCTCCGACTGACCTTCTGCCTTTGCTTCTCAGAAATTGCGTAGAACGAGCGGATGGTCAACAAGCAGAAGTATAAGCAATCACATGCTTTCTCGTGTTACATTCAACCCACGCGCAACACAATATTAATCGGACAAACATTGTTTAGAATGTCAGTCTTATCGCGCTTCCTGCGCCCCACCTAGATACCTCTCTGCCTCAGAAATGCGAAAATCGGAACCTATGAGTATTAGCTCCCCACTACAACTGGTCATGTATGCACCGGTTCTTCGTTAAACTACAGATTGTACTTTCAAGTATTTTACGTTTCATATAACTATCTTATTGAGTGGTGTGGACTGGTACTAGGCAATGCCAAAAAACCAAGTGACATCCAAAGAGTTAGTGGCTAGATACATCCGCGAGTTTCCTAATGAAACCTTCAGACGTGACTCGAGTATATTGTACTGCGTATTCTGTGAGAAAAAGTTTTCCATCTCCCAACAGTTTCAAGTCACGCAGCGTATCACTACAGCAAAACACAGAGAAAACAAAGAAAATTGAATCTTCAGCAAACATTCCTAACATCTTCACCTGATGTTCAATCAAGTAAGTCAAGTCTTCTTTACCGATTTGTGTCGTGCATTGATTAGAGCCGATATTCCCATTTACAAAGTCAGCGACCCTGAGTTTAAGAGCTTCTTAGAAAAATACACTGACAAACAAATTCCGGATGAATGCACACTCAGAAAAAATTACATGAAAACTATTTATTTGGAAACGTTGACTAAAATTCGAGAGCAAATAAAACTAGTAAGGTCCGGGTTTCAATTGATGAAACTACTGAGGTTCAAGAAAGATATATTGCAAATATTATTGTAGGAAATATGTGCCCCGAATCTCATTCGACACCATTTCTATTAGATTGTGAAGTTTTAGAAAAATGCAGCCACGCTACAATTGCCAGATTTTTCATTTGACTCGATGAGTGCTGTAGCCTATCATGCATGAAAATGTGTTGTTGTTTTTAACCGATGCTGCTGCTCCTTACATGATGAAAGCAGGGAGTGTATTAAAAGTGTTCTACCCAAAGATGATTCATCTTACGTGCGTAGTACATGCTCTTCATCGAGTGGCAGAAACTATTCGACATCAATTTCCTGATGTCGATACTTTGATATCGGCTGTTAAAAAAGTATTTTTGAAAGCAAGCAGAGTTAAAATGTTTAAAGACAGTTATCCTGAACTGAATTTACCTCCATAGTCCGTGATTACAAGATGGGGCACATGGTTAGAAGCAGCTAAATATTATTGTGAAAACTTTGAGCAAATAAAAAATATCCTTTTGAAGTTGGACTCCGAGTCATCTGCGGCACTACAAAAAGCAAAATCTTTGATTTACGGTTCTAGTCTGAGATACAATTTGGCTTTCATTTCTGCAAATGCAATTTTTTTAGTAAATGCTATCGCAAAGCATGAGTCTCAGAACATGCCATTAGCTGCTAGTATTGAAGTTATTAACTAAATTAAAAGACCTAACAGGTGAAAGCACAGAAAAAACGAAAAAGAAATTACAAGATTCGTTGGAGAAAAATCCATGCTGGAAAGACATGCAAATCATTGCCAACATTCTCAGCGGAGGAAAAGACACCTCAACACTGGAACTAGAAATGAATCCAGCGTTCAAATATGCTCCATTTTCTTCTTTAGAAGTGGAACGTTCCTTCAGCCGCTACAAATCTATTTTGAGAGCCGATTGACATTTTCTCTTTGAAAACTTGGAAAATGCATGTTGTATCAAACAATTTTAAACTCTAACTAAAAAACCGGTATGGCTCAATCTATTCGCAGACCGCACGCACGCACATACAACTCCGCATTAAAAATGCAATATCAATGTTAAAACAAAATATGACGAAACTTTTTATTCACATACATGTATTATTAGTTACATAAGAAGCAAATTCAATAAAAAAATTCGAATAATGTGGAAATAAAAAAGCACAGGTTCTGAGAGGCGGTGTTACATATAACGCAAGACAAATTGTGTTACCCAGTCAAGGGTTAAATTAGTGTACCTATTTTAACGATTTAATGTATTCTAGCAATGTATTGTAAAGTAACGTACATTAATTATGTGTGGATTTCTTGTAGTGAGCTGTTGATACTGACATCTGATGAATGTGATTTCTACAACGTGTGTTGTAATTATAAATATCATTATTACATGAAAATATGTACCCACCGTCAAGTAAGTCAGTTTTGTCTAAAATTACAGATTCGAAAATAAATATGCAAGGGAATGACGCGATTCCAAGCTCAATGAAGAGAGTGAGGCTTGTACGAATGTGGATGGGATTTTTTTATTATTCGAAATTTTTTTCTGCAATCGAAAGGTCTGGGTACTACAGGATGAGCTTCCCCAAAATGTTATGCCAAATCTCAGACGAAAATGTACCTGTGCAAAATACACGCAATGAGCTGCATGTAGACTGACAGAATTTGAAAGAAGTCTGAATGAGTAACACAATGAACTTAATTTCGTGTTTAATTCTGTCATATGCACATTCATAATTCATTCATATGCACATATGTTGAGGTTTGACTGAATGAAGAGACACAGAAATTTTGTTACCTTAAAATCAGCTAATTTTATACATTTCATTTTCAATGGAGCATGCGATGGCCTATTTGAAATGCAAAAACACACTGAAACCGTTTCTCTTTCCTTAACTTGTTTAGCTTAATTTGTTGTGTGAAAACCAATTTGAAACTTCTGAAATGGTATTATTTATTGCTCTGTTGTGCAAAGAATATTCGTGTCATCGGCGAAAAGAACTGTTCTTCCATTTTTATTGGGCGAGGGTATTTCGTTTATGCAGAACAGAAAGAGGACATGCTCTAAAATGGAACCTTGCGGGCCTCCATGCTCAATTAAAAAAGCATTGAAAAATAAGTGAATAATATTCGTTTGTGCCAGTATGGTACATCCACTCTTTGAGATCGATGTTTAAGCTACGAGATTATCCAATCTAGGGCAATACCAGGAATTCCACATGAAGGGAATTCTGAGAACAATATTGTCAATAATGTTAAAAGTTTTCGAAAGATATAAAAATATTCTAATACGTAATTAATTTTGTTCCTGTGACGAAGCAACATCTTTAAGAAAAGAAAAATAGCAGTTTCCGTAATTTTCATTTGAATTGAATTTTGATTTTGATTCGTTGCCTTTTTTTTTACAAAGGGGCTTAATATTTGCTGTTTTGAACATTTCTGGAATATTCCTATGCATAAAGAAGCATTGAAAATGTGGGTTAACGGGTGTATAAAGGTAGGTACACAGATTTTTAATAAACAATCCGGAAATTCATCTAAACTAGACGAGTATTTTATACTTTAGTTGACTAATATGACTAATTTCACCGGAAAAAGTTTCGGAAATAAACATGTCGAAAATTTTCTGTGAAGCGTATGATGTTGAATTTTGTCCTTAATCCCTTCAAGAGATCAGCCTTATTTCTAGAAAATTATTGAAGTGATTTGCAACTTTCTCCAGATTACTCCGTCATTATCCTTTAAAATAACATTATCTGCAAAGTATCGAGATGAGGTTTTATGATATTCTACATTGCTTTAGTTTTGTTAGTAGCGTTCAAAATATCCTGATTTTTCATTATTTCTTCCTGCACTATTAACTTCCTTAAAATGCTTTCGTATTTTCAGAAGTAGTCATGGAAACTGGATGATACGTTACGATGTTTAGAAATAATGTAAAGCGTACGCTTGATTTTCCTCGATGTTAAAACTCCTTGAGAGATACACGAATTGCTTTTCTGTCAAATGTATAATTCTCTCTTTTTAGAAGAAAGCCTTCTTTAAAGTGGAAGAAAAAAATTATTGGGGAAAATTTATTTATATTTTTCATTTGTGTCAACAGCAATACAAACAGCATCCCACGATTCCTCCCGCAAGTAGCCCGTAAATAATTTTATGTTAGCTATAATGAAAACTTTGCACAAGCGTGCATTATTTATTGTGTCAGTGCTCATATTATTAGTAATTAAAGAATGTGTGCATCGTGGTCAGTGTACCCTGGATAATTCGTTATTTCATATCCAGTTATGGCTTTGATACTAATAATTACTTTGTATAATAAGCTAATAGGTTTTGTAATATAAATGTTTCCGTGTAGGTACAAGTACTGTAATAACTAAATTAAAAGAATGAAGTAAATTGATAAACTACTGTTTTTGGCGAGTTTCGCGCAGAAAATCAATATTGAAATCTCCACATACAACAATGGATTTAAAAGAACGATTACTAATTTTGTTTAGAGTTATCTCTATAATTTCTAAGAAGCTGAAATAATCTACATCTCGCTTTGTTGGAGGCGTGTAAATGCAAAGAAAGATAATTTTGGGCGTAGTAAGATGTACGACTGTTATTTCAAACGCTTTTTCATATAAACTCAATTTTGACAAGAAGGTCGAATCAATGCTGAGGTTGCGAATTGCATATAGAACTCTCTTTCACGATACGCAATTCTTTTGCAATTTTTTTCATTGAATCACTTTTTTCCATATGCTAAAAATCACCTGTCGTTCAGTCTCAATAGTGTGTTTTGCACGACCGATCGTTCAATAAAATACCCAATGCAAAGAAACCACGTGCACATCATGCGATAACAAACAATTCAAAGAGAATCGAAATCATTCGAAAAACTATTATTACATTACACATTTTTACAGTGTCTCTATAATTATGACTGATAAAATTCCTACCTTAGAACCTTGTTCCTACTCTGCCTAGCTGGAAATGTGGTTCACTGTCTGCTGTCTTGTGCTGATAGCTAAGGTTACCATCTTTGTTAATATACGAGCCCTAGTGGTGGCTCTGTTTTACTGACCGCCACTTTACATACACGGTTCCATAGTTACATACACTGGGCATGAGGGATGGGAAGGTACACCTGCACACAAACTGTTTCAAGGTCGGTCTGAAAAGACAGATTCGCAGAAAAAAAAAACGAATCGTGAACCAAAGTAGCAACTCCGCTATGAGCACGGAGGCCGTTATCGACATCAACCATACATGTGGTAAAACCGCCAAGGGATTGGGGCGCTGTGTAACAAGATGAGTCTCCGGTAAACAAAATATTGAAGGCGTATAACGGGAGAAGAGTGGTCCCGTCGCGTCGGGAGAAAAATCCGTTAGGATTCCAGGATGAGTTCCACAGTTAAGACTTTAAGAGGTAGATAATAGTATCTTTTCTTTTCCTTTTTCCGTTTCCGCCGCTGCTGCTCCAAGGGTCGAGTGTCCTCCCAAGCTACAGTTTCCTCCAAGGCAGACTCGTGAGCACTGCTCAACAGGCTACGTGATCGCTCAGGAGATGGTGTAGATGGTCGGAGCTTGGAAGATCGGTGATTTTGAAACGTGTTCGCACCAGATAGCCGAGTGACATCAACCTTTATGCGGGGATGAAAAGTGGATGCTTGGTTCGACTTGGTCTAAGTTTTTTTGTTTTTTTTAAATTTTGAACGTAATTATTTTCCCGCTTTGCAAAGGCAATGTCTCCTCAGGAAAGTCAACACGAGACACCTGGCAACTGAAGTGAGCAACTGGGAGAGTAGCAGGTGAAGTCTTGTTGCTTTCACCTTCTTTGTAAGAGCACAGGAAAACGAACGAGTGAGATCCACTGGGTTCATCATAGAGATGGGCTTTTCTTCAATAACTGATATCTGAAGAGCAGTTGGCGTCGGAAGAACAACAGTTATCAATAACATGTTCATGAACATGGCCGACTGCTAAGAACTGGCTATGAGTTAAAGCAGTTGTGGCAACCGCAGAACTAATAACGTTGGTAGTTCCTTTGGCTTGTGCAGTACCCTACAGAGGCTGTTGCACGTTTGCTGTTCTTTTTTCAAACTATTTCCAAATTGAAAATTCACATGCCGCTTCTGAAATTGGGATGCACTTGTGTGTTTCCTAGCTTAGATATTTTTCTTCATTAATAAGAATTCTGACTATTTATTAAAAAATCTTTTGTTTCTTGTGCATTATCTCTGCTTGAGAAACCAATTAATTTATATCTGGGATCTAAAATAGTACAAAGAGCAAGTGGCATTGCTGTCATGATGTGACCCAGTCTCTCAGCAATTCCATCTAATAAATTTTGTGTTACATTCAGTGAAACTGCTGAAACTTCTTCAGTGATCTTGTGATATTTTTACAAATTGAGGTTTATTTATTTTTTTATTTTATTTTACGTCAAAAACAGTTAAAAACTGCGTATGACGTGCTATGGGGAAAAGTGAATTGTGTGCACATTTTCAAAATTCTGTGATCCCTACACTAAGTCATATACTACTTAAATTTTGAGTTTTTGAATGGGAGAAAAAAACAACAAAAAAACTCCCATGTAATAAAATCTATTTTCATAAATAAGCAAAAAATTTTGAATTTTTGAAAGGGAGAAAAAAAAGAATCAAAAAACTCCCATGTAATAAACTCTATTTTCAAGGATAAATAAGCAATAAATTTTGGCTCTTATTACTTCCTGCCGCGACAACATCGAAACGATAATTTGAATAATTGTATTTCCCACTGAATTCTAGAAGACGTGCACAGAAAATGAAGTTACATTTATGTCCAGAAGCAAAACAAGGGGCCATCTCAGCATTTGCTCAATGGATCAGGGAAACTGGACGAAAAACCTGATCGAGATGGGGTCATTGACCCGGAAGCTGTAGTACAATAGTTGTTACAGGTTGTTTATACTCATTTATACAGTCCAAATGGTAAATAATGCATTATGTATCATTGTTAAAATTAATGTTACTTTTCTTGTGATGCTCAGTATAGTCTACAGTATACAGTATTGTATAGAAACAGTTATGCAGCAGAAAAGATTTCACTTGGGATTTAAACTTTTCTATTGAAGTTAATCGTTTAATGTCATCTGGCAAAGTGTTGTAAAATAATGTACATGTATTGTATGTGAATTTTTTGTAATGAGCTGTTGATACTGTCACCTGATGAATATGATTTCTACGTCGAGTGTTATAGTAATAGACTTCGGCATTTTCTGAAAAAATATTCCCGCCCTTGAGCAAGTCATTGTTTTTTACAAAAACCACTGATTCGTAAATAGAAAGACACGGTAATGGTAGAATTCCTAGATTAATGAAGAGAGGCTTACATGAATCACGTGGGAGGGATTTGGTTATTATTCGTACAATTCGTTTTTGTAATCTAAAAGTCTGGGAGCTATAAGATGTATTTCCCCAGAATATTATGCCATATCTCAGGCGGGAATGAACATTCGCGAAGTATACACAACGAGCAGTATGAAGGCTGACTGAATTTGCAAGAATTCTGAACGCGTAGAATAATGAACTTAATTTTGTGTTCAATTAATTTAAATGGACGTTCCATTTAAGGTTTGACTGAATTGAGAGACCTAAAAATGTTGTTGCCTTAACATCAGTCAGTGGTACACTGTTCATTTTCAACGGAGCACAGAATTGTTTATTTGAAATGGAAAACTGCATTAAAACCGTTTTCTTTGCGTTTACTATTAATTTATTTCGGAACCAATTTGAAACATCTTATATTGTACTATTTACGGTTTCTTTATTGCACAGGATGTTCGTATCATCCGCAAAGAGAACCGTTCTTCCGTTTCGAATCGTCGAGGGCATATCATTTACGTAAAGTAGGAACAGAATAGGGCCTAAAATCGATCCTTGAGGAACTCCACATGCAACGGGCAAAGAGTCGGAAAGGTGCGTACGTAATGTTCCATCATTCCAGTAAGGTATTTCAACTCTCTGAGATCGTTGTTTAAGGTACGAACATAACCAATCTAGAGCAATACCACGAATTCCATATGAAGGTAATTTGGAAAGTAAAATGTTATGATCAATGACGTCAAAAGCTTTTAAGAGATCTAAAAATAATCCAATAGGTGCCTCGTTTTGATCCAATGATGAGGCGACATCTTTAAGAAAAGAAAAGAAAAGAAAAGAAGAGAAGAAAAGATAAGAAAGTCAAAACATTAGTCAGAATAATTACTTCACTTACTGTCATATATTTTTCACCACTAATTTTTTTTGTAATCTCATCAAAGGGTTTGAGAATAATACATAATTCACCACAAATTGCCCAATCCTCTTCTGTCAATACAGGTAAGTTCTTATTGAGAAGGGCTGCAGTGACTTTAATGTTGTCCTCTAATTGTACAAAGCGCTGCAACATATACTATGTTGAATTCCACCTCGTGGCCACATCCTGTATAATTATTTTGTTGTTTGGATGCCAGAGCATTTTTGATAATTAATTACTTTTTCATTTGCTACAGAACTTCTTTTAAAATGTGTGAAATTTTTTTAACTTTCTCATGGATATCTTTTATTTGTTTCAGCGAATCTTGAACATTTAAATTTAAAGTGTGTGCATAACAATGATGTTTTTAGAAAACTCAAAACTTTTCAGTGGAAAAGAGCTTGAAATTTCGCATTTATAGCAACGCTTTAACGCCATTTCCTAAAGAACTGCCCCAAATTTTTCAATAATAATAGCTATTTAGGACGGAGTTTTACTCTTCTTTAATATTCTTAATGTAATATTCCAGTTCTACTGTTAGGAAACTGAAATATTGAGAAAATTTCAAAATAATATACTTCGGGCGGCGACAGATGGCAGCTGGAAAGACGATGAGTCAAGACAGAAGAGCTAGCCCACACCAATAGAAATTTGAAAACTAACAAGTATGAGGAAGCCTGTGTCATTCTGTTGCACCACCAGGGTGCTTTTTGGAATTCAAGGCTTTTCCCCGGTTTTCCAGGTCTGAGAATATAAATTTTCCAGGTTCTGCTCCACACAAATAACACTTCTTTCTTCTGCCGGAAAGTCGATCTCGGGGATGATGCCAACGCAGGATTTGAGTACCATATTCCTTAGTTCTGTTTCGGAAAATGTCAGTCCTACCATGAATAATATTTTCAACACGCAAGTAGGAATATTTTTTCAAACTGGATATTCTGCTATCAATAATAGGCTAACTAATCAGTGTTCACAAAGTTAAGAGGATAACTGTAGATTACATATTTAAATGTTAAATATTTTCGAACTTTCCGACTAGACCTTCATATATTAAAATAGGACTGTATCCAAACATTTAATGAATCCACATGACTCTAGCTGTGATCTCAAATGAAAACAATAATATGAAGACCGTTGATATGATAGATAAGTGACCAATAATATGATGACATTGACCGTTTAAGCAGTTTCTCCATATGTTAATTGTAAGCACTAATTTAGTAACGTGTATCTACGAAGGGGGGCAGGTGACATGGGTCTGGCGGGGGTTTACCTAGGCCCACCATTAAAACAGTGAACACCAGTAATGCCCTCCTGTAAGGGGAATGCCAGATTTGGGTCAAACGTCAGCCAGTCCTGCTCTCTCCTCCCCGCGGCGGCCCCTGGGTGCTCTCTAAGGTGAGAGCTTGGAGAGCAGGGCGAGTCTCCGGCGCCTGAAAACGGGAGCATTGAGGTAGAGAAGGAAACCCTGCCAGAAAACCAACCTGCTGCCTTGCAGGGAGGAGATGGTTCTCCAAAGGCTAGGGGAGAAAACTCTGAACAAAATCACGCAGGCCCAGAGGCAGAAAGGGGACATCCCCACTGGGCAAAGTGACGCAGGGCCAATCACCCACTCACCTCTTATAGCAGATTCAGAGAACTTCAATAGCCTCGGACAAGAAAGACAACTTAGACGACCACGCAAGGAATTGGACATGAATATTGGCATATGGAATATTACATCAATAACAAATTGAGAGAGTGGACATACAATTAAAGGAAAGAGTGGCATTGGTGAGTATATATGCAACACCGGAAGATAAAAATACAATAGAAAAGGAAATATTTTATTCCGAACTTCAGAGAGTAATAGATCAAACAAAAGGGATGAATGACCATGTGGTGATAATGGATGACTGAAATGCCCGAATATATAGGACTGGATGTGCGGAAAGGAAAGGGTAGTATCGGGAAATATGGAGTGGAGAAAACAAGGAATGATAAATAGCGGATGTTAGAATGTTGTATAGATAATCAATTGTTGATAGGAAATACCTACTTCCCACACACAAATACACCTTTGAAACAAGAAGAAACCAGATGATAGTTAAAAGTATGATTGATTTCTTTACATCTCTCATTCTCTCAACGGAGTAATTTCGATATGCAGTAATAGGTATTCGGGTGTATAGAAGTGCAGAATTAAGCACAGAACATATATTGGTGATGAAAACCCGTATTAAAAATCCACCTAGAGAACGATTTAAGAAATGTTTTAAAATTAAAAGTGAAAAATTGAGAATGGAGGAAAATAAAATATATGAACAAGCAGTTAAGGAGGTTGTCACATTATGTCAAAAATAAGATTAAACTTCACAACTGAAATTTATCACAAGATTATATGTTTCTACATGCTTTCCCAAAATATGAAGTAATTCTACCGTATAGTTTTAAAGATAATCACATTTGAAAACTTGCGTTTTAACACGCAAAGTATAGGAAAATGATCTCGTCCGACCGTAAATAATTCAATTTGAAACACATCTACATAAGATTACACGAGGGAAAAATATTACAAATGTAGATTAAACCTTTCTAAAGAGAAAGAATAGAAATGAAAAGATTTTACCGTGTAGTTTGGACAAAAGCACAAAAAGAAAATAACATCTGTCATCAGTTTTTCGTAAGAACAAAAAAGTGCGGCAACGTTGCATGACGTACCACTCGGCGGGAATTTTAAATATTGCCTAGCTGAGGCTGGTTTGTAGGCATTGCTTTGTGAGTTGGCATGCGTATACGGGGTCATTCATGACGAATGATGATAAAATGTTATTTGCGAGTTGTTTAGCGAGTTCTTCAACGTGCACGATGCGGCGACCATCAAGAGGAAACATGTCTTCGCCTGTACCGTTTTCTTCTCCGTTTCTTCGCTTCGCGGCTACAGACAAATTTGTTTTCCACGATAACTTACGTTTCGTAACAAATCGCCCTTTAAATCTCAACTGTTCGAACATGATTTTCAGGTTATAAGACCTACAAACACAACTCAGCTCTACTCAATCACATGCTGTTCTGTACGTTCTGGACCTTCCCGAAAACGTAAACCATTGGTACCAATAAAATAAATATAAAGCGTTGCCAAGTTTATTGCCTGAAAGTTATCAGTTCTCTGAAGGAGTTAATTGCGATCTAAAGGTATTATTCTTGAAAGAAAACATTTACATAATACGTAAGAAATGTCCTACTTATAAGATAACTGGAATTTGAAGAGAAATGCAGACATACATAAACGTTTATTACTCAAGTATTTTCAGTATTTCATGTTGGTATTTGGAGTCAAATTTGCTTCTTAGCTTGAGTTTGTAAAATAATTAACACTTTTTAATACATCATTTAAAAAATATTCGTTTACCAATCGTCGCGAAATACAGAAATAATATACTTGATACTCGTTCTTCATTTTTTAACAAGCACGTTCCAAAATTACAACTTTTCGTGCGGCTGACTAGAGAGTAACGTGACAACCTCCTTAAAGAAAGACTGAAAACGAAACAGGAAGAGGTTAGGGAAGGAATCAAGGAAGAATGGAAGAAACTGAAGGAAACGATGCTAGAAGCAGCGATAGAAAAATGTGGTAGGAAGAGAGTAAATACGCGTTTTAAAAGAACAAGATGGTGGAACTAGGTGGTGAAGAAATAGGTAAAGAAGAAAACGAAAGCGTACGCCGCATATATGGTTTCAAGCACGCAAGAAGATTGGCAAAAGTAAGTAAAAAGAGCAAAACTAGAAGTGAAAAAGGCAAAGGCGGAAATGCTTGCTACAGAATTGGAGGAAAAGTACCATAAGAACAAGAAAGACTTGGCAGGTGGACTAAGAGGTAAACATAAGAAAACTGTCAAAGCATAAGGGATCCAAATAACAACTTAAAGAGATAACAGACAGAGGTACTAGAAACCTGGAGGAATTATTATGAAAACAACTTTAATGATAATAACGGGACAGCCACTGGTGACTGGAGGGAAAAGAAAGGCAATAACCTGGTATGAGAGACACCAGGGGAGAGAAGCAGAAGTGAAGGAGGATTCCATAACGGAAAGAGATGTAGAAGAGGCAATGAGAAGAATTCAAGTTGAAAAGGCAGCTGGTCCAGACGTAATATCACCAGAAATGATAAAGTATATTGGGAAAACGGGAAGGACATGGATAAAAGCATTATGTCAACAGATATGGAGTGAAGAAAGAATACCGCGAGAATGGGAAGAAAATATAATAGTACCTCTACATAAAAAGGGGAGCACTGTCAACTTGAAAATTACAGGGCGATTTGTTTGTCATCCTACATAAGTAAATTGTACACCAGTATAGTGGAAGTAAAATTGAGGACGAAAGTAGAAGATATGCACAGCTTTCATAGATTTAAAGCGAGCATTTGATATAGTACCAAGGAAAGAACTATGGGATGCACTGGAGAAATCAAAAGTTTCAAGCAAAATGATGAGGGTAATTAAAAGCATTAATAAAAATGTGTATGGTACTGTAAGGCTGGATGGACAACTGAGTGGGAAATTTAGAAAGGGCAAAGGAAATCAACAGGGAGATTCATTGAGCCCTCTACTACTTTATGGAACAAGTTATTAAACAAACCAAAATGTATAATAAAAATGTAAAATTGTAAATTGGGAAATGAGATCTATATAGATACTGAAGCATTGGTGTATGCGGACGATATTTTATTGCTCGCCAAAAACCCGAGAGAGCTGCAAGAGATGGTAATTGAGTGGGGATATGTACTGGAGGATAGGGATATGAAGATAAACATCAATAAGAGCAAGGTAATGTGTCTAGGCAAAGAATAGGAAGAAATGAACATCAAGTGGAGAGAGGAAAGCAAGTAACAAGCTATGAGTATCTAGGAACAATAATTTCAGAAAACGGAAAATACGAGGAAGAATAATTATATAATAGAGTGAAGAAAGCAAACTCTGTGTATTATCAAATAAATAAGAAACTAAGAACGAATATACTCACTAAAACAAAACTCCAAATTTATAATACCGTATAGGGATATAACAACATGTATATATAGAACTGAAAGCATGCCACATAATACGAATACAAAGTAGAGTGGAAAAAATTTGGAAGGGAAAAAAAAGAATAAGAAATAATACAATCAGAAAGGACCTAAATGTTACCCCGATTATTAAAGAAATGGAAAACAAAGCTCTGAAGTGGTACGGACATGTTATTAGTATGGCAGAGGATAGAAAGCCGAAACAAATTATCGAAGCTAGGCCAGATGGAAAGAGACCACCTGGAAGACCAAGAATAGGAAGCATATGTACAGGATATATGCCAAAGGAGGGAAGCTGCACTAGGAGACGTAAAGCGCAAGGTACAAGACAAAAAACGAGTAGGTTAAATGGCTAACCCGACGCTGAGAGGCATCAGGGGAAGAAAAATAAGTATCTATGAATCTGTAATATTTGTCAAACTGACTTACTTAACGGTGGGAACGTATTTTTATGCAATACTGATATTTATATTTACAATACACGTCGTAGAAATAACGTTCATCAAGTATCAGTATCAACAACTCACTACAAGAAATCCACATACAATACATGTACGTTACTTTACAGCGCATTGCCAGATGACATTAAACAATTAAAGTTGGTACCCAAATTTAAGTTAACAGTAAAATATTTTCTGCTGCATTACTGTTTCTATACAATTAGAGACTATACTGATCATCAACAAGAAAAATCTTTATTTTAACAAAACAATGATATATAATAGATGAGTTAACGTTTGTATTGTATAATTTCTTAAAAAAAGATTTAATATGCCTGTAATAAATAATGTACTTCAGCTTCCGGGTTAATAACACCCACCTCCATCAGGTTTTTGTCCACTTTCCCCGATCCATTGAGCAAATGCTGAGACGGCCCATTGTTTTACTTCTGGACTTAAGGCTAAATGTACAGACACTAGTTCAATTTGTCGCCACAACCTGGCAGCACCAAAATAAGCAAAATTTACAAGACCAATAACGTCTGAAGAAATGGTCCGATTTTCGACCTGTAAACGGCATTGGACGCCTCTTTAAAATAGAATTTACGCTACGAAGCCGTGTTTTCAAAAAAGATTTCCAATTGTTTTTTAATTTTCTCATAGTTTCGGGAAGAAATTTAAAAAATGTGGGCTTATAGCATGATGACATGCTTCCTGAATCCAACGCCGAGTCAATCATGCAAATCGGATGAATAGGAGCGGCGTAAAGTGAAATTTGAAAAACACCTTCCCCCTCCACCGCACCCCACCGTTTCGTCACCCGACCCTTGTGGGCTCTCCCTCTACGCAGCCGAACGGCCAAACCCGGCGGCCTGCGGCGCGAAAGGAGGCCGCACTTTTAGGTAGGCAAGCCAGGCAGTCGGTTTATGTTTTCGTCCCTTTCAATCTCAATATATGTTTCTCCACATGTCAAACTAGTAATGCTGTAACACAACCAAACGGTCTCGTATCATCTGTAATAGTCGTATTTTGTAGGTATATATCTCGTTCACATATTTCCGTCTTCCTTCGAATACCATCGAAAAATTATTTGAGTTTCAAATTTGAGTCTCAAATAATTTTTCGATGGTATTCGAAGCAAGACGGAAATATGTGAACGAGATGTATACCTACAAAATACGACTATTACAAGTGATACGAGACCGTTTGGTTGTGTTACAGCATCACTAGTTCGATAAGTGGAGAAAAATATATTGAGATTGAAAGGGACGAAAGCATAAACCGACTGGCGACGACTGCCTGCCTAAAAGTTCGGATCCGGGAGTGGTAGCTCAGTGCATCAACTGATGTCACTGCAGCGCCTCTGACCGGGAGGTTCTAGGTTCGAGTCCTGATGGCGGCAGGATTTTCGACACTAGCTTCTCAGCTAGGTCGAATTCAGTCGCTGTCAGGAGGAAAATTCTAGCGGCCGGCTGCTCTGATCGGTAGTTTTCCGTGGTCTCACCTGGCGAATGCCGGAGCAGTACCCTACCAAACGGGCCACGGACCGCGCGCGATCTTTCCCTCATCTTCCTTGTCCTATCCTCTCGCCGTACACACACACACACATACACTAACATGCACTACACTACCACATATTCCGGGAGACCGGTCGAGAGCTTAGAGCTTGTCCCGGCTGGGGCGGTGCCTCGCTGGTGGGAGAGTGGTTAGGGTGAAACCCCACTAGCCGACGGTAGGTCGGCGCCGGATCTCGCCAGCGGGGAAAGATCACCGCGCATATCCCGAGAAAAAACATGCACTACACTAACGGGACTAATGACCAAAGCAGTTGACGTGCCCGGAAACACGAAAAAATCAAATCAAATCACCCAAAAGTTCGGCCTCCTTTCGGGCCGCAGGCCGCCGGGTTTGGCGGTTCGGCTGCGCTGAGAGAGGGCCCACAAGGGTCGGGTGACACAACGGTGTGGAGCGGTGAAGGGGGGGACGTGTTATCCAAATTTCACTTTACACCGCTCCTATTCATCGGATTTGCATGAATGACACGGCGTTGGATTCAGGAAGCACGTCGTCATCGCGCTATAAGCCTACATTGTTTAATTTCTTCCCGAAACTATGAGAAAATTTAAAAACATTGGAAATCTTTTTTGAAAAAAAAAGGCTTCGTAGCGTAAATTCTATTTTAAAAAGGCGTCCAATGCCCTTTACAGATCGGAAATCGGACCATTTCTTCAGACGTTATCGGTCTAATAAATTCCCTATGAAAGTGCTGCGATCTATCGATTTTTTCTGTAAGTATTTTTCGGTACATTTAGCCTTAAATGCTTCACTATGCGCACGTTTTGTTGAGGTCTCCTTTCGCTTGTTGTGGTAGCAGTAGAGCCGAGGGTGAGTTACTACATTGTTAGCAATGTAGAAAAATTATATCTGCAGTTCGTTTAACGTTGCAAATAGTTTTTCTATAACTCGGGAACGAAAATGTCTAGTTTTTCAAATGTTGACAATCTCCCGCTCTTCTAAATTTTATTATTATTATTATTATTATTATTATTGTTTTAACTTTCAACTCTTTATCGTTAGAACGTTGGGATGGGATTCGGGTACTCAAGAAAACGTGGGCAAATATTCTTCTCTCCCATACGTCATATACAATACTGTTGTTTTACCAAATAAATCAAATCAAATGTGACAACAATAAACAAGAAAAAATTTCAATTGATTTTTATGTGCTCACAAAACACTAGTTTAACATTATCGGCCTTTTTACGTCTTACCAATGTCGTTTTGCTGCTTATTATCAAAATATTCCTTAAATTTTGACCGACAGGTACACCCTGCCATCGATGACTGGAACTCCTGTTGTGAGGTTAGAGTGCATCAAAGACCTGCAATGTGTTTCGTTGACTTTGTTATTTTATTATGTTGCTCTTAAAGTGGCACATGTGTGACATACGCGCACGTTTCCTTGAGCCCTGGATTACTTACTTTCACTTCTTTACTAACATTAGTTGAATTATCGGTCTGATAATCAGAAATGTTCACGACCGTACAATAGAAACTATTTTGCATAAAAAACCAGCTACAGATTTATATTAGAGTCTGTCGTCAAAATAACCAACACCAAATACTCTCGCATCTAGCGATATAAGGGCTCATGAAATCGCACGCGGATTTTCAGAAAAGCTTCAAACATTGTTTACAATTATGTTCCTTTTCATAATGCATTAAATTACAAGGTGTAGATAAATAAGAGAAGTATATTAACGCTGTTAATAAAGAAAGAAAACTACGTAATTAGGGCGCTGGACGGAGCCTAGCGCGCGAGTAGGCCTACTTGTGCTACTGTGCGAATGCATGACCGCGCGAGTGACGAGAGTGACGAAATGTTAACAAGGGAGATACTTTTGATACTTAACTTTTTGCTAGTTCAAAAAAGTATGGCATCCAGAACAAGCAATTGCACAAAAACTAATTTTTATTACTTCTGGATGAGCCAGTCTTAGGTCGTAACAAGATGCAGAATGTCGAAGACACTGAAGATTTTAGAAGAAATAGCACCGCGTCTAGAATATCGTTCAAATAGCAATAAGCCTCCAACACCCACGCACACTTGATAGCTTTAAGCTTTTGTGCTAAAGGACATTTTGATCGTGGTCTGCGATTGGAATGGAATTCTGACATCCGCTGGATACTCTATGTTGCACCTACACATGCGGCAGTGTTTGATATTGTGTGATACGCCAATCAAGAACTAGGCAATCCTAAAGCATAAATGTGGAACTTCTCATAAATATTTCGATTTTCACTCGCCATTATCATGTACTAAGTTGAATCAAACACTTTACTGAATACGATGCCATATGTGAATTTGTGCTTAATTTTGGGAATAAATATGAAAATAACGAAACATCCAGGTTTTCAAATCAAATTCCCGTTTTTTCGGTTATTTCAGATTTTTTCAAATTCACCCTTTTCCCAGGGTTCCAGGTTTTTATTTATTTACGTCAAAAACAGTTAAAAACTGTATATGATGTGCTATGGGGAAAAGTGAACACTACACATTTTCAAAATTCTGTGATCCCTACGCTAAGCCATATACTACTTGAATTTTGAATACAGGGAGGGATAAAGAAAACCGTTCCGATGTAATAAAATATATTTCCAAGGATAAATCAGCTATAAATTTTTGGCTCTTATCCATCATGTCCTTCGTCAAGGAATGCCTCAACAACATGGAAACGATAACTTAACTAAATTTCCCACTGAATTCTAGAAGACGTGCACAGATAATGAAGTTACATTTATCAAACTTCGCTGGCTACCCTGAGATTCATATATATTACATCTTACTTACTCGTATACGTACATATACACGGAGTTATATACGTAGTATAGAGAAAGTTATGTAATGCTGCGCGAAAAAACCGCAGATTTTCGGCAGAAGAAAATTATTGTCGGACCCTTGTAACGAAGAAGTGTAAAATTAAGATAAAATCCAACTGCTAAATTAAGATAAAATCCTTTAACACGTGTCAGAATCCCTGTTTTCTGCGTCCTTGATACCAAAAAACCAATTGACGGCACAACGTCCGTCCGTAAACACCACTACCACCATACATAGAATAAAAACACCCTAAACCATACATAGAATTTCTTCCCAATTAAAGAAACCCCCGTCCATCGGGCTCGAGTCGGAGCTTCTCGAAACTCCATCGGGCTCGAGTCGAAGCTTTGACTGTTTAAAAACATTCTTTAAAATTTATGAAGCCCCTGGGATTATCAAAATTTTCTCAGAAACTGATCCAATTTTTTTCTTTAAATTTCTTGTAACAATAGAGCAAAATACACTTGTAAAGGTGACATAGGTAAAATGTTCACGGTTAACTACGAATTTATGAAAACTGCAAAAGTTTGAATTTGTTTGACCTGCAAAAGGTTGAAAGGTTTGAACGTCCAGTGAATATTAAGAAAATAGTGGAAATTAAGGAAATGACTATTTAAGCTCTTCAGATAGTTCAAGTGCCTGCGAAATGAACGTAGAGGAGATAAACAAAATTTTAATTGCAATAGCAGAAACCTCCTTCAAGAAAAGAAAATTGCAGCAAAAACGGTATCCTTACGAGAAATTTCAAAAAGTACAATGTTCTGTCGCAATATTTCACATTGAAGATCCTTCGACGTCCACTGAAAAATCAGATAATAAAAATATTATTAAGAAACTGATAGATTCCGTTCACTCAACAGATGACAAGACGTTGAAAATTCAAATTTTGAAAGTTGGACATACAATAAATTAAACGACACATTGCAGCAACTGAACACATGATAAAAGGGCTAAAAGTTGGCTGAAGAAAATGTAACTTTGCCCACACCTGAAAGCAAATTCGTTAAGGCATTAGAAATGTGCAGTTTGACGAAAGTTCAGGAATTCTAAGGGAAATGAGTACATATATTTGAAGTGAGTTAAGAGCGACCAGCAAACTTCAAAATACGAGTCAAAACGTGAGTCAAGAATCGGTCATTTAATAACTAAATACAATCGTGAAGTTGCACGTCCTACTGCTTTATCCAAAGAATCCGACGGCCAGTAACGCAAGAAAGGCGTCTGTTGCAGGAATCTACTACGCACTGGTTCGTAAAAAAATTAATATTTTTTTAAGATACTAAGATCTCACATTGATTTTTTCTGGAATTGTCAACAATACTCTAGTGTGTATATTGTAATGGGACAGTCGCCCATGTATGGCAGCGACGAATTAAAATTAATATGAAATTATATTTTCAAACGCCTGTTGAAGCGCGTAGCGGAGGCTCGCCGCAAGAGCGGCAGGAATAGGTACATTTTTCCCGTTACTTGGCGTCGCCGACGCAGGCAACCGGAGCCCTCCTTTGTCTCGAGTCTGGTGAAGGGGCGCGCCCGTGACGTCGATGGGATTTCCACCCTCCGCGCAGAGCGTTGGCGAATTCGTGACGTGAAACGAATTCCGGTAACGGCGCTACTTCGAAACTCCAAACTGCCAAGTCGACACTACCACGATTGGCCGCTCCGTGTCGCGTGATGTCGCGGGCCAATGAGTGCGAACGTCGCGTGGACGCGGTCATGTGACCTCATGGAGCTAGAGAGCTCCGAAGACGGGACGTGACGGCCCTTCTGTATCGAGCAGCGGTAGCGAACAGACGTCTTCTGTCCTGAGCAGCGTAGGCGAGCACGTCGAAAGAACTGCCTCGGGTAAGCGCATATGCCTCACCGACTAGGGCCGTTGTAAGTCGAGGCTCCTAAAGGTGGTAGAAACCGAGCCGCCTTCATCGCGCCGCTGTATGCCGCTAAGCTAGGCCAAGTTTTTGGGCCACGCGTCGCATATCGCGAGCATTCAACTGATCCGCCGCTCAGCCACGGACGGGCGACGACCGAAGGACAGGCAACGACCGTGACCAGACCGGGCCACCGCTCGCACCGCCGCTGCCGACATCGCCTGGCGCCCATTCAGACGCCAGCACCCCGCGCCGATCGGTGACCAGACCGAACCGCCGCTATCTTCAGCGCCACCCCACGCCGCCGCTTCGGGTGGACGGCCCGAGGCGCCGCCTGAGCTGCCGGCATCGACCCCGACTTCCGGCTCTACCTGGACGAGAACCCGGCCGAGCCGCCGAGCGCCACCTCGCCAGCGCCGGGACAATGGCCCGCGCCCGCACTGGACTGTAGATGAGGCGAGTGAGGAGCGAATGACGCCCGATGTAAACTACATGTACGTTAACTTAAGTTTCTTTTTGTTTTTGTTTGTATCTGTCCTCACCGGACGGAGTTTTAACGGTATTAAATTTCAGTTCATGAGAGAGCAATCTTCTTATTGCGAGACGCATACCAATGCCCACGTCACGCATGTTCCCGTTTAGTCTTTCAGGGTATTTTATGGGTGTAGCCGGGCAAGCTTTATCCATCTGCAGCGCCAGGAGAAGGTAAGTTGAGGTCACCCTGAGAGCACCCACGGCGGCGGGTGTTATAATATAAATATTTAAAAAAATTCGTTCGTCGAATTTACAAAAATACTGAATTTTCCAACTTATTTTTTAAATTAACATTCAATAAATTAAATATTTTGCAAAATCTCAAAAATTAACCATCTTTTTCATTCGTTTCAAGTTTCGAATGGAAAATGAACTGAGTTTTTATAATCAGTGTATTCAAGAATGTCATATTTTTTAAGTTAGTGATGCGCGTCATTCTCAGCAAATTTCATTATGCAATAATTCAGAAAATAAAGTTACAAAAAAATAAAAATACCCGTGTTTACTTATTTGATCCATATAATAAATAGAAAAAATAGAGAATAGTTCAAAATAAAGTCAAACTTTGGTTCTATTTGTGCGATTTGTGTGGAATGGCTCATGTGCATTTTTTAATACGTGGAATGGCTCATGTGCATTTTTGAAAACTTTTAGTAGTTTTCGCGCAATATTGCATGCAATTTGTACAAATTGTACAAATTACAAAAACAAGATTTTCACGAAAACGGCTCCAAATTAATTCTATAAACTTGCCAACGAACAAACTCGACAACTCAACAGTTTTCAGTGAAAATGAGCTCAAAATTCCGCACTTTCAGAAACGCTCAAACACCATTTTGTCAAAAACGGGTCCACATTATTTCTTCAAACTTTTCGTTCCGATAGTGCTAAGTGCATTGTTTAAGATGGCCTGAAAATAATTTTGCTACATTCGTTTGGTTTTCCAAAAATTACACAAATGTAATTTTTTTATATATTCTTTGATGCCTGATGCATTGATGATGCCTTTAATATGCACATTTCCAGAAATTTGTATACATGATAGCATTTGTTAGCAGCGCTTCAAATAACTTCCAATAATTTTTACGAAAAATCACTAGTTTTCTGTGAAAAATAAAAAAAAATGCATCAAATTTCTCTTAAACGCCATTTTCGTAAAAATAGCTCCACGTTTTGAACGAAAATTTCCATATAGGATGAGGTTTTACTCGTCTATCTCCTTAATGTTTCGTTTCTGCCATTAAGAAACCGAAAAATTGAGGAAATGTGAAAACGTGTTGGGGCAGCGATGAATGGCAGCTGCGAAGAGGATAGGGCAAGACCGAAAATCTAGACACGGCAAAAAAAGTAGGGATAGTTCTAAATGCACTCTATATGCACGGCATAAACGCCATATTGCACTATTCTTTGCTGTTGTTGTTTTTTCAACACATTACAAAAATGTAATTTTTTGACTAGTCTCTCACGTCGTTATTCACATGAGCGGAAATTTGTTTAAATTTTTGTATTTAGCAGTACGTATACTTTAAATAATGTCATATAAAGTTTCTCGAAAACTAAGCAGTTTTCTGTTAAAATGAGCTAAAAATTCCACATGTTCAAAAACGCTCAAATGCTATTTTCTCAAAAATTGCTCCAAAATTTTTCTTCAAACTTTTCCGACAGATAGTGCTAATTGCACTGTTTAATGTGATGTAAAGTTCATTTTTCTTCAAAATTACACAAATGTATTTTTTTAAATATCTCTCGCGCCGTTATTATGCACATTTCCAGCGATTTATAATCACCATTTCATTTGTGAGTTAATGACTTTCATTGAGGTTATCGAAAACTCAACAATTTTCTATGAAAAGGAGCTTTAAATTTCGCATTTACAGCAACGCCATTTTCTTAAAATACGGCTCCAAATTTGTCAATGAAAATTGCCATTTATGACGTGGTTTTACTCTGCTTTAATATTCTTAATGTAATGTTTCGGTTCCACTATTAGAAAACCTGAAAATTGAGAAAACGTCAAAATAATGTACTTTGAACGGCAATAGATTACAGCTGGCAAGAGGATGGATCAAGACCGTAAAGTCAGTACACACCAAGGATATTAGGAAACCTTATAAAGAGAAAGTCTGTGCCATTCTGTAGCACCGCTAGTTTATATCTGATGGCGAGCACTGAGGATGAGGTGAACACCGCGAAACATGTATGAGCGATCTGTATTTAGTGTAAATGCATGTTTTAATTGTGGAAGATTATTTACTTTCTGCCTATCCATGCGGATACCACAAGATATCTGAGGTGACCACCGAGTTAACCGTAAAGAACTTTCAAAAGTGAAACTTGTATCGTAGTGGAACCCATCTTCGAACGGTCAGACACTGAATTGTGTGGTGAAGGATTTTAGTTTCTGTTCTGTGCATTCTTATATTACTAATCATCAAGATTAAATTGTACATATAATCAAATATTTAATTTTGATTAATTTTCCTTCAATTTCATTTGCATGCATTTTGGATTTCTGAACTTTTCTGATCAACCATGCTTAAGGTGTAGGGGCGCCCAAAAGAACTAAATCTCAAAAATGTAAATGAAAGTTCAAAAGGGTTTCATTTTGTATCATATTGCTCAAAAAACACAATTCTAGTCTGGCCTGACCCTTTCATTTTCTCAAATGTCTCCCAGCGATCCTCTACCCGGCATCACAATCTGTTTCTTTATGGTCACAAAAACCTACTTTTGGGGCTTAAGACGTAAAATTTTCGAGTTAATCATAATTACAATGCCTTTTTTTCCATGCCTTATTCTGCAAACTTCTATTTCTTTCGTATTCCATACATGGGATGCAGGCCTGAGGAGTAATTCCCAATCCAGCAGTAACACGTTTACAGGGTTATGTTTCCTTCATTTCATATAAATTGTCAAAACCGTCATCAATCTATAGCGTATAAAAATAAATATATTGTTTGTACCCGACAGAAATAAAACGTGTCTGCAAATGAACAAAGTTTTCCAATTCCAAAATATTTTTGGTAGCTTTATTCCCTGAATTGCATTGTTTGTGATTCCCTGACGTTTTTGTTTTTCTACAAGTAATACATTACAGAACATATTTAATGAAGCACAATAACATTTCTATAAATTCAAACATATACATTTCTTTTACAAATTAATCTGAGAACCATTAAATGAAACAAACATAAATTGATAAAAGTTAATATTTACATTTTAAATAACAAAAAAAAAAATTTTTTGTTCTCCAAAAATGTTTAAAAAACCAATTACTTAATCAAATTAAAACCAACCAAACCCTTTTTTAAAAACTACAATTTTATTCTGTGAATGGAAACTTTTGCATCAAATAAAAAGCAGTAGCATGTATTGACAAAAAAAAACATATTCAAGAGATAGAAATATAAAATTCCTTGCAGATATTACTAACAAGCACAACTATTTGAGTATTTTCCAATCTCTGTGGTCATTATTTAACAATAAAAAAAAACAGTACAATCACAATTTATAAACAGGTTTTAAATACAAAGAAAATCAACATTTATTTCAACTTACGTTTCATCTGGAAGAAGTTCAGCTGCTCAATGGCATGTAACACAGCATTGTCATCCAACGTAAGGTCAAATTCATGAGATATACGAGAAGCTGCCCCTACATCCTTGTGCCATGTAATATCAACATTGGCCACTCTGTTTATTAACATGGAGCCAACCTACAAATGAAATATATTTAAAATTTTTTGATTATATTGTAACAAAATACAACTAACAATTTTTCCATTAAATTCACAAGGACAAACATTATTAATACCAAAGACAATTTTTCAGAAAATGTATTTCAATAGTATTCACCTCTGCATCTCTGTTTTTTGCAGCAAAGTAGAATATTGAATACGAGAGATCAGTCTCTTAGCAATCAATCAAATAAATTATAACCAATGTAATTAATGTTTACAGGTAGCAACAAAATGTAGAAAACAAATTCATCAGACTTTTCCAGATCGACAGTATGTAACATTTGTATTTATACACATCGCTAAACTATGAAAAGTGGCCATCATTTAATACAATATCTTACAACAAACAGAAAAATAGGCACCAAGATATAATAAACTTTTGTATTCGCTATAAAAAATATTAAAGCCAATATCTTCATTTGCAAACAACATTGATATTTGTACGTTGGAACTAATTATACATTTTAAAAAATTAACTAAATAAACATGTCTAATAGTTTGTTTGATATCTCTGACCTTAATCTGTCTCCCCTCATGAAACTTTCGAAAGGGCACACACAGCCCTCTGGAATAAAACATTTTATTTCAGTAGTTATTATTGATTTCTTATTTTCTCCCTTTTTAAGATGACAATTTTGGGAAGCACTTATGGAAAAGGGACTCTGTGAACCATATGCCAATCATGGAATTGCATCAACATAAAAATCAATTTTATTATTTAATTCTAACATTAAAGAAATAATTTAATTCTTCTAGTAGTATGAGTACATTTATTTCCTAGTAAATTGTTATATGTAAATAAATCAGTTTAATGAAAAAGGGGGCCCAGAAAAATAGTTGCCTTCTAGTTTTAGACTGCACACACCTGTTGTTAGACATTGTCTCTTTACGGAGTGAGCAAGATTTTGAGACCTATTTTGAGACTTATTCCGCATGTTTCAGCTCCTCTATTGATTTGGTTCCCTTTTTGTTGACTTCTAATTAAAAACCTACCACAAATGATCGATGGTGTTTAAATTAAAGCATTTAGATGGAAAGTGAACGATCCAGCAACAGTGGCTAGTCTCTTCAACCAACATTTTATCGATATTTGCTGCAGAGTGCTGCAGCACTATGGGGGTTAAGACACAAAATTCAACATCAGTCATTTTCAAAAACATTTTAGACACAATGTTTATTTCCGAAACTTCATCCTATGAAATTCTCAAAATAATCGAAAATAATCGGCTAACAAATAATAGGCTGGGTTAAGATGAATTTCTAGATTCATTGGAACAGACTTGCGCACCTGCCATTAAACACACGTTAATGCACATATTTAATTCCTCCTTAGGCATTAGAACATTTCCAGATATTTTCAAATCAGCTAGATTAAGCCGCTCCTCAAACAATGCAATAAAAATTAAATTCAAAATTATCGTTCAATTACTCTTTGGTCAGTTTTTTCAAAAATATTAAGAGCCTTTTTTTAGTATGAAAGGAAACCTTTCTTTCTAAATATGAAGCGTTATTAAACTGCCAACATGGATTTTGAAAATCAAAATCTTCGGAAACAGCCAAAATGTAAACATTTAGAGCGTCCGCACAGACTGCATGTAACACGTCCACATGTAATACGAGTTCAACCAGAATATTTTGAGATCCTAGATGAACAAGATTTCAAATCCCATTTTAGGTGAACAAAGCCTGCAGTTCACTAAGTTCTGTCTTTGATAGATCAGAAAATAAAAACAACTGATTTGTGAGTGCCAAGATATATTATATTTCTGCAAGTAATGGTCTTGGTAAATTAATTTTATGTCAAGATAATAAAATGCATACTGTGTGTTTTATTAGCTATTCAGCGGTAAGACCAATGAACCGGCTTCTCACTTGCGTTATTTTGCTATGAGATGACTTTTTATCATAATCAGAGAGAGCAGTGGGGTGAGAAAATCTACTCCTTGAAGAGTAGCAAGTAAAGTCTCTCATGCCATTGCAGAATCAAGACCTACATTCATGAAGTTTCCACAGTATATTTATAGTAACTAACAAGCAAATGTGCAAGAAAATGTGTGTTGTTGTTAAACCTCTACTCTAGAAGCACCTCTAGTAGCACCTACACTCTAAAAAAGTATGTCATTGGAAATGATAGAAACAAGAATGATGAAGAAAATTCAAGTGGGAAAATTAATAGTACGTTAGAAAGCAAATTAGATTTAGTAATACAAGATATCATTGAAATTAAAAATAAAAATTTTAAAAAAAATATTATAAAAGTACAGCAGAAATAATGAAAAAATGTAAATATTAATAAATAGGAGTCCCAAACAGTAACATATGCTAAAATAGCTAGAAAATAAAAACCAATTGTAATAAAACCGAAAATACCACAAGATAATAACGTAACGGAACAAACTCTCAGGGAGAATGTTAATATTAATAAATTCCCTGTAGGGGTAACTAAAATCAAGAAAGGAAATAAGGGAGCAGTGATTGTAGAATGTAATAATGAGAAAGGGAGAGAGGAATTGAAAAGGAAAGTAGAGGAAAAATTGAAGAAAGAAGTAGATGTTTTCATTCCAAAGAATATTAAACCTAAACTTAAAATTATAGGAGTAAGAAAAGAGGAGTTTGAATTAGAAGACAAACAAGTGATTACGGTAATTAAGATGCAAAATGAAACAGAAACGAGTGAAGATAATGACATGAAAGTGATAAAAAAATATAATACTAATCTAGGTAATAGAAAATATGAAAGAGGTAATATTATTCTAGAGACAGATGCACAGATATTTAGTTTGTTAATAAAAAAGGGCAAAGTAAACTTAGGATGGAAGAGATGTCCGGCTTATGAGTTTGTAAGTGTTGTCAGATGTTTCAAGTGTTGGGGCTTTAATCATCTTAGTGAAGATTGTAAGAAACAAAGTATGTAAAGTATGTCCTGGTAATCATGAAAGTAGGGGATGCGAATTAAATAAAAAATGCGTGAACTGTGAAGACAAGGTTAGAAGACATTCAAAGATTGTCCTACTTACATATATAATACAATAATAAAGTGATTAAATTGGTGTAAAATTGACAGACATTTTGACAGATCACGAAGAAACACTCAAAGATTGTCCTACTTACTTAAGAATAATAAATGAAAAGAGAAAGAATTGATTATACTTCTTGAATAGAAATCATTGAATATACAAGCAACATTCATAACACTAAATGTACAAAGTCTTTTAGCAAATTTCAATCAAATCAGCAAATTTCAATCAATGAATATATAAATAAACCTAGCTTAATGGTGCTCACTGAGAAACGAGTTACGGAAGATATAAAGGATTGGGAAATTAGAATACAAGACAGATTAGGTGTATGAGCTGTAACTCATAGAATCAAACAACAGGGGGAGTAATAATATTTGGGAGAAAGGATATTAAAATAGACTGAATAGAAAATAACTCCTAGATAGTTAAGTTAGATATTTTTTGTAAAGAATACAGAGGATCAGCAGTTGCTATCACTCTCGATCTCATAGCATGTATGTAGATGCAATGCATCTGATAGCAAATTATATTACAAACAAAATGGAAGAAATAATGACAATTAATGATTGCATAATAATGAGGGATTTTAATATAAATGTACTGAGAGAAAGTTACGCCAAGAAGAAGTAAGTAAATAATTCTAAAACTTTGGAACTAAACCAATTGGTAAAAGAGCCAACTAGAGTGGATAGTAACAGTCGGACCAATCATTGATCTAGTTTTATCAAATGTAAACATAAATGTAGAAGTACAAGACACACCAAAAGTAACCGATCATGCCTGGGTAGTGATGAAGTCAGATTTAAAAGCAAAAGGTACAAATTGAAGAGAATGAATACATAAAAGGGACTATGGAAATTTTAAAGATGATCAGTTTAGAGAAATATTAGGATTTAATTAACAATTAAAAACTGAAAATAATGATGAGTTAAGCTAAGAATCTGTAAAAGTTGTCGTAAAAGGATAGCGCCGGCGGCGCTAGCCGAATGCGTTTACTACGCTCCGTGAAGTCACGAAGGTTAAGCGCATTCGAGACTCGCGGGTTCGTGGTTGGGTGACCGGCCAGGAACCCCGGGATCTAACGGCGTCGAGCCCCTGGCCGAAGGGATAAAAGGCACTGACTGACTGCGACGTGACGAGACTTGACTATTATTAAAAAAAATAATAATGCACATTAATGGAGGATTACTCCCAAGGGCAAAGCGCTCAACGCCCCTTAAGGGGCTTGGAGACGCGTTGCGTCAAGGAGTGGACGCAACAAATTAAAAAGCCCCAGATGAGGTGGCACCATTAAAAACATTGAAGGTGCACACAGAATAGAATGAAAGAAAATGGTATTGCAAGAAATAAAAATGATGTGCAAAAAGAGAGATAAAATAACGAGAGAACCAGACAAGTGGGAAGACTACAAGAAGATAAGAAATAATGTAGTTAAACTAGTTAAGAAAAATAAATTAGAATATCATAACAAGAACTATTTAAGAGCAGAAAAATAATAGTAAAGAATTATGGAAGGTATTAAAGAAATTAACAGATAGTACAAAATTGTGATATCTATATATACTGGGTGTTTCAAAATGAATAGCGGGGTTTTAGTGTGTTATAATATTTATTACATCAAACTTACAGCCACAAGGGATATATCAAATGAAAGAGAAACTCAAACAGTTTTGTTTGTTGGCATCAATGCGGAATGTTTCCGCCGCAATCCGATAGAAAGCGCTAGTAGCAAAGATGGCGACTAAAGAACAGAAAGCGTTTTGTGTTTTACAGTTTGCAAAGACGGAATCTGTTGTTACTGTGCAACGTGCGTTCCGGATTAAGTTCGGTTGTGATCCTCCAGGTGATAACAATATTCGTAGATGGTATCATCAGTTTGAAGACACTGGCTGCCTTTGTAAAGGCAAGAGTACGGGACGACCAAGAACTAGTGAAGAGAGCGTTGAGCAAGTGCGTAATTCGTTCACGCGTAGCCCTATGAAATCCGTTCGGAAGGCTAGTCGTGAATTAGCAATTCCTGTGACGACTGTTTGGAGAGTTTTGCGGCGACGCTTGCAACTACGTCCTTATCGTTTGCAGTTGTTACAGGCTCTGAAGCCTACTGACCATGTTTTATGTGCCAACTTTGCTAACGACATGTTGTTGAATGACAATGAAAATTTTCTGGATCTTGAGGTATTCAGTGATGAATCGACCTTCCACCTTAGTGGTCAAGTAAACACCCATAATGTTCGGATTTGGGGTTCACAAAAAGTGGTCAAGTAAAATCCGAGACTCACCTAAAATTGAATGTTTTTTTGTGCCATATCCCGACAGAAAGTTTATGGTCCTTTCTTTTTGGTGAAGCAACTGTAACTGGTCACTCTTATCTGGATACTCTACAGCTATGGCTCTTCCCTCAACTGACACAGGATGAACCAGAGAACTTCATTTTTCAGCAAGATGGTGCGCCGCCTCACTGGCATAGCGAGGTACGCGATTGGCTTAACCTCACAGTACCCGACCGCTGGATTGGCCGTAAGGGGCCTAATGATAGCGCTTGTTTCCCATGGCCTCCACGGTCACCCGACCTAACGCCGTGTGATTTCTATCTTCGGGGGTTTATTAAGGATCGAGTGTATGTGCCTCCAATGCCAGCCAACCTTCCCGATTTAAGGAACAGGATTGAAACAGCTGTTGCGGCAATTACTAATGAGACACTAACCAAAGTTTGGAAGAACTCGATATCGTCTTGACGTGTGCCAAGTAACGAAGGGTGCTCATTGAACACTTGTAGGCTATTATGTAAAACTGTTTGAGTTCCTCTATCATTTGATATATCACCCGCGGCTGCAAGCCTGATGTAATAAATATTATAACACTTTAAAACCCCGCTATTCATTTTGAAATACCCGTTATAAAAGAAAGTCGTGTTAGTTACACTATTTATAACTCAAGAACGGCTGTACCGATTTGGATGAAAATTGGTGAGCAGGAAGCTTAGAGCCAGGAGACGGACATAGGATACTGTTTATCCCGTTCGACAGCGTTCCTGTGTAAGAACGCACGTTTTTGCATTTTTTCGCGCGTTTTTGCGTTTCGATACGGTTGCAGCAATGATTACAGCTTGCACCCTAGCGTTTACATTGGGCCAACGAACGTTGTTTGCGAGTATTGTGGTGCATTAATGTTTTACGGAGAAACGCCCGGATTGTGCTGCCTTAGTGGTAAAGTAAAATTGCCATTGTTAACTCCGCCATCTGAGCCATTGTATTCATTGCTTTGTGGCGAAACACCCGAATCACGTCACTTTCTTGCAAACACTAAAAAATACAATGGTTGTTTCCAAATGACGTCATTTGCGGCAGATATTATCGAAGAACGTGGATTTAATCCGCCATTCAAGGTATTTATTTATTTATTTTTGTACTTATACAGAATATAATTAAAGGATAACGTACTTTATTTATTTGAACGTATTATCTTTGCTAATTCTGAAAAAAGTGTTTATAACTCAGTAATACTGTTTGGTTTTTATTTTGTAGATACAAGGACAGATTCACCATCGAATTAGATCATTACAACCTCTCGAACATGCACAGCAAAAATTTTTGCAAATATACTTCATGGGCAACATGGAAGAACAACTTCATCGACGTCTAGAGATCAATGCAGGAATGAAGCGAGCAATTCTTCAAGATTTGCAGCAACTACTTCATGAACATCACGCGTTGGTCAGGTTGTTTAAGAGTGCTTAAAAAACTACATTGACCAGTTTCTTTGCGATCTGCCAAAGCGATCCGTTTGCACGAACTTTGCTTTACTCGGAGATGCCATGTTATTATACTTGGAATGCTTCATTGAAGAATTTTCAAAGACGGAAGCAAGGCGATGCGGTTCCTGGGTATCCGGATGTGCGTTCTACTGATGCTCTTGGTCGTATATATATACAGTTCATCCAAAGAATGATGAATGTTTCTATTTGCGGTTGTTGCTGGTAAATGTGCGTGGGACAACGTCATTTGAGACACTGCGGACTGTTAATGGTGTAATATTCCCAACATATCGTGCTGCATGTGAAGAACTCAACTTATTAGAAAACGATACCCATTGGGATACGACAATCGTTGAAGCTATTATCTCTGTATCTCCAAGTCAGATACGCATTTTATTCGCTATCATAATTTCCACATGCTTTCCATCGAACCCATGTAACCTGTGGCACAAATACAAGGATAATATGTCAGAAGATATTTTACATCAAATTCGTATCATTTCCAGAAATCACGATCTTGAGATAAATGATACATAATAGGGTTTTATTCTTGATCGAAGATATGTGTTACCTCATGTGCGGTAGTTTATTAGTCAGGTTAAGAATGCCAGCGCCAAATCGTGAAATGAATAACGCATTTAATCGAGAATTGGAACGGGAACGTGAATATGATCACCAAGAATTGGATTTAGTAGTTGAAACGAATGTACCCCTGTTGAACTCCCAACAAAAGAAAGTTTATGATACATTAATGAAGGCAATTGATGATGGAAATGGTGGTTTATATTTCCTAGATGCCCCTGGTGGAACTGGTAAGACATTCCTCATGGCAGTAGTTTTAGCCACAGTTCGTGCGAGATCCAACATAGCGGTTGCAGTTGCATCTTCTCGAATAGCAGCCACATTGTTAGAAGGATGCCGTACGGCTTATTCAGCATTAAAATTACCATTAAATCTTCAAACTATTGAAGAACCAACATGTAATATTGCAAAAAACTCAGAAATGGCAAAAGTTTTATTGGCATCGAAAATCATCATCTGGGACGAATGCATAATGGCGCATAAACGTGCATTAAAAGCACTTAACCGAACATTGAAAGATTTACGCAATGACTCGAGATGTTTTGGAGGAACAATGATTTTACTGTCTGGCGATTTCCGCCAAACACTGCCAGTAATTCCAAGGTCTACGGCTGCCGACGAAATAAACGCTTGCCTCAAATCGTCGAATCTATGGCGCTATGTGAAGAAACTGCAGCTGACAACAAACATGAGAGTTGCATTGATTAATGATACATCTGCTGAAGATTTCTCTGAGCAATTGCTGACTATTGGTAATGGTCAAGTACCTGTCGACGAATCAAGCGGATTGATATCATTTCCAAATAATTTCTGTAACTTTGTCTCATCAAAAGACGAACTTATCAACAATGTATTTCCAAACATTTTTTCTAACTACAAAAATAATGAATGGTTGAGTGAGCGAGCAATTTTAGCGGCTAAGAATAAAGATGGAGAGGACCTGAACTCCATAATTCAGAATAATATCATTGAAACAACGCATTCATTCAAATCTATTGACTGCGTCACAAATGAAGATGAAGCCACCAACTATCTAATTGAATTTTTAAACTCCTTGGATGTGCCTGGCTTACCACCGCACAATTTACGCCTAAAAGTTGGCTCCGTAGTAATCATGCTTAGAAACATAAACAACCAAAACTAGGCAACGGTACGCGTTTGGTGGTTAGAATATTGATGAACAATGTAAATTACGCGACGATACTCAAAGGAAAATTCGAAGGTGAGAAAGTTTTCATTCCGAGGATCCCGATGATCCCAAGCGATATGACGTTTCAATTTAAAAGACTTCAATTTCCAAACCGTCTTGCATACGCCATGACCATCAACAAATCACAAGGCCAATCCTTTAAGGTTTGTGGTTTGAATCTAGAATATCCATGTTTTTCCCATGGTCAATTATATGTGGCATGTTCACGGGTCGGAAGATCATCTGCGTTGTTTGTTTTTGGGGCTGATAATAAAACAAAATATGTCGTGGTCACAAGGTACTTAACTGAAGAGTGCAACCTGTGCACCAAAATACAGGAACAATAATGAATGATTAATCTACCTATTTTTTATATTTGTATTTTATAATAAACAATTTAACTTAATAATTTCCAAAATCTGCTTATTTATTGCCTTTAACAGCCGGTCCCTATGATTACAGCTTTGTATATCTCTCTTAAACAAAAATCAATTCCCCCCCCAAAAAACGCTCTGCTACGTAATAGATTTTTTTAATTATCTATTTACTATCAGAGCGTTTTTTAAATTCTTCTTTGTTTGAGAGAAAAACACAAATCTGCAATTGCATTATTATCACGAGTGCAACAAGGATAGTACAGTTTCTCACAGTGAGTGCGACGCGAGAAAAAGATGGGACCGGCTGTTAAGGCGGAACAGAGTTCGCCGGGTCAGCTAGTAATGACTAAAGATATTATATTTGATGAAATTAGTAAAGAAAATGTAGCTAACAAATTCAATAAATATTTTGTACATAGCATTAAAAAATTATTACAAAATGATGATGCAGGGAATCAAAATATTTACAAGCAAGGTGAAAAATGATGTGATGGTGAATTTTATGAATTTAAATTGATAAAAAAGGAAGAATTGCTAGAATTATCTATGGATTCAAAAAAAAAGGAAAGACGGGGTTTAGACAAAAATGTTAAAGAAAATTATGAAATATTAGAAGCAGTATTATTGAAAATAATAAATAGTTCCCTAGAAAAAGGTGATTTTTCCCGAGTCATGGAAAACTTGCACAGTAATATCATTTCCAAAAGTGACAAATACAACTGAAATGATTCAGCTTGATGCAGCTGAATTTAGGCCAATAGCCAAAGCTATCTATTTGTGAAAAAATATTAGAACAAAGAGTAAAGAAGCAGTTAAACGAGTATATTGAAACAAATCAAATTATAGGAAATGAACAATGAGGCTTCAGAGAAAAACAACGATGTGAAACTGCAGTACAAGCAGTTTTAGATGAATGAAGATTAGTATTGATGCAGGAAAGAAAGCAGGAGTTATCTTCTTGGATCTCAAGAGGGCATTCGAAACTATTGATAGGACAATGCTTATTGAGAAAAAGTACAGAAACGGAATCAAGGGCGACGTAAAAAAGTGGTTTACTTCATATCTTAACAACAGAAACCAAAAAGTAAAATATAATAATATCTCAGATGAAATTAGCATAGACTTAGGTGTTCTGCAAAGGTCAGTTTTGGGTCCAATATTGATAATTTACATTGATGACTTTATCAAGTACATGATAAACCTTTTTGGGAATGATTGTAAAATTAAATTATTTGCTGATGACACGTTTGTGTATGTATATATATATATATATATATATATATATATATATATATATATATATATATATATATATATATAACACGCCCACTACTACCTTCCAGCCGGTGGCGATGAAACGTGAAACAATGAATGCTCGTGAAGCGAGCTTTGAATTCTCAGGAAGCAGGATCTTTCGGGTATGAGAAAGGTCTGAACCCTTGGCTAAATAAATTAGGTAAAATTCTCGTAAAATGATCATATATTCAGTGAAAAAAAAATTACACAGTGGCACAGATATACACTAAAGTATGCACATTGCGTAGATGGTCACTGCAAAGAAAACAGAAAACAAAAAACAAAACAAAAAAACAAAAACAAAAAAACAAAAGAGAACACAACCACAAAAGGTATAGGCGTCACCTCGACTGCCTGAATACTTCAATAGTAACTATTCACAATTCTTTTGCTTCTACCTCTTTCTGAATTATTTTCGTGTACCTCATTCAACTCTTGCTATTCTTAAGGTTCTCCGTGCACGGCCCTTTACATGATTCTCTACAATTATTCTACCATAGACTGTTCACAGGTGTCAGCCTTAAGCTACTCATTTACTACAATGCTGTAAACTCAAACAAAAGAACAAACGTGACACACACGTTACTTAAATTGGACCCTTTACATAATATAACAACTAATTATCCCCTGACCTAATACAATGAAAGCATGACTTTCAAATGAGATCACTTCTACACTACACGAAAAATCACAATTCACTCTAGGAATACTGTACAAGGTATGGCATTCGAACGAATTTACTAGTGCATACAGCGAATGATTGATTGATTACTTAGTGCTTGGCGCTTCAACTGCCAAGGTCATTAGCGCCCATGTCAAAGTATTTAAAAGGGTAGATTGAGTAAGTTTGCAAAAGCAACTTACCCGCTAATTAAAAGCATGAACATTACTTAAAAAGGGCATGAATCCCGCAATAGTGTACGACTAAATAAGGCAGAAGAAAAATATAACAGACTCGTAAAATTTATCATAAAATGTAAAATTGGCTGTAAAGGGGCCACAAAACAAACTACATAAGATATTGTCCATGCCACTCAAATAAAATTACGTATTCCACTTTCTCTCAAAAAACAAAAGAGTTTTGAGAGTGCAGAATCGTCGTCCCCAAGCACCTCCCGTAGCGAGTTGCCCAGGCTATGCCTTCGTCGGCTATCATCGAATTTTGTGCAATGCAGCAGGACGTGTTCCACAGAAAGAACCGTCCGGCATGCGTCACAGATGGGAGGACTTTCCCCTCGAAGGAGGAAACTATGGGAAAAGTGGCAGTGTCCAATACGAAGGCGGGTTTAAATATCTTCCTCGCGCCTACAGAAGCGGGATGAGGAGCGCCAAGGATTTACGGAATTCTTAATCGCGCTAAGTTTAAAAGTAGTATTGTGCCACTGTTTGCCACGCTCTAAGTACGGATCGTTTCAACGAAGCCTTAACATCCGACAATGGTACAGCAGGGATGTCGATGTGTATCCTACGGGTCGCTGATTTCGCCGCTCGGTCGGCCAGCTCGTTCCCTGTGATGTTCACATGGCCTGGAACCCAACTAAGGACCAGGTCATAGTGGCAAGACCGAAGACGATGAATGAGGTTCTGAACTGATTTGATCAGGTAGTCTGACGACGGACGTGAGACTGCTTGAAGGGAGCTGAGAGAGTCAGAACAGAGAACAACACGCCGCAGCCTCGCTGACTCGATGTATTTCAGGGCCTCCAGAATTGCATACATCTCGGCAGTAACTACACTGCACTGGGAATGTAGTCGATATGATTTGGTGGTCTTGATACAATAAAAACTACATGCCACTGCATCGTTGCACGATGAACCATCTGTATATAAGAATAGATGGTCGGATAGGCTTCCCTCATAGCCTGAAACTGCATCTGGTAAACCAGAGGACTAGCGATATGTTTGGAATGATTGGAGAGTCTGAGGTCAATATTGGGGAGCAGAAGCTTCCAAGAGGGGATCAGGTCGCTTGGGGGCTTTACAGGAGTGGGCAGTTCGACATTAAGTACCCGCAAAAGATTTCTTAATCGTATGCCTGGGGGCTGGGGTAGTGATGTTCAAGTATGTACGATGATTCATATTTTGGGTGGATAATAATTCGGCGACACGGATGGCTATGGAGACCCGACACTTTAGCTCCATAGGGCGATAATAGAATAGCTCGCCTTCTTTCCAGGGATGGCTCCCCAGCGTCAGTTAGAATGCACTCAATTCGGCTGGTGCGGTATGCACCTGTTGCAAGGCGGATACCAGCGTGGTGAATGGTGTTAATGGGCCGAACAGTGGAAGGGGCTGCCGAACCATACACTTCACTACCGTAATCCAAAACTGAGCGGATGAGTGATTTATATAACCGCAATAGGGTAGTGCGGTCGGCTCCCCAAGACGTACCACTCAGCAATCGAAGAAGATTCCGGGGGGAGACGCATCTCGATTTTAGTGTGCGGATGTGAGCAGCCACGTTAGGGACTTGTCAAACGTAAGTCCAAGAACCTGGCAGAGTCGGCGAATGAAAGCGGATTCCTCCCAGGTAGAGAGCTGGATCGCGTGCAAGTGATATATTCGGCAGAAGTGTACACCAGTAGATTTACTAGGCGAGAATTTAAAACCTGTTGACAAGCTCCATTCATGGAGCTTGTTGAGCACCAGTTGGAGTTGCCTCTGGATCACACTGATGCTACTGGACGAACAATAGATGGCAAAATCGTCCACAAACAGCGATGCCTTTACTGGTTCTCGCACGACCGACGCTATACTGTTTATGGCAATGGCAAACAGAGTGACACTTAGCACCGACCCTTGGGGAATGCCGTTTTCGAGAGGGTGGCTGCTAGACAGTTTGTCACCAATGCGAACTCGGAATGATCTGTTCGATAAAAAATTTTGGAGGAATAAGGGGAGCTTCCCCCTGTATCCCCACGAGTGCAGGGTTCGCAAAATGCCATACCTCCAGGTGGTGTCGTAGGCCTTCTCTGTGTCAAATAGTACGGCCACAAGGTGTTGTCTCAGGACGAAAGAGGTTGATATTTCGGTTGCCAAAGTGACAAGATGGTCCAAGGTTGACCGGTGTTTCCTGAAGCCGCACTGGATTGGTGTGAGCAGGTTTCTGCGCTCCAGGGTCCAGACCAAGCGCTGGCTTACCATCCGTTCCAATACTTTGCACAGGCAGCTGGTGAGAGCGAGGGGTCGGTAGCTCGATGGCAACGACCGATCTTTTCCGTCCTTCAAAGCTGGAATGACTATGGCTTCTCGCCATTGAACAGGAATGGTGTGCTCTTCCCAGATACGATTAAACAAGAGAAGAAGGAATTGCATTGCCTCATCAGGAAGATGTTGTAGCATTAGATTAAGTATCCCGTCAGGACCTGGGGCAGTTCTTTTCGCCAATTCAAGAGCGCAGTGCAATTCCGACATGGAAAAAGGGATGTTGTAATCGGCAGTCTCTCTGGAGGAGAATTCCAGCGCACAACACTCCATCCTCTCTTTGATCAAGAGAAAATCAGGGGCGTAGTTCGCCGAGCTTGACATCTGTTTATTTATTTATTTTACATAAAAAAAGTTAAAAACTGCGTATGACGTACTATGGGAAAAAGTGAATTGTGTGCACATTTTCAAAATTCTGTGATCCCTACACTAAGTCTTATACTACTTCAATTTATTTAATGTGAACCATACACTAAGTATTAAACTACTTTATTTTTTGAATTTTGAAAGGAGAAAAAAACAATCAAAAACTCCATGTAATAAACTCTATTTTCAAGGATAAATAAGCAATAAATTTTGGCTCTTATTACTCCTGCCGACAACATCGAAACGATAATTTGAATAATTGTATTTCCCTGAATTCTAGATGACGTGCACAGAAAATGAAGTTACATTTATGTCCAGAAGCAAACAAGGGCCATCTCAGCATTTGCTCAATGGATCAGGGAAACTGGACGAAAACCTGATCGAGGTGGGGTCATTGACCGGAAGCTGTAGTACAATTGTTGTTACAGGTTGTTTATACTCATTTATACAGTTCAAATGGTAAATAATGCATTATGTATCATTGTTAAAATTAATGCTACTTTTCTTGTGATGTTCAGTATATTCTCTAATTGTACAGAAACAGTTATGCAGCAGAAACGATTTCACTTGGGATTTAAACTTTTCTATTGAAGTTAATCGTTTAATGTCATCTGGCAAAGTGTTGTAAAATAACGTACATGTATTGTATGTGAATTTTTTGTAATGAGCTGTTGATACTGTCACCTGATGAATATGATTTCTACGTCGAGTGTTATAGTAGTAGACATCAGCATTTTCTAAAAATATATTCGCGCCCTTAAGCAAGTCATGTTTTACAAATACCACTGATTCTTAGATAAAAGACACGGTAATGGTAGAATTCTAGATTAATGAAGAGAGGCTTACATGAATCACGTGGAGGGATTTGTTATTATTCGTACAATTCGTTTTGTAATCTAAAAGTCTGGGAGCTATAAGATGTATTTCCCAGAATATTATGCCATATCTCAGGCGGGAATGAACATTCGCGAAGTATACACAACGAGCAGTATGAAGGCTGACTGAATTTGCAAGAATTCTGAACGCGTAGCATAATGAACTTAATTTTGTGTTCAATTCATTTACATGGACGTTCCATTTAAGGTTTGACTGAATTGAGAGACCTAAAAATTTTGTTGCCTTAACATCAGTCAATGGTACACTGTTCATTTTCAATGGGTGTTTATTTGAATGGAAAACTGCATTAAAACCGTTTTCTTTTCGTTTACTATTAATTTGTTATTTCGGAACCAATTTGAAACATCTGATATTGTACTATTTACTGTTTCTTTATTGCAAAGAATGTTCGTATCATCCGCAAAGATAATGTTCTATCATTCGTAATGTTCTATCATTCCAGAAAGGTATTTCAACTCTCTGAGATCGTTGTTTAAGATACGAACATAACCAATCTAGAGCAATACCACGAATTCCATATGAAGGTAATTTGGAAAGTAAAATGTCATGATCAATGACGTCAAAAGCATTTGAGAGATCTAAAAATAATCCAATAGGTGCCTCGTTTTGATCCAATGATGAGGCGACATCTTTAAGAAAAGAAAATATAGCTGTTTCCGTTGATTTTGATTTTCTAAATCCATGTTGGCAATCTGAAAGCGGGTCGTGTTTAGTGAGAAAGGTTTCCATTCGTACGTAAAAAAGTCTCTCTAATATTTTTGAAAAGACTGATAGAAGAGAAATGGGCCGATAATTTTGAATTTCATTTTTTTGCCTTTTTGAAAAGCGGCTTAATTTTAGCTGTTTTGAAAATATCTGGGAAACGTTCAGTGCATAAAGATGCATTAAATATGTGAGTTAACGGGTGTATAATGGGATACGCACAAGTCTTTAACAAAGAATCCGGGAATTATCTTAAACCGGACGAATATTTATTTTTTAGTTTACCGATTATTTTGAGAATTTCATAGGAAGAAGTTTCGGAAACGAACATTGTGTCTAAAATTTTGGGTGAACTGTCTGTTTTTGAATTTTGTGCCTGAAGACCCTTAGTGAGATCGGCAGCAATTCTCGAAAAGTATTGGTTAAAGAGACTAGCCACTGTTGCCGGATCGTTCACATTTATATCTTTATATTTTAAAACAACATTCTCTACGGATTTTCTAGTCGATTTGGTAGTATTTTTTATTATATTCCACATTGCTTTTGTTTTATTATTTGAGTTCAAAATATCCTGATCGTTTTCATGATTTTAGCCTGCCTTATGATTTTCGTAACAATGTTTTGTATTTTTAAAGTAGATAAGGAAATCTTGAGATACGTCATGACGTTTAGAAATGAAAGAAAGAATTCGCTTGTTTTTACAAGATGCCCTAATCCCTTGTGTTATCCAAGAATTGCTTTTCCGTGAAATATTTAATTTTCGTTCATAGTACGTGGCAAGTTCCTCTGCAATCTCATCGAGAGAAGTGATCATTTCACCATTTTTGAGAAGACATGGCACCGTGTTTGGAGAAGAGTGTCCTTTTATCTGGCGGATTCTTCTCCATACCAGGCGTGGTGGCGTGTGGCAGTTCAGGAGGAGACGTATGCTCTCACGATTCCTTTTTTCTCTCTACAATTATTCTCCTTGCCCTCTTTGTATTCGATAAGGTTGTCCACAGTTGGATAATGTCTAAGACGTGCATGTGCCTTTTTTCGAGCGCTGACCGCTCTAGAGCAGTCCTTATTCCACCAAGGCACAGGGATGTGTCGTAGACAGCACGCAGACTTCGGGATTGCAATGGTGGCTGCGCGAAGAACGGCGTCAGTGAATTGGGCGACTAAGGCATCGACGTTACTTGAACGGTTCTCTGGAATGTTTATTTCCTCGCTGAATGCATTCCAGTCAGCTCGATGGATTACCCAGCGAAGTGAACGGGTAGCGTCTAAACTAGGAATATTAAAGCGTACCATGGTAGGAAAGTGGTCACTCCCATGTAAGTCATCAAGAACAGTCCACTCTAAGATGGTAGATAGAGATGGACTGCAGAGTGCCAGATCTATTGACGAGAAAGTGTTTGACGCTGTGGAAAAATGTGTATTTTCCCCAGAGTTCAGAAGAATTAGGTTCTGCTGGTCAATAATATTTTCGACAATAGTACCTCTGGGGCATGACCTCGTGCTACCCCAGGCGGGATTGTGGGCATTAAAGTCACCCACAATAAGAAAAGGGCGGGCAGCTGAGAAACAACTTCTTCGAGTTCCTCTAGTGACAGGCTTGGCAGGAGGAATGTATATATTGCACACCGTCAATGAAAAGGACGGCAGATATATACGGACGCATACAGTTTGAAGGTCGGTTCGAACGATATGTTCCTCAGAAAACAGATGGTCTCGGATAAGAACCGCGACACCTCCGTGAGCACGAAGTCCGGCATCTTGGTCAAACCGATAGGTTTGAAATCCGCGCAGGCAGAGGGGGTGGTTAGGAAGAAGATGAGTTTCCTGGAGACATACTATAAATGGTCTGTGGCGGAGAGTATGAGCTTCAATTCTTCTAAATGTATGCAAAACCGTTCAAGTTCCATGAGAGAGCCATTCAAGGAAATTATTATTTCTTTGGTGCCTTCTTTTTCTTTCTCACCTTCGAAAAAGAAGAGCTCTTGAGGTACTCCTCATCCACAGCAGAGTCGTCCTGACTGCTGCTGGATAAGGTCGCCTGTGTCAGGGGGGTGTCCCGGTGTTTTGACACAGGTGACCGAGATCTAGAAGGGTTGGAAGATCTTCCAGTGTGAGTCTCGGCAGTGGGAGGAGGACGAGACTTCGGCGACGGATTTTGAGTTGGTGTCGATTTCTGATTGGAATCAGTTTCTATAGGGAGCTCAGTAGAAGTTTTCGGTGGCTGGAGTTTTTTGCTGTTTATTTTGTATTTGGTTGGTATAATAACTTTTCCCCCTTGGATACAGGCCGTATCTTCAGGAAGTCTATAGAGCAACCTGGCAGGAGAAATGCGCTGCTGGGGCTGGAGTGCATTGGGTTTGGCAGCTCACGGTTACCACCGGGGCCAGCTTAAGTGCTGGAAAGGATCGTGACATGTCTACTGGATTCCTTGCTTGGAATCGACGCTTCGCCTCAGGGAAAGAAACTTTTTCTGTCACTCGTATCTTTTGGATTTCCCTTTCACGGAGATAGATTGGACACTGGTTGAAATTGGCTGCATGGTTGCCTTCACAGTTAAGACAGTGCGGTGGTCTGTCGCAGGGTTGTGGGTCGTGTTCCGCACTTCCCGCATACTGCGCTAACCGACATGCAGCGTTGCTGAGTATGACCAAACCTTTGGCAGTTGAAACAGCGCAAAGGATTCGGAACATATTGTCGCACAGGGAGGTTGTAAAAACCAGTACTTATTTTTTCTGGAAGGGACGGACGGTCAAATGTAAGGATCAGGGTCGAAGTGGGGATTAATTTCCCCTGCTCCTTCCGTCTGATCCTATACACTCCAGTGACTCCAAAACTCTCAAAGAAATTCTACAGATCTTCATCACTTTCAGAAGCAAAGTCCTCGTGGTTTACCACGCCTTTGCACAAGTTCAAAGTCGGGTGATTCGTGACTACCACCTGGATGCCGGCAATCTGCTTGTTTTTGAATTTTCCAATTTGTTCGTCGGTGCGTGCTTCAAAGAGAATGGTACCATTTCTTTGTCGCACGACCGCTTGGAGCTTACCTAACTCGTCTTCAATGGCTCGCGCCAAACGGACAGCACTTATGCTTTTAAAAGTTTTCCCTTCCTCGGCGCATGCCATGAGGAGGAAACGGGGCTTCTTCGGTTGATCATCTTCTTTTGCGAAAAAACTAATCAAATCGATAGTTCTATCAAAACATCTCCTCTTCCTTGCGGAGTAGGGCGGGGGGTTTATTTTCTGCTCCATAGAGTAGAAGACGGTTCATCTCCGTGCTCCCCACCCACCATGGAGTCCAACAAGGACACCCACTGGGGTGCCAGGGTTGCACAGAGATATAGTAGGAGATGTAACAGCGCTGCCCGCCGTGGATCCCCCCGCTTACCCTGGAGTTCAGTACAAGACCTAGTCCAAGCCGGCTGATCGGGAGTGGGTTAGCTCCCGACCGTCCGTCTAGAAGAGTCCGTAGCCAAAGCAAGTGTATTGAGACCTACAAGGAATGTTCCCCAAAAATACGTAAGAGCACGTATCCCTAGATACCAAGAAAGACGTAGCACGAGGAGAGTAATTGGGAAACAGAAAGGACCCTCAACCGCCAGGACATACATTCCCTCCGACACGGGTCGCCATGCACGGCAAACACAAGGGTGGGCGTTCAGCATACAGAGGGGGCCAGTGAAATAGAAGAGAGAGAAGAAAAGAGAAAGGATGTAATAAAGGAACGAGAATACTTGAGAGCCCTCTCTGCATCCCCCCGTCAGGATGTGGACCAACCCACCTCGACGGGTACAGCGAATGAAATCTAAACTGCCGCTCATACGATCGGAATATTTCTCCCAGTTTCTTATTTGGAACTTTCACCTATTTTTAGGACGCTTCGCCTGGTATTTTAAAGCTATACGATTTCCCAACAGATTGCCGCATAGAAGTTGCCAGTTCTTTACCTCGACATCTCCTTCCCACTCGCCATCAGTTAACCTTGGGGTTTTCGGTCGCTCGCAGTCCTCGCCGCGCCACTTGACTGGTTCGATGTTCCACGGTTATACCACTTCCTTCTCCCGATCTCCAGATTCTGCCACTCGTCCAAATTCTAGACCCTTCTCTCTATCTCGGGCTCGTATCATCCACGTATTTGGTCCACGTCCTTCTCGCCTACGCTTGGGTCTTCACTGGAGTCGTCCTTCTTCTTCTGCGTGCCGCGTACCCGTTGTTCGCGCTTCCAGCTTTGAATAACTAACGTTGTTGAATTGGATACTTCTAGCACTCGGCCGACATACCACACTTTGAGCGTGCGTGGTCGTGGCGTACTAAGTTAAATGCTGGATTTCGTTTAGATTCCTTCTGCGCGAATTTATTGCAATTATGAAACTATTTCACGTTCAAGCAGTCACATCGCTTGCATTCTCGCGTAATGTTAGTGCTAACACTGTACACGCACTTCACTTCTGAATTCTATCACACTTATTAACGCGTTTCTCAAATCAGTTTTAACTAAGCAAGTTAAAATATACTCTTGCTCTCACCAGTGATTATCGCCGAAGAATTAGGTTGAGTCACCGTCGCTGTCGAAATCGAAAGAGAGTTCTCCCGAAGCGCGTCGCGGTATTTATGTGACTCCGCCCGGGGAAATTTCTGGAGGGGTGAATTTTCTCCTCCTTCGCGCCCTCTCAAGAAAATATTATCCGTAACGTCGGACATCGGAGTGCGAAAATCTGCGGGCAGATGTCGCTTTCTCGGACCATCGCTCCGCCGCGTACCCTATTTCTCTGTGTTCTGGGCTTTTCTCGTGGCTTATGGTGGCGTAAAATCCCGTGACGTCACAATATATATATATACATATACATACATTATATATATATATATATATATATATATATATATATATTGTGACTACCGGGTAACCCGGCTTGTTCGCAGTAAATTTATTTGTAAGGGACAGGTGTTCTTTTTCGTGAATGGACTCGGGGTTATTAATCAAACACCACTGTTCCGTGAACAAAATAAACATGAACTATTTATTATTCTATAAAATCACTATTGATTACAATATCTGTGGTGGTCTTTATCCTTTTCTTTACCTCACCCAGAATCACTTTTAGTTCTTTCGATCTTACATCGATCGAGGAAATATTTACCGTTTACTCCTCCCCCCTCGAGCGTCGGCGGCTTCGGGGACTCTCGGGTTGCCTCGTGCTCCTTCGCTGCCTGTCTGTGTCCGCTCCACTGGGGACCAGCCGATGCGATGCGTTGCGTTTCCGAAGTACGTTCTCCAGCGTAATCTTCCCACGACGCCTCTGCGCCTCCTCGCTGAACTCCTTTCCGGTTCACCCAGATTTCTTGATGTCACCTTCCGCGAGCTGATAAACGCCACTAATAATTCAAAGTACAGTTGCTAATACGTGTCTCACCATTTAACCAGGCTACTAGACTCGTGGTGTACTCCTCTGCACACAAGTTCTCTCGATCTGTACTACTCCAGATAATAGCTATCACTCTGGCACTACGTCCGAGATACTAATGATGGTTATCTAGCACAAATTGTTCGTCAATCTCTTTTTCAGCGCTCGTTCTTTCGCGACACTATTTTACTTTGTTCGAACGCGGAACAGCCCCAGGTACGTCCTTCCTCACCGGTGACCGGCCGGACACTGCCTCCTCGCGGCGTCGTTTCCCACGGTCGGCCAACCGACAACACTTCGCCGCCCGTAACCGTTTTTCGTGGCTAGCGAGCGCCCTCTGGCAACCGTCCTGCCGCGCGCTTACTTGATGTATCGCCGTTTCTTTAGGCAGAAACGCGGTGCGTTTCAATATATATATATATATATATATATATATATATATATATATATATATATCCAACTTTCTCTTTCATGTTGACTATTCGACTGATGTAGAAGGAGAATGCCAGACCAAAATTCTATTTCCTTCACCCTGAATTTGCTAGATGCATTAGGCATTGTTAACAATAATATTGTTAAATCATTTCTAAATTAATAGTATTGTTATTATTAGAATTGTAATTACAGTAAAATCTGTCTAAACCGGAATCGATCGGGACAAAAAAATTCCGGTTTAGGAAGGTTTCCGTTTTGTGCAGGGTCTCTATTTTATGGTATATTTCCGTCCTGAAACTAGTAAATTTATTGTAATTATTAAAATACAGTAATGTAGGCCTACAACCTATGTACAGAAATCAACAAAAAAGAGGATTAAACATATTTCACAAAATGGAGAGAAAAATTACAATGTGCTCTAAATACTATTTTTTCCAACACTCATCCAAAGTTTTTTGCTTTTTGGTTTTCCCACTAACTATCTTTTTTTCAATTATAATTTGTGCAGTTGAAAAATTCTGAATTAGTTCTGGATTATTAGAAGTGAGTGCACACTTTTTTAACTGCAGATTGCATTGCAGGGCTTCAGAATAGTTATGTATAGAGGGATTTGTTTCCATTGCCTTGTCTTCTTCAGTTTCTGATTCACAAATATTGTCACTTTCAGTTTCAATGTCTCCATCTGTACATACATCTTTATCGATATATATTACATCTGAAGATGTAATATATAGAGTACTGAAGTACTCTCCCCCATAATTGCGCATAACGTATTTACATCTCGGAATGCATCTTCAGTGTCATCATCTGCTGGCAACTCGTCTACATTGGAAATTGTTGATAAACCTGCCTGTCCGAAACATTTTTGAATGGTCTGGGGCTTTATAGATTTTACAGATTTGTCCATCCACTGAATTGCATCAGAACTGATAGAGACTTGACAATTCAGTTACATTAATAGAGTCTTCCATTTTTCCAATTAGGCACTGCATCAAAACTTGCGATAATGAGTCTTCATGGAGTAAATTATACCAAGGTAGGTATCCATAGGTTGCGTAATTGCTGTTGTATTGGCAGGGAACACACCTTCTCATTGGCACGGCAGGTAACGGGTAACGAGCACACGTTCAAGTTCCTAAAGCATCTCGGCTTTTGTGACTTTCCGATTACTTGAGGTCGTTCCATATTTCTTTCCATATTCCCACATAAAAACACTGTTAATCTCTATTTCGAATGCTTGCCTCCTTTGTATTTTTCTCCTTTTAAATTTACTGTTTTATTTGGTAATGCCCGAAAAAATAATCCAGTTTCATCCCCGTTGAATATATCTTTTGGTTTGTAGCCTTCAATTATAATGGAAATTTTTATTTTCCACTCCTGAACTTTTTCTACATCAACATCTTTGGACTCTTCACAGATTTCATTGCACACTATTCCATGGCGGTTTTTAAAACTTACCAACCATCCATTAGAGGCCTTTAACAAAAAATCACCGAGTTGTTCTGCACGTTCTTTAGCTTTAGCTTGTACCATTGCACCAGATATGGGAATATTCTTCGATCTAGCACGCACAAACCATTCCCGTGTAAGTCGGTTGATTTCGTCATTCTTCGCTTTAATTTTCCTTTTCATCGACCCATGTCCTACAGAGTAATGTTAACGATCAGTGCGTGTCAAAAATAGAGACAAGTGTTCAACATTAATTTTAAAAAAACCTACGAAATGAATGAAGTAAGAGACTGGATATCTTTACATACCTTTCATCCAGTTCTCCTTTATTTCAGCTTTTCTTTTGAGTGTTTCGTAAATCTGTGTCTTCCCACACTTGAATAACTCTTGAAGAGCTTTCACTGAGAGATAGATAGATAGATTTATTAAAGTTCGCTTTGAGCTAATGCTCGGTGGCAAACATTATTACAACTAAATATGCAATTACGAAACTATTACGAATATTTACAAATATAATTACAATTAGAATTAAAGATTTATATCCTAGTTATAATTAATTTTGAGTTATCTGTAAGTTGACGTATAGCTTAACACTTCACTCCACTTCACTTCACTTCACTTCATTTCACTGCGCTGCACTACACTGCACTCCCCGCCCCTCCCGTGCACCCACCTCACTACACTTCACTTCACTGTATAAGGGACATGACCATATTATTAATAATACTAACGATTATAATAATGTAACTAAAAATAATAATAATAATAATAATAATAATAATAAAAATAATGATAAAGGTCCCAGTACTATTAATGATGACCTACATAGAATTAAGTATATTTTTAAATTTCACTACATTAGAAGGAAGAGTCTCTAGTGCTTTTGCAGGTAGTTTGTTCAATCTACTATAGTACGATTCACAAAGGAGAACTTGCTACATCAGTTCTTTGCTTTCTACATCGTATTTTCCAGGATGGTCTCCTCTGCTTTACAATCAGGTTTCTGTAATCTTTTACTGAGATTTGCCCATGCTGAGTCCCTTGGTATGTCTTGTACATTACGCATAAACGCGCCGTTCCGTCTCTTAGATAAGGGTTCCATTCATCTCGTCCATCAGCGCGTCCGTGATTTACAAACTTTCCGCCCGTTTTTAATTTTATCTAACGCCTCGATTTGCCCTTTTCTGTACGGGCCCCAGCAGGCTGCTCCGTACTCTAAAAAGGACGAACAAGTGAAGTATATGCCAAGGATCGGGCATTCGAACTACTTTTTTTAGAAGGCGCATTACAAAGTGCAGCGCCCTCCATGATCTTTTGACCGTCTTGTTAATATGATCCGACCAACCCAAGTCGCTACGCCGGACCAAGTACTTACAGTTTTTACACGCGGTATATCGTTAGTTCTAACTTGTAATTCGAGTGAACATTCGAGCGAGATTTGGTAAAACAAATGAATTTACTCTTTTCCGGATTTAATTCCATCTTATTTCTGCACGCCCAGTTCCATAAACAGTTAAGATCGTTCTGTAAAACATTTTCATCCGAAGACGCGCCAATACTCCTATATATTATGCAATCATCGGCGAAAAGTCTAACTTTCGATTTTATTCCGGTTGCAATATCATTAATAAACGCTATGAATAGCAATGGCCCTAACACACTCCCCTGGGGGACCCCAGAGGTTACATCGGCTTTCGATGAGCGTTTGTCACCTATTCTGACTGCTTGAGTTCGGCCCGTAAGAAATGCTTTTATCCACAAGATTATTCGATGATCTAATTCAGTTTTTGACAGTTTTTCAATTAAAAGGCCATGTGGAACCAGATCAAATGCTTTAGAAAAGTCTAATATTACTGCGTCGACCCTACTCCCTTCGTCTAATGAATCTGCTATGTCTTGACATAAAGAAATAGTCTGGCTGTCCCACGAATAGCTAGGACGAAAACCGTGTTGATTTTGAAAAAGCCAGTCGGTTTTATTCCAGACTCGTCTAATATATTCCGCAATCATCTGTTCCATCTGCTTGCATACAACTGATGTCAAACTTATAGGCCTGTAATTATTAACAATCCTTTTGTCTCCTCCCTTGTGAATCGGCACTACAATTGCCTCTTTCCAATTTTGAGGAATCGATATTATTTAAAGTGACGTCCATTAACCGAGCAAGGTAAGGAATCATGGCTTCCTCCCAATTTCAATATTTCTCCTGGTATTCCGTCAGGACCTACAGATTTATTTCTCCTAATTTTCGATCCTTTTCTAATAATTCCTGCATCGACTCTAAAGGTTTCTATTACGGGTGTTGATTCATTTACTGAAATCTGATCCTTCGGCTTGAAAACCGATGCGTAATGCCTATTTAAACAAGCCGCCTTTTCATTGTCATTTGTAATTAACGAACCGTCAGCTACGCAGATCGCTGGAATATTTTCTTTGTTCCCTTTCTTATGTCTTACATACTTGAAAAAATTTTGCCAACAGTTCAATCTATCGTTTAGAATTGATTTTAGGTAATTTTCTTGGGTATGTAACTTCTAGTAAATTCTAGTAAGTCTTTAGATAATCGTAGAAAATTATTTTTGTGTTCCTTGTTTACATTACGTTTACTATACGCTTTCCTAACCTTCCTTTTCAGTCGCCTCACTTCTTTGTTGAAATAGACCGGATCCGAATGGCACCGTAGTTTCTTGGTAGGCACGAATTTTTCTAAGCATTCTAAAATTATGTTCCTAAAGTTTGTCCAAATCTGTTCTACTGTACATCCGCTAGAAGCCCAAGTTGAGAGCTTCTGAGTTTCGCGTGCTTCAATTAGTTTTACCTTTTCATCTAAAGGTAAAGTTTTGTGTTTTTTTCAGCCATTGTTAAACTCTTAACACTACACGCCTCACTGTCTAGTAGCTGTAGACGGACTGATCGCTGACTTTCAAAGCACAATGCGCCACAGCCCCGATTATGTCTTTCTGATACCCTCGCATAGCCTTGAGCAATTCGTCTCTGGCCAAAGGGATACGATTTTCAACACGGGGCGGAAGACGCGTGAACAGAAGCCATGCTTGAACACCTTCCCACGCGCAGAGAGTCGGAAAAGGAATTCCCCTTCGTCCTACTGCCTGGAGAGACAAGCGACCCCAAGGTCGAATTCTACTCTGGCAACTGAAGTTCTTCTCCCTCACCGTGCGGCTGGGCCACGGCTAAATCGCATGTCACAGAGATAGAGCATTTAAAACAGATTTACAGATGCATTCATTCCATTAAGAATATTTCGCGTGTCTCTGCCGATTGGAATAAATTCACAGGAATTCCGTTTTATAAAGGTTTATTTTTCCTAAAGGACATAAAAATCTGCTCCGTTTCCGCGTTGGGCAGACTCCGTTTTATGCTGTGTAAAATACCCTATTAACTTCACGAGCCGGAGAAATTTTTCGGTGGAGGCATATTTCCGGCTTGTACAGATTCCGGTTGACAGATTTTACAGTACTATTATTATTATTATTATTATTATTATTATTATTATTATTATATTACTAGGAATGGGTCCTCGATACTTTCGATACCTTGATACTCAGGTGGTATCGGTAGCGATCGATACTTTTCGAAAATTACTCGATACTTTTTCGATACTTTCAATTTTCTATGCCAATCACCATCTCTTCTGATTTTACAGAATAATTTCTTAATATTAACTCTCTCCTATATTTCTTCTGTCAACAACAAGGAAGTGTCCGTCTGTTCGGATTCACTTACAGTCGTTGAAATTAGCCAACGTTGCAGCGTCCGGGCGCCGTGTCCCGTTGTTTATCGCCTAGCGCCTGTCATCATCTCTCGAGATAGTCCGCAATACGCGACCAATTTAGCATTGGGAAACTCTGGCTTGTAGGCTGCCAGGCAATATAGCAGCGACAGGCACGATAAGCAATGTGCTCGATGACAGCATTTCTTCCGAGGATACTCCCCTTCCTCAGCCCACCGTGGACGCATCTGACGGAGCTCGTGTGTCCAGTTCAGTTCTGCCTTTTAAAGTGACGGAAGACGACTAGGTTAGTGCATTCCATATACAACATGAGTGAAGTGTGGAATTATTTTGAAGTGGACTCGAAATATGACAATCGAGCTATTTGTAGAATATGTAAAAAAAAACATTTTCGCGTGGTGGGAAATCACACAATATTAGTAATTTAAAAAAAAATGTTACATCGATACACCGGGTAGTATTCAGCTCCACCGAACACAAGAGGGCCAAGCCAACTAATGCTGCACGGTAAGTTAGAAACGTCGCAGATCGTACGAGTGAAGTGGTAGAAGTTGATGACCCATGGCCAGTCCTCTCAAGATCAAGTTTCAATACAAATCAACCAACACTCGTTGATCTTTATACACAAAAAACAAATTTAAACCAGGAGACAACCGTGCCAAAGCAATAACAAGAAAAATTGCTTACATGATATGCAAAGATAATCAACCGTTCAGTATTGTTGAAGACAATGGATTCAAGGAATGAATTAAACATCTTGAACCTAGATACATCATGCCCACAAGAAAATATTTGGCGAATCACTATGTCCCCAGTTATTCGAAGAAGTGGAGAACAAGGTCAGAGATCAAATCCAGGAAGCCAGAGGGTTGCAATCACCACTGATTTATGGACTTCAACAGCCTGTGATGATTATATGAGTATTACAGTGCATTTCATAGACAAAGATTTTCAACCTCATCACATCTGCATGAAGTAATACCTTTGAAGAAATTAGTCACACAGAAGTATTGCAAATTTTCTTCGAAATCTTTGAAATTAAGGAGTCTACAAGATAAACAATGCTGTAATGTAGTAAGAGCAATGATCGAAGGACATTTTCCGCATATTTCATGTTTAGCTCATACTTTGCAACTCGTCGTGAAAGAGGGACTGTTGAGCAATACTAAAATTCAGAAAATTACTGCTTTGTGCCGAAAACTTGTGGGGAGTTTCAAACATTCCTCTAAATCCACCAAAGTTCTGAAAGCGGCCCAGAAACCTCTTTCTGTACCTCCACATCGTTTAATTCAAGACGAGCCGACGCGATGGAACTCAACTCTCCACATGCTCCTGCCGACTTAAAATTGCCAGTTCATCTCTCAACAGAGCAGTGGGAACTTATTGATTAACACATTAAGACTCTAAACATTTTTGACGAAGTGTAGCGTCGTGTCGCTAAAACAGCGTGGGCACGTGGTGTGCACCGGATGCGTAGACAAAGGCAGAAGGCGGCGGACAGCGTCGCGAGGGCTATTAATGGCAACAATAGCTCGCCCTTCTTATTATCCTGGCAGCAGCAGCGTAGGTCGTCCGTGAGAGGTGCGAACGTGCACGCGGCGCAAGAAGCCGAGAGTGCTGCGTTCGAGACTGCCCGAAAGAGATTATTGGATCTTGTAAGTCAGGAAGCAGATCCAGTGGTTTCAAAAGAAGAGGTAAGAGTTTCTGATTTCAAATTTTAATTTTAAACGACCCAATTTTTTCATCACGATGTCAATTCTCCAATATTTCAAGTGTTCAAAAAAATTAAAGTCACTCTGTATAATTCCGAATAACTCATTTTCAGTATCTGCAAGATTAATTTCAAATTAAAGACATGCATTTATTATTCAAAATTTTAATATATTTAATTTATTTTATAGGCATCCTCAACTACTGAATCCCCGAAAATGCATGGCATGTGCTCTTTTATAGGAATATTTTAAAGAGAGACCACGAAACATCATGCTGTGTACACGAAACCCCAACTCAAGAGGATGAATTAAATGTGTATTTAAGCGAGGACTTGCTTCCTCCTGATGCAAATGTACTGGCTTACTGGAAAAACAAAGTGACTCCCCAATTTAAGAAAAAGTGCTGTGCGATACTTGTGCATTTCACCAGCTACAGTGTTTTCGGAGAGACTTTTCAGTACAGCTGGATTGATATGTGACAAAAAAAGGAGTAGAATGGACTCAGAAAGAGTTAGAATGTTGGTTTTCCTTAATAAGAATCTTTAAAAATTTAAAAATGTATGTTCACCTCAATAGTTTTAAATATTAAAATAGTAAATCCATGTATGTATGAAGAACGAAATATATCCTTGCAATTCTGATTAAACCATTTTTGTTGTTGAGTCTTAAAAGTAGTATGGTATCGAGTATCGAAGCTCTCAGACAGGTAACGGCATCGAGTATCGAGAAAATCTGGAATCGACCCATCACTAATTATTGCTATTATTATTACTATTAGTATTCCTATCATTATTATTACTTTTATTATTATTACTATCATTAGTAACAAGTATGATCAGTGACACCAAAAAACTAAATTTATTATTTTACATAGTGGAAGAAACATGGAAGAGAAACTAAATTATTCACAACTGACTTTAAGGATATACAAAATGAAATATTTGGGAGTAATTATCGACAGTAAATTAAATTTTAAAGATTATATAGAGTACATAGTAAAGAAAACTGAACTGCTAGCTGAATTAGCTGAACTCGTGGCTCATTGCAAAGTCGCAAGCCTTTCACCACTGAGATCCGCGTTCGATTCCCGTCGAATCTCATGTGAAATTTGTTCCAACAAAACGAGTTCGGCTGCTTCACAAGGGCTAGTCCAACCCCTGTGAAGTGTCCTAAAACCTACCCTTATCCTTATTCCTTCCTAATTCTGGCCGCTGGGTAGTGACGCAGGAGCGCGCGGTAGGAGGCGCGTACGCGGAGATGCTACCTGGCGGTCCTCTTGACAACCGACTATGACGAGACGCGACAATGTTAACGGAGGATTACTCCATAAAACAAGCGCAGTAATGGGAGGATTACTCCCAGAAGCGCAAAGCGCTCAACGCCCTCCAAGGAACTTGGAGACGCGTTGCGTCGAAGCAGACGCAACAAATAAAAAAAAAAAAAAAAAGATTAATATTTTAAACAGAATTGAGCAATATAGAATGGGCTATACAAGATGTTTGAGTGCGATACAAGATCCATAATTGCAACACATTTTGATTACTGTGCAACAATACTAATTGGAGCCCATAAAACTGATATTAAAAAACTTCAGATGCAACGAAATAGGGCCATGAAGGTAATATTTCAAAGCAATAGATACACTCCGGTGCTAGACACTGCAATTTATGTTAATAAATGAAAGAATTCATTACAAGACACTAACTTTTATTTTTAAATTAACTAAAAATCGTGTAACAGGAGATTAAGTAAACAAAATTCAAAGAGTGAAAGATAAAACAACAAGGGAAACAAGACAAGTACATTTAGTAATTAATTTCAGTAAAAATGCACACGCCAATAATAAACTATTTGACAAAGGATTTGAATTATACCTTTAAATAAATTGTGAAAAATAAAAGAATTTAAAAGAAAAATTATAAAATGTATCAAAGGTGAAAATTATTTTTGTAAATAGTTAATAGAGTATATCTATCAATAAACAATGTATGAATACATGCATTTTGTATAACTTAGAGCTGAGAAGGCTAAATAAAACCAAATCAATCTAGTGTAAGATAAAATTACGTTTAGGGCAACCCGTGTAGCGCCGTGAAAGTGTGTTCTCTCTCCCAAAAAATGTACACCTTTGAGGGTCGGCCCCGAGGCTGCCGCTGTTACGATGTTCGTTATTAATGAAAATCGTTTAAAATATACAATTTCTACGGCTTGTTTGTTAACTTGATTTCATGAATTATGTTACGTTCTTGTATGTCTCACGTCTTTTAATTTAATTTCAGGCCTTAGTTCAATCATCGAATTTCGGTATATCTGAATAGGTCCGATCCCTATTTAGTTCCGATAAAGGTTCTACACTCTCTAAACTCCAATTATATTGCATCTAAATGCCAATCTGCAACTTTTTATTGACCCGATTCACTAATCATTGCTGTAACTCATCACTGAAGCACGCACTGGGGAATTACCTATGAAATTTTGATTATTTTTAAATATAATTAACATCTATTTATTATTGTTTTTATTTTGATTTTTATTGCTGCACTTATCCAGATGCCATTATATCAATCGAAGGTAACTATTGTGTAACATTAAAATAATTTCAACGGCGTTTACCAATAGCTCAGTTCGAGCGTGGGCGGATCTCGACCTCGATACGCTGCTAATGCTAGGGGCGCCGATCATAATAGCGGGCGACCTCGACGCGAAGCATCCGGATTGAGGATGCCGCGTGGTAAACTCCTCAGGTCCCCGTCTATTCAATTATCTTAACAGAAGCAATCAGCTCAGCATCTTCCCGCTCTCCTTCATAACCCACCTCCACACAAATCCCGCAACCAACACCATCGAAAGCGACATCCTCGACATTGCTCTTCACTCTCCCTGCCTTTCCATTTCTACACCTAAACCGCTACGGAAAAACTATTAATCCAAATTAACCAATAAATTACTAACCAATGCCTCCCTTTCCACTCCTCACGACATTGACCGCGCCATCGATCACCTAAATTACCAAATTAAAACAGCATATTCCGAAACCACCCAAAAACACCCCGAAACCCCGTCCTTTCCCTCACAAACCCCTGTTGAACTAATTCGCCTCATACAAGAACGCCGAAAGGCGCAACGCATCTATCAGTGTTCGCGCGACCCCGACGAAAGGCAGCATACCAGTGCATACGAGGAAAACAACTCGCCTCCTGAGAGAACATGGAAGCGCGATGTGGGAAGAGTACGTAGAAAAAGCACAATTAAATAACGCCGAAGACCTTTGGAAACTGCAGCTAGCACTCAGAAATCCCGCCCCCACCATCACAGTCCTCGAGCGCCCGAACGGCTCCACCCATACGATTCCGGGTAAAGGCCGAAGTATTTGCCGATATCCTAGCAAACCGATACTCGCCCCCACTCATATTAAACTCGCTGCAACTCCCAGCCACCGCCGCGGAAATTAAATTCGACATCGCGCCTTCAATCGACGTCTCGTCCGACTGGCACATCAAAGCGGATGAAGTGCGCGACTTACTTAAAAACACCAACACAAAGAAATCGGGCGACCCGGATAAAAGCTTATCCGGCGACATGATAAAAAATCTACCACAAAAGGCCGCCCTACTCTTAGCACAAATTTACACAGCGGGCATTTCTGTGCAATACTTTCCATCAATCTGGAAAGCGGCTACCGTCACATTCCTTACGAAATCGAAAAAGAACTCGCGCCTCTCGGAAAACTACCGGCCCGTTTCTCTCCTGCCGATTCTCGGTTAACTCCTCGAGAACATTATTCTCACGAGAATCCAACGGGACCTCAAGAAAAAAGGCATAATCAGGGAAGAGCAATTCGGATTTCGTAAGCAGCGTTCTTCTGCGATGCAAGCACTTCGCTTCGCCTTCTTCACTTCTTCGGCTTTAAGCCGCCACTGCTCTGTCCCTGCTCTTTTCTTCGACTTCTCTTCTGCCTTCGACACCGTTCATCACCCACATCTTCGTCACAAACTTCGCCCCTATATTCCTCTTCACATTCTAAACCTAATCAGTGGCTATTTCTCCCACCGCTCCTTCGCCGTAAAATATCAACTTTTCACTTCATCTCGCCCTATTCATGCCGGAGTCCCTCAGGGCTCCGTCCTATCACCTTTCCTGTTTTCTCTCTTCATAAACGATGCGCCGGCAATCACTGGAGTTCTTAATTTCGTTTACGCTGACGACATTGCTTACGCTGTGAAGGATAACCGGATCAACTTCGCCACTAGACGGCTTCAGCGCGCCGCGATTGCACTATCGAATTGGAGTGCGGAAAGCGGCCTCGCGCTGAATGCACAGAAATGCCAAGCTATCATTTTCTCTCACAAACACAGCCACAACACGCACACCGTCGCACCCAGTGGCGAAACACTCAAATATCTAGGCGTTACTTTCGACCGTAGACTCAGCTTTAAAGCTCACATTAAAGAGGCGCGAAAGACAATGACATAGCGCAGCAGCTGTCTTCTGCCACTCTTTAGAAGCCGATCCCTTAAGGAGAAAACTAAAATTCGTATCTACCTCGCATGCGTAAGAAGTGCGAGGTGTGGGCCACAGCGCCCGAGACGACCCGCGATCTACTCGTCAGGGCAGAAAACTACTTCATCAGAACCGCTCTAAAACCATCTCGAGGTGTCGCCTACGCAAACGTTCTTCTTTCACACAACACGAAACCATCTCTCCGAAATTCACACACTCGCCACGGAAAGAATCAAATCAATATTCACAAACATGAACACGCATTCTCTCTTATTAGCCCCTACTCACAATACTACACAAAAATATCACGCCAGAAATCTAGAAACTCCCCTCCGACATTCTCTTCCTCAAATCTCCCTAAATCCCACACAATAAAACACAAAACACTTCCGCTCCTCCCACCCCAGTTGCGCCGTGGGCAAGGAACAGCTCCCGGTAGTGAAATTCTTTAAAGGCCCTGCTAGCTGTTGTATGTACCAGCTCCGCTCTGTGCTCTTCTGCTTCTTTTGCCACCTCTGAATTCCATCTCCACGCATAAGTTGTGTCCACACCCCAGTCCTGCGCTGGTGCATTGACCTTATTGTATTGTATACTGAGTGTATTGTGTATTGAGAGTAATGAGTATTCGTCTTCTGTGTTTTGTATACTGTATTTTGTGTATTGTTTTGTATTATATTGTATCGTGTATTGTATTGTTGTGTTATATATTGTAGTATGTACGTTTTATTTATTATTATAGTTACTGATCGCCACCCATTAGTGTGTTCTACATATTTTCAAAATGCTGTGTTTCATTCTATTGACCGTACTGGGTGGTGTGCTAATTGTGAAGCTATATGCCTGTAAACGTCTATTATATGCCTGTATTTGCTTATCGTGTAGATTAGAGTTATATTGGATATTAAATAACTTCAGTGGCGGCTCGTGGTCATGCCATTAGAGTGTGCAACGTTTTTCTTCTCTCTCTGTCTCTGTCTGTCTGTCTGTCTGTCTGTCTGTCTGTCTGTCTGTCTCTCTCTCTCTCTCACACACACACACATTACATGCATGCATTTACACATATTAACATTAATAATGACAATTAAACACAAATCATCTTATGAAGTCTGATAGCACGCCGAACAATTCCATTCCTTTGTTTCTTTTCAGCATTTTTCTATCTGTGGCTTTTTCATTAGAATCATTGATTTCTTACGTTTCATATTTTCTACGCTATTCATTGTTAGTTGCACAAACACCCTTGACAAGAAAGAACTCTCTGATTTCGGTTTCTCAAAACCAAGGATGGCAACAGAAATGAAACTAAACGTTTCGTTTCTGCGCCGCTGTAAGAAACTTATTTTTGCAGGAGTTTAGTTTCGTTACCAGTAACGAAACGAAAGTCTGCGCGAATTTAGTTTCGGTACAGAATGAACAGATCTTAAAAGACAGTTTCGTTTCGTTTCTTTACTGAAACTAAACGAAAGTGAATTTCTTTGCAAGTAAGAAACTTTATTTCTTTATTTAGTTTCGTTAATAATAATTGTTGAAGAACAAGTAACGAAAGTCAGGATTGGTCTAATCAGAGGACATTTCGACGATTTGATTTCTGTACGTACTATTTTGTTTCAGAACAACATAAACACAAGTAATTATCTGTAACTTTTCGTCTACTCTCTATCGATAATTTCATTACTTTTCAAATGATTCCTGGCTCTTAGTCAATTCTTGCTCGCAATACTCACCATGCTGGATACACGGTTTGACATGAAATTTGAGACCATTGTTTCGTATCGATTACAGCGGAAATACCTCAAATAAAAAGGGGGGCTTGTTCCGTTGGCGTGACTTCAAAGAATACAACTGTAAGACGACGGCGCGTGGCGATTTACGCACTTCGATAGGCGGCAGTACTTTGCACATATTTGAATAAAATTCCATGTCTCTTATAAAACAGTCCAAGTAACATAGCCGTCAAATTTCATTAAATATTAACAAAGCATCTCAATAGTAAGAGCTTAAAAAATTGCAGTAATTCCTTAAACATTAAGTTTTTTGAAAATCAGAGAGAATTGACAAGGCGAAAGCAAGTTAAAAAACTGTTTATATTTGTAATTATTTATGTGAAGAATAGACCCAATCTTCGGCCCTGAGGCTGTATGAGGGCCCTGTGTGTCCCGAAAGGTGCAGGGAGACGCGAGGAGGAAAACGAACTCTTGAATTTGTTTGACAGATGACCTTCAGACCTCCATGGTCAGTGGCATAGTGGAAATAACACCACCATGGTTATTTCCACCATGGTCTGTGATAAACGCACCTCGTTGCAGTATCCCCTCCCCTCCCTCTGAGACGGCCATCAGCAAATCCCATGACGTCATAGAGACTTGAAAATCATAAGAACTTACGTATACGCTGAATACCCTTAGTGAGATCGGCAGCAATTCTCGAAAATTATTGGTTAAAGAGACTAGCCACTGTTGCCGGATCGTTCACATTCTCCACAGGGTTTCTAGTTGATTTGGTAGTATTTTTTATTATATTCCACATTGCTTTCGTTTTCTTATTTGAGTTCAAAATATCCTGATCGTTTTTCATGATTTTAGCCTGCCTTATGACGTTTCGTAACAATGATTTGTAATTTTTAAGTAGATAAGGAAATTTTGAGATACGTTATGACGTTTAGAAATGAAAGCTTGTTTTTACAAGATGTCCTAATCCCTTGTGTTATCCAAGAATTGCTTTTCCGTGAAATATTTTTCTTTTTTGAAGAGGAAAGCAAGTGTTGAAGTGAAATGAAAGAGTTGAAAATATAATATATATTTGTCGTTTATATCAACAGAAATATAAACCACTTCCCATGACTCCTGCATCAAGTAATCAACGAATAATTTTATTTTACTTCTTGTAAACAATCTAGTCATACGTGAATTATTTATTGTGTCAGTGATCGCATTTCTTATAATGGTAAGAATTTGTGCATCGTGGTCACTGTATCCTAAATCTTTTGTTTCAACTTCATATCGAGTAGTAGTTTTGTTAATTATAATTTGATCAATGGACTTCATTGAATTTTGTGTGATCCGTGTAAGTACATTAATTGTAATGTCTAAATTGAAGGAATTAATTAAATTGAGAAACTTTTCTTTCTCACAAGATTCGACCAGAAAATCAATGTTAAAATCTCCGCATACAACAATGCATTCAAAAGAGCGCTTGTTGACTTGAAGTGTTATCTCCAGGTTTTCTATGAACAAAATATAATCTGCAGTTCTCTTTGTTGGAGGTCTGTAGATGCAAAGTATTATCACTTTTAGTGAAGTAAGATGTACAACAGAAATTTCGAAAATATTTTCAAGGGAATACACATTTAATTCCGCCAAGGAGATAGAATCAATATTATTTCTAACGTAAATACATGAACCCCCATACGTAGGACCTTTAGGCGATTCTTTCTCTCTACAATAAAAGCCTGCGAGGTAAAAGTTTGAAATTTGGAAAATGCTAAGTTCATTAGAAGATAACCAATGTTCTGTAAAGCAAAGAACATCCATTTGATTTAAATCGCTCTGTAGAGCTGCCTCGATAAACTCAGCTGCCTCGATAAACCGACCCCTTGAAAGGGGTCGACCGATCTTCCAACACATTACTTCCCTTTCGGCTATCCACTCAGGAAGACAGCTACTCAAAAATGCGGGAATGTCGGGAATGCGGGCTACTTTATAGTAGGTCCATAGTGGAAAATACCACCTGCGCCTGCGTAGATAATTTGAATTTGGCGCACATTTGGTGGGGCATAATATTATTAATCCACAGTCGGCGGCATGCGCACCGCTACACCTTGTTATTTCCACCATGACCAGGTCTCGTCAAACCTCGATAATGAATATCGATAGAATTCGATAATATCAAAAATTTCGATACTTCTGAAAACTATCGAATATTTTCGGAATAATATAAATAATAATAAATAAATATATACATTTAAAAAGTTCATTTTGATTTCAAAACCTCCGGCAACGAAATAATTCTTTTTTTTATTAATCTCTCATTAAACGTAAATATGAAGAGATCACTAGTTCAAACTCTAGTTCGACTTTGTATTTTCTTAATAAAAGACAAAATTCACGTTAATGGTAAGCGTGAATGAGGGTCAATTGTTTAATACATCAACAACCTTTTATGTACGGAGACGTTTACTCACACTAGTATTAGTTGGCCACATTTAATTTTTTCAAGCAGTATAGTAATATTAGCCAACTTTTTTTTAAGTGGCAACGCTGAAAGAATTACAATATTTTACACATTTTCAAGGAACTTTACACTTAATGATGATCCCATCTCGATCAGGTTTTTCGTCCAGTTTCCCTGATCCATTGAGCAAATGCTGAGATGGCCCCTTGTTTTGCTTCTGGACATAAATGTAACTTCATTTTCTGTGCACGTCTTCTAGAATTCAGTGGGAAATACAATTATTCAAATTATCGTTTCCATGTTGTCGCGGCAGCAAGTAATAAGAGCCAAAATTTATTGCTTATTTATCTCTGAAAATAGATTTTATTAATGGGAGTTTTTTTGTTTTTTTTTCTCCCTTTCAAAATTCAAATTTTATTGCTTATTTATCCTTTAAAATAGATTTTATTACATGGGAGTTTTTTGTTGTTTTTTTTCTCCCTTTCAAAATTCAAAATTTATTGCTTATTTATCCTTTAAAATAGATTTTATTACATGGGAGTTTTTTGTTGTTTTTTTTCCCTTTCAAAATTTTGAAAATGTGCACACAATTCACTTTTCCCCATAGCACGTCATACGCAGTTTTTAACTGTTTTTTGACGTAAAATAAATAAAAAATGATGGATAATTTATTGAAAGCTTTGGCAACGTGTTATTCAAATTAACCTTTTTATTACACAATTTAATATACTCCAAATTATTGTGGCTTATTTATTTTTATTTATTTATTGTGTGTAAGGTGTTATACAAATTAACCTTTTTATTACACAATTATTGTTCTGCAATACTATTGTGTCTTATTTATTTATTTATTTATTGTGGCTTACTTCAAATTTTTGTTGCATTTTGAAAACCGTTGCTTCGGCAGCCGAGGATCGTCTTATCAGCTGGGGTCCGATTTCTAGCGCGGCTGTTCTTTCACGACTAAGACCATATTCGTTGGTCTCTTTGTAGTTTGAAGTGCAGGTCCACGCGTTTTTTCTTTTTATTTTAATTTGTTGCATCTACACCTTGACGCAACGCGCCTCCAAGCCCCTCAAGGGGCGTTGAGCGCTTTGCATTGAGGAGTAATCCTGCATTAATGTGCTTTTATTGTTGGAGTAATCCTCCGTTACAATAATCTCAAGTCAAGTCTCGTCACGTCGTAGTCAGTCAGTGCCTTTTATCCCTTTGGCCAGGGGCTCGACGACGTTAGATCCCGGGGTTCCTGGCCGGTCACCCAACCAAGAACCCGCGAGTCTCGAATTCGCTTAACCTTCGTGACTTCACGGAGCGTAGTAAACGAATTAGGCTAGCGCCGTCGGCGGTAACGACGTCAGTTCTAACTTACAACTAGTAAGGATATCGTAAGGATACTGATTAAGGAAACTGAAAAAGAAACTTTCATTGGGTGCACTTGATGCCAGTGTGTTACATACATTCTATGTTAGCATTTTTCATTAGACCCCATGTTCACAATTGTGAACATTTCGTTCTCAAAATGTATTTTTTTTACAAAAAAATTCTTTATCATAATATATCGAGGTTACATTTTAAGGAACCCATATATTTGCTAAAATTACATTCTGATTATTTAAGCATGTATTCGATCTCCCGGTCTGTCTGAACCTGCGACGTAAACATACGTTTTGCCGCCGCGCCTGCCCTTCCAGGTAATGGACACTGCCGACATTCGGGCGGATAGCAGAGGCCTGGCACACAAGTAACTGCCGCAGTGAGGTCAGGAAAGGTCTCAATAACAATATTAATAGTCGCCAAAACACTACTTGCAAGTTATGTTACTGGGAGCGAAACTAAACATTTTTGTGACGTCATGAATTGAAAATAACAAAAATGAATCTTGAATAAAACTCTTGGATAGAAACTAAACTCCCATGATGATATTGTTTCCATCCTGTAACGAAACTAAATTCGCAGCCGAAGTAAAGTTTCGTTCCAGTGGCAGTTTCGGTACCAGGCAATAGATTTCTTTGCCGCGCTTCGGATTTTAGTTTCGTTACGTACTTTCATTTCTGTGCACAAGAAACAGTAAAGAAATGCTTAATTTATTTTAGTTACGTTTCTGTTGCCATCCTTGCTCAAAACACATTGAAACGTAGCCTAATACTTACGTTTACAAAATACAATAGGGGTTTGAATAGTTCGAAATGGTTTTGTAATTGCAACTCACTTTAAAACACAAGAGAACACACATATTATATACAACTACCATTTTCATGAATGCAACAGTGAACAGCAATGCGTTCGCGTTTCGCGCGTTAGTGCGAAAGCTCATTTAAGTGGAGAGTTATCTCTCACTTTCTTCGTTCAATGTCACACTTATTTCTGTTAAAAACTTGTGCTACTCGAGTGTTATATCTTCGAGACACGTCAAGACATTTCCCGAGATCGCCACTGCGCCGGCGCCAGAGAGGGAGCACCGCGGCGGGATTGCTCCAGTCCTCCATAAGCCACCGTTGTTCCCCCTCCTTCCCCTGCAGTCCCGTGGCCGCAAAAGACGCCGTTTCCTCGGTCGCATTCTCCCGAGTGTGCTCCCGCAGGCTTTCACGAAAGAAAGGCGGACGGACCGGCAATAGCAGCTTCCGAACGGCGCGTGTTTTGAAATACCATGTTTCGTAAAAGATCTGAGAGGACTTGTATTCCCCTCTTGTTAAGAGATGTTTAAGAGAAATGGCACCGAATTAATTTGGGTGTGCACATGCGAACGTGCGAATACCCACGAACCGCCACTGAATAACTTAGATATTAAGTTAGATTATATAAAACTATACTTACCTTATATTTAGAACTAGATCATAAGAAAATGGTGACGGGTTAGAATAAATAAATAGGTGACGGGTCTAGGCTTAAGTGTTTTTAAAAATATCAAATATGAATTAAAAATATCAATTTCAAAATAAATAAATACAAAAGAAAAAAAGAAGACCAGTAGCGTGAGCGAAACGGGAAATGACAAGTGAACTTCAAATAAAAGGGAACAGCTCAACCAAAATAAAAATGAAAACCTGTGAATTCTAGCGAATGCCAACCAAAACACCGCGGGCGCCCAACATGAGACAATCATAGGGCGCCCGCGAAAAAACTGGAAAAAACACGAAAAATTCAACAACAAAACGGAAGAGCTCCACCCGGAGCAGGCCGTTTAAACTTTAAACGTCCTCAGGCAGCCGGGGCTCGAACCCGCGATCGTTCGGTACGAGATTGCTACGATCTCGGCCACCGGATCGGCAAAGACATTTTTACAACACAAAAAATGGAACAAAAACAAAATCCACGAACCTGCAAAAATGCAGCCGAATCATTTTCTTTCAACGCCTCAATACAAAATTGCAGTAAACTAGTTGTGTGTTGTAGTTTACTGGTGCAAGTGGACACTTGATCTTTCAAGGCACGTAGTTTCATTTCTTTATTTTGTTGAACAATGTCAAGGAGTTGCTTTTTACGTTCTTGGAGGGCAGTAACAAGTGCATCACATTGAGCACTAACAATTTCTTCAAATTCTGCGCAGTTCTCCTGAAAACAAAAAGGGAAATTAAAATCATCTAGTCATCAAGTTTGATAAAACATAATGAGAAAGAACATACATTCATCATGCAATTATATTTTCCTACACTTTTAGGTCTTGTCCATTACATAAATATAATTTCTCATACATAAATAATAATTTCCGAACGTGTCCACCAAAAAAAAAAAAAAAAAAAAAAAAAAGCTGACTGTATCGACAATCACCTTTAATTGCATTTACTGATATCTCTCCTTAAGAACAAAAAAACAACCGAGCATATATTTTAATTTCTGTCCGTTTTAGTTTTCTTTTTGGACATTTCTTCGGAAAACGTTTTGTTTTATTAGTTTACATTCGTTATAAATGATCCAACTAGCAATATTTGTATTAATTATTAGACTATTAGATTTCAACAATCTAGTATCAGGAAAATAAGAATTTTTTAAAATTAATTTTACTTTTTTATCTATATATTTCAAAAAAATAAGGTATTCTTCCTTCTTCGTTTAGAGCTTCTACTGAACCGATTGTTGTATTTTTTCCTTTAAATGAAAGAATATGATCCCTAGATGTGTTATCAGATATTGTTTGTGTTGATTCACCAACATTTATGGTTTAAATTAATTAATTAAATCATTCTTTAATCACGCTTATCAATAGTCAATTGTTTTCTTCCAAAGGATGGCTGTCAATATATGATAGATGTGAGTGCTAGCTGCTTCATGGTGGCGCTGCTTGATGTTTTGTTTTGATAATTTACAATTCGTCGAGGTTTTGTTTCAGTGTAATAATTGCATTGTGGTGTTGACAGTTTGCATGTATTTGCTTCTGTGGTGTATTTTGTAGAGAACATTGGGACAGTGGGTTTTGCTCGGTTGTATTTAAGTAGTGAAGTTGTTTACAGGTTATGTTGAATTCCGAATCGTTGTCCACGTGCCCCAATAGACGCAAACGTACTACATTAACGGGATGCAGGGAAAGAGAAAGTCACCGTGTGTCGTGATACTGAGGTCATTTCGTTTTCTGTTGGGTCATTGTATATGAAATGTCAGTTTTGTTCTGCTTTATACTTTCCATGTGAGAGAAATTCTGCAAACGAGTTTACTCTGTGTTGCTTAAATGGAAAAATAAGTATACCTTCGAGCAATATGCCAGAAGAAATCAAACAGTTGTTTATAGGAGATGATGACACATCAAAAAACTTTAGAAATAATATACTTCAGTATAATAGTGCTATATCTTTTGTGCCGATATTGCATTGCCACCTGGTCATGGGCCATACGTGTTCAAAATTTTGGGAACTCCACATCACAGAATATCTTTGTTATACCCTGAAGATCCAAACAATGCAACATATTCTGAACACGAGTCTGGGTACAGTATTTTACATTTATCTCAGTTCTTACCGTCAAATTATGATGGGTTCTCACTAGTATTTTATTAATTGTAATTTAAGTAATTATTTAGTTCACCTAAGTATGGAACAATGTAAAATTATTGTAACATAAACCAACCAAGCTGCACAAGCAGCCCCTCCCTTGGGAGCCAGGAGGCCCATGCCTTGAACTGAGATTGTAATGGGCTGCTGCTACTGCTACTTTTATATTATATTACTATTACTATTATTATTATCATATATTATTATCATTATTACTATTATTATTAAAACTATTATTATATTTTTAAGTCTCTCGCCTAGCGAGGTGCCATACAGCCGACACCGGGACCTTTAGAGAACCAAAGTGCCTGCTTCGTTTGCAAGCTCAGGCGGTCAGGATTCGACGGTGAAGTCAGGTGATGTTATATCAATAAAAACGTCCTCACGATGCGTGCAGTACCTCGAACAGCCTTTTGCATGTATGAATGTGCCAGTTGTTAAGGCCAAGCCTTGCAGACGATAAAGTTAGTTCTTCAGAGACCAGTTCATTTGCAGAGATAACCACAGGAACTACTTCAACAGATAATAATAACCTCCACATGTCGCTCAGTTCAATAGCCAAGGCCTGATATTTTCGCTTCTTCTCGGCAATGGAAGCGGCTATGTTTCGGTCTAGAGGGATAGCTATGTCAACTATAATCCCTTTATGTGAAAACTTGTCGACCCATATTATGTCAGGTCTGTTGGCTTCGACCCTGCGATCAGTGGTGATTGCAACATTCCACCGTTTTGTCTCCAAAACTGAATCCAGCTTGAACTTGCAGTATGGGACCTCTTTCTCTACCATCACTGACTTTGCAGCCAGGGCCTGATGGACAATCGCAGCCAATGTGCCAATGCAGAACACCCGCCCATTATGTGTTGGAGGGTTTCACCGGGTTGATAGCAAAGTCGGCAGTGGTCCTCTACACTCCAATCACAATCACAAACCTTTGGTAATTGCGAGTGGAGGTTACGTCGTCCTGAATAGAAATGATGAAGCCTTCTGTCTCAGCAAAGAGGCCAGATTTTGTTAGCCAGGAGACTGACGATGCAATGTTTACAGCATTCCCTTTGAGCTCAGCCTATCGCTTGTAAACGCTTCTGGGCCCATTCACTCAGCCTATCTTCTTTGGTGATACAGAGACTCTCAGAGTCCGCTTCACTGAGGTTCAATGGAGTACAATTCTTGTCCGTGGCACAAATTGCTTCATGCACAACCGTCGTTTTCTGAAGGACGTATTTGCGAAGATTGTTGATTTGCTTTGCGCAAAGGGACTCAAAATCCAAAAGACCTCTACCTCCTTTTCGAGGTATGTACAGTCGTGTCACTGAACGGTTGGGATGGTGCATGCGATATTTGGTAAGAGTTAACTAACTTTTCGATTAAGGTCCTGCAGTGCAGTTGTTGTCCAGTAGAGAACACCAAATATATAGACAGCCACAGGTACAGCCCAAGTGTTGATAGCTGACACGAGGTTCTTTCCATTTAAAAGAGTTTTACAAATTTTTGCGACTGTTTGCAAAACTTTATTTTGAATAACATGCCTCATCTTTGCTTCACTTGTGCTCAAAGTTGATGCAGTCTAAATATTTATATTTATCCTCTTGCCCAAGTTCTTGGATATTGGTGCCACACATCAGGATGAGTTTGTCCGGATCAAGGATTTTTCCCCTTTTCACGTGCACTGCAGCGCATTTATCAATGCCGAACTCCATACAAATAGAGTCGCTGAAGGTCTTTACAAGTTCAAGCAGCGAGGAAAGCTGGTTCTTATCTTTGGCGTATATTTCAGAAGTTTCAAATTGGTTTTGTAATAACAAATTAATAGTTAACGAAGGAAAAACTGTCTCAATGCAATTTTGCGCTTCAAATCGGCAGTCGTATGCTCCATTGAAAATGAACAATATGCAATTAGCTGATGTTAAGGTAACAAAATTTCTAGGTCTCTCAATTCAATCAAACCTCAAATGGAATGTACATATAAATTAACACTAAATTAAGCTCATTATGTTATGCATTCAGAATTCTTTCTAATTCTGTCAGCCTTCATGCAGCTCGTTGCGTGCATTTTGCAAATGTACATTCCCGCCTGAGATATGGCATAATATTCTGGGGAAGCTCATCCTTTAGTTCCCAAACATTTAGATTGCAAAAGAAAATTATCCGAATAATGAAAAAATCCCATCTACGTGATCCGTGCAAGCCTCTTTTCATTGAGCTTGGAATTTTACCATTGCCTTGCCTATTTATTTATGAGTCTGTAGTATTTGTCAAAACTGACTTACGTAACGGTGGGAACTTATATTCATGTAATACTGATATTTATAGTTACAACACTCGACGTAGAAATCATGTTCATAAAGTGTCAGTATAAGAGCTCACTACAAGAAATCCACATACAAGACATGTACGTTACTTTACAACTCATTGCCAGATAAAATTAAACAATTAAAATTGGTACACAAATTTAAGTTAAAAGTAAAATCTTTTAAAATTTCATACAATTAGAGACTATACTGATCGTCAAAAAGAAAAATAATTTTTAAAAATGCCGAAAAAGTTTCACTGAAAAAGACTCAATATGCCTGTAACAAATAATGTACTTCCGGGTCAATGACCCCCATCTCGATCGGGTTTTTGTCCAGTTTCCCTGATCCATCGAGCAAATGCTGAGATGGCCCCTTGCTTTGCTTCTGGACGTAAATGTAGCTTCACTATGCGCACGTTTTGTTGAACTTTCCTTTTGCTTGTAGTGGTAGTAGAGCTTAGGGCGAGTTTCTATTTTGTTAACAATACAGAAAAATCAAATCTGTTTGTTCCTTTACTGTTAAAAATAAGTTTTCTGTAATTTGCAACGAAAATATCTAGATTTTGAAATGTTAATTCCTCGCTTTTTTAAATTTATTATTATTATTATTATTATTATTATTATTATTATTATTATTACTACTATGATTTTTCATCTTTCATCTATTAATAGTTAAATTGTTGGGAAGGGATTCTGAAACTCAAGAAAGCGTGCGCAGATGATTTTCTCCCCCATACGTCACATACAATTTTTACTATTTTTTATATACATTTATATACATTATTATATACATTTTTTTACTGTTTTTGACTAAATAAATAAATAAATAAATAAACTTGAGATCGTCCATGTAGAACTGATGATTAATGAGGATATTGGGATATTTGGTGATTTCATATCCCATACCCGAATCTCTTAACATTCTGCTGAGAGGGTTTAGAGCTAGGGAGAACCATAAGGGACTCAGACTATCTCTCTGGAAAATTCCTCGTTGAATTTTCAGTTCCTTGGTGGTATAGCTGCCTCCAGAAAAGGAGACTTTCATCTTTGTACGTCAAGTTGCCATGCAGTGTCGGATTAGGTTCACATTCTGGGCATTTACTTTATAGAGGCGAAGGGCATACAAAAGCCGCCAATGAGGTATTGAGTCGAGGTATATAGTCGATCCATCCAATAGTTGTTGTTGTTGTTGTTGTTGTTGTGGTGGTTGTGGTTGTTGTTGTTGCTGTGGTTGTGGTTGTTGTTGTTGCTGTGGTTGTGGTTGTTGTTGTTGTTTTATTATTATTATTATTATTATTATTATTATTATTATTATTATTATTATTTGAGGACACTTGTACATTATATTTTGTTTTTCCAATGAAGTTTGGATGTTCACAATTTTATTTAAGAATTGTTTTAAGTAATATAATGTTATAGCTACACATGTTTCATTATGTTTTACTTGCCTAAATAAAATATGTGTACATTAATTCTGTGTAATACTGTATCTGTGTAATCAACTTCATTCACAGGTATGTGCTGCATATTAATGCTATTTAAGCAGCATGTAGTATAATGATTTATTCAATATCAGTGCAAAATTTTTTTTTTTTTTTACTGTGTAATTGAATAAAAAATTGCATTACTTTTAAGCAATTACTTCATAATTTAAGAAACCTACGAGCACGGAGTAGATTTCTGACTTTGCATATTTTTTTCCATTGCTTCAGGGCATAGTCAAGCGAAATTCCTTGACATTTGGTTGGATGCAGTGGCGGCTCTAGCATAAGGTCATATGGTCACGTGCCCTCCTTGTTGTAAAGAAAAGTATTAATAGTGGACTAAAATGCTTGTCATGTTATCGAGTAAATACTTCTAGAGAATTAACGTTAAGATTTTCATGGGCGATATCGATACTATTTCACAGCGCTGACTACGAGGTAGTTGTGGCAACAGGGCGAAGTCCGCAAGCTTCTTGTGACCAGCTCCCTCCCGTTCAGCAAGCTTTCCCTCATAGTGCGCGGAAAAAAGGGAGGGGGTAATCCTCCCTTAAGGCCCTTCAGGGCCACAAGCTTTTTGTGACTGCCACTGCAAGCGCCACTTATCAGATGCACAAACAACGCTCGCAGTGTCTGAGAAATGAAATGCTAATCAGCTCAGGGCGCATGTAATCTTGATAATATCAGCAGCTGTGAAATATGAATAAGTTTTTCTTCAGCGTGTGCGTGTTTACAATTAAATTGTTTTCTCTTCTCGTTCAGCTGACGTGAGAAACCAACGAGGGATTTCGAGTGATTTTCAATTTAAAGCGCTAAAACTTTAAAATGAATGAAGAAAATAAAAATTTAGGTTATGAAGACAGGTGTTGGCGAAAGAATTAGGGCCACCGAGGCCTGATCTGGTCATCAAGCAAGCTTTTAGTGACAAAAATAGATCGTAGAACAGAACATTTAATAATTCAGTGTATGATAAATGGGATGGGATTTGTGGATATCCAGTGAGTAATGCATTGTATTGCTTCCCATGCATTCTATTTAGGGGTGACGAAACGTGAACCAAGAACGGCATTAAAGATTTGAAGCATCTCCCGGATAAATGCAAAAAACACGCTATTTCAAAAAGTCATGTCAGCAATGAAATGAATTTAGCTGTTCTTGGGAGAGTTAGTATCAGGCAACAATTGGATGACGCATATAGAATCTCTGTCGTAAACATAATGAACTTGTAGATAAAAATAGATACATTGTGGTGCTATTAAATTTTGGGAGAATTAGAATTAGCGTTACGCGGTCATGATGAATCTGAGGACTCCGATAATCCAGGTATTTTCAGGGGACTGATTAATTACACAGCCGCTTTGGACAATATTTTTCAAACTCATTTGGAGAATGAAACGAAAATAGGCTTATCAAAGACCATCCAGCATGATTTACTAGATGCAATGTTTGCCGTTTGTCAAAAATATTTGTCAGAGCAAGTAAATAACGCAGAACACGTGGCCATTCAGGCGGACGAAACAACGGACAGTTCATGCATAAATCCAAATGTCATTAATTTTGAGGTATCAGTCGGAAGGAAAAATATATGAGAGATTTTGGGGCTTCTTTTAAGTAATCGAAAGAGGTGCTCGAGCTTTGGCTGATAAAATTTTGGAATAATTACACAAGCTCAGTTTAGATAAGGCTCCCGACAAACTCAGCCCAAACGTATGATGGAGTTGCTGTTCTGAAAGGGCAAAAAAGTGGGGTACAGTACATTGTAAAGAAAAAATATCCTAATGCAAACTATGTTTATTGCTACGCTCATCAAGGAAATCTTTTACTTCAGAAAGCAAATTCTTCATATTCTGGGAGCAGAGTATTTTTTGAAGAACTCCAAGAATATGCTCATTTTTTCCAGATCGCCCAAAAGAATGCAATATTTAACGACATTTGTGCAAAGAAAACTGTTCTGCACCACCTTCAAGATGGTACTTCCAGCATAGAGCTGTTTACACTGTGTTTGAATATAAAGACAGCATAATTGAATGTTTCGGGCAAATTCGAGATGGTGAAGAAGAGAATCCCAAAGCCGGTGGTCAAGCTGCAGGATTTGTGCGAACATTAAATGATCAAGATTTTGCATTTTGGCTCTCCTTCTACCATAAAATTATGTTTCATGTTGCAATTTTCTTCGACACTGTTCAGAAAAGGAATATCGATTCTGTTCAAGTGAAAGAATTCATCAAACGGTTTTCTGATGAAGTAACCAAGGTGCGTAAAGTGTACGAAGACGAACAAGAGTCTTCGAGTGTACCCCCAAAGAAGAGAAAATGCATCTCTCGCAAACAAGGAAGCAACCGTGTTGCTGCTTTGGAAGTGTGTGATACTATTTTAAAAAGCATGGAAGACAGGTTTGAGTGTTCTGACCATTTGCGGGCAGCAAAATTATTTCTGACGGAACAATTCGTTCAGTACTCTGTGAATTTCCCGGAGAGTGATTTTGAAACAACTGTGAAATTATACTCTAATATAAATGACCCAAAATTTACAACGGAATTAGAAGTGTTATACTCCCGTGAAGATTTTCATGGTGCATCAGGCGCTGCCGCATTACTCCAGTTTTTTTTTAAAACATGTCGCGTACTTTTTCAGTGTATCCATGTTTTGAAAATAAGTGTCACCATTCCAATGACCACTGTGGAAAATGAACGTTGTTTTCCACTCTAAAGAGAATAAAAACTTTTCTTAAAAACACTCTAGGTGTAGTAAGATTAGCTATGCTTTCTATTGAGAAACGGATGATTCATGGCATTCGGGATTTTAATTGTGAAGTTATTGAAGTGTTTGCCAGAGCCAAGGAGAGGAAGATTGAATTACTGCATAAAAATTAGAGGTATGTTTTCCAATGCTTTGCATGTCCAAAATTTTAGACACAATGTTCGTTTCCGAAACTTCTTCCTATGAAATTCTCAAAATAATCGGTAAAACTAAAAAATAAATATTCGTCCGGATTAGATGAATGGATTCTTTGTTAAAGACTTGTGCGTATACCATTATACACCCGTTAACTCACATATTTAATGCATCTTTATGCACTGGAACGTTTCCAGATATTTTCAAAACAGCTAAAATTAAGCCGCTTTTCAAAAAAGGCAACAAAAATGAAATTCAAAATTATCGGCCCATTTCTCTTCTATCAGTTTTTTTAAAAATATTAGAGAGACTTTTTTACGTACGAATGGAAACCTTTCTCAATAAAAACGACGCGCTTTCAGATTGCCAACATGGATTTAGAAAATCAAAATCAACTGAAACAGCTATATTTTCTTTTCTTAAAGATGTCGCCTCATCATTGGAACAAAACGAGGCACCTATTGGATTATTTTTAGATCTCTCAAAAGCTTTTGACGTCATTGATCATGACATTCTACTTTCAAAATTACCTTCATATGGAATCCGTGGTATTGCTCTAGATTGGTTATGTTCGTACCTTAAACAACGATCTCAGAGAGTTGAAATACCTTACTGGAATGATGGAACATGACGTACGCACCTTTCCGACTCTTTGCCCGTTGGATGTGGAGTTCCTCAAGGATCGATTTTAGGCCCTATTCTGTTCCTATTTTACGGAAACGATATGCCCTCGACGATTCGAAACGGAAGAACGGTTCTCTTCACGAATGATACGAACATCCTTTGCAATAAAGAAATCGTAAATAGTACAATATCAGATGTTTCAAATTGGTTCCGAAATAACAAATTAATAGTAAACGAAACGAAAACAGTTTTAATGCAGTTTTCCATTTCAAATAAACAATTCTGTGCTCCATTGAAAATGAACAGTGTACCATTGACTGATGTTCAGGCAACAAAATTTTAAGTCTCTCAATTCAGTCAAACCTTAAATGGAACGTCCATTTAAATGAATTGAACACAAAATTAAGTTCACTATGCTACGCGTTGAGAATTCTTGCAAATTCAGTCAGCCTTCATACTGCTCGTTGTGTATACTTCGCGAATGTTCATTCCCGCCTGAGATATGGCATAATATTCTGGGGAAATACATCTTATAGCTCCCAGACTTTTGGATTACAAAAACGAATTGTACGAATAATAACCAAATCCCACTCACGTGATTCATGTAAGCCTTTCTTCATTAATCTTAGAATTTTACCATTACCGTGTCTTTTTATTTACGAATCAGTGTTTATTGTCAAAAATGACTTGCTTAACGGTGGGAATATATTTTCAGAAAAAGCCGAAGTCTATTACTATAACACTCGTCGTAGAAATCATATTCATCAAGTGACAGTATCAACAGCTCATTACAAAAAATTCACATACAATACATGTACATTATTTTACAACACTTTGCCAGATGACATTAAACGATTAAATTCAATAGGAAAGTTTAAATCCCAAGTGAAATCGTTTCTGCTGCATAACAGTTTCTATACAATTAGAGACTATACTGAGCATCACAAGAAAAGTAACATTAATTTTAACAATGATACATAATGCATTATTTACCATTTGGACTGTATAAATGAGTATAAACAACCTGTAACAACTATTGTACTACAGCTTCCGGGTCAATGACCCCCATCTCGATCAGGTTTTTCGTCCAGTTTCCCTGATCCATTGAGCAAATGCTGAGATGGCCCCTTGTGTGTGTCTGGACATAAATGTAACTTCATTTTCTGTGCACGTCTTCTAGAATTCAGTGGGAAATACAATTATTCAAATTATCGTTTCCATGTTGTCGCGGCAGGAAGTATTATTCCGAAGCCCAACATGATAAGAGCCAAAATTTATTGCTTATTTATCCTTGAAAATAGATTTTATTACATGGGAGTTTTTTTTCTCGCTTTCAAAATTCAAAATTTAAGTAGTATATGACTTAGTGTAGGGATCACAGAATTTTGAAAATGTGCACACAATTCACTTTTCCCCATAGCACGTCATACGCAGTTTTTAACTGTTTTTTGACGTAAAATAAATAAATAAATAAATAAATGTTGCATTATTTTCTTTTCACGAGTTTCTGTGCCCTACCTGGTCTGAAGTTTAGGAGCCGCCACTGATTGGATGCTAGGTAGATTAATATGTTAGTGCATATTTGGCCAATTTTTCCTGTATGTGCATATTCCTGTAATTATAGGACCATATTTTGCATATTTCATTAAAATAGACACTTATCTGAGAAATGTTTTCATAGAATCTTTGTGAGCGTTCAAATCTTTGTGAGCGTTCGAATCTCAATTTATTTGTGAGCGTTCATTCATTAGAACGTGCTTGTTATATTATGAGGAATTTTTTTCCTAGAGATGAGAAAATACTTGTGCAACTGTAGGATATTCTTCATATCATTTTTTTAAACCAGACAGAAAAAATGAAACAAGATAGTGAACTTCACTAATGTGCATATTTACTTCAATTATTTCTCCTGCTAAGTAATCTAACTTATAATATGTTTGTAGAAAAGTATATCTTCTCATTGCTAGCACGCTTCTCCGGAATTTTATCAAGAAAAATTATAGAAAAGGAAAATATATATTGTTATTGTATATGAAAGTACATATATCGTAATTTTTAGGGCATAAAAATCCGCTCCCTACTTATGAGTAATGATCATTTTCATCTATTACTTCTTCCAATTTAATGTAATGTATAAAAATAAAAACTATAAGAATTGGCTTACTTATATTTTTAAAGATATGTCAAAATAAAAAAAAAGCTGCAGTAAATAATAAGATAAAAGCAAGTGTCAAACATCTTGAGAGAGTGTGCACACACATACTCTCTCATTGGATCAAAAGTAATGATGAATTATACTACTGACAGTTCATGCTAAGCGTAACGAATTCCTAACCTTAAGGAATGTAATGATTGATTTCCAAGTGATTCTGTCTCACATAATTAGGTGAGATGAATTGCCTGGTGGATTGAGAACAACTGTTTTTTGTTTTAAATTTAATAAGAATACTTATTTAATTGGTCGCCATTTCGGCCAGACATGCTGGACCTTTCCACGGCTTTATTTAGAAAGAGAACTATTCAAAGTTAATATTAGAACCTCTAACTTCCATAGTGTATGTATTTATCCCCTTGCTGTTCCTTAGGTCAACATATGATAATTTAAGATACAAGAATCATCGTTTTAATGTTATGTATTGTCAATTGAAATTCACAATTCTTCCACAAGGTTATAGTTTTTGCTTTTAAATTAATGTATCTTCCCCATAACCAGAAATATTTTGACAATACATTAGGGGTTAGAAACTATTTCTCTCTAAATGAATGCCGGAAATACTCGATATTGAGTGTAAACCCACTCACTGAAAGTGATCGTTTAAGTCACTCGAATTGAGGGAAAGGTCTGTCTAGCTTAAAGTGGAATATTTCACTTTAAAAACCGGGTGGATTCCACTCGTTTCAATTCTGGCTCGAAGGATAAGTGAAAACTCACTGGAATCGAGTTGAATTTCACTCCAACAAGTTAAGAAAGCCCGTTTCTAAATATCGTAATGCAGTTTTGACAATTTTCATTGCCAATTCCAACTGTTGGAACACCGTCCCACTCTCTTCCCACCGAATCTTCATACACTTATTTGTAATATATGTGAAAACGGGAGCAGTGACTATATCCGAGTTCACTATAACCGGAGTCGACTGTATGTTATAAGACATATTCTAGAGGGAAAACTGAGACTGAACTCCAACGTTATAACGTAAAAAATCCATTTCCAAAATTTATTTATTTTTTCTAATTAAATTTGGCGTCAGAATTGGTTGACAAAAATACTTTAATATTGAACTATTTCCCCCCCCCCGTCTTTCCAATTTGTTTCGACCTGATACATGCGATAGAAGACGAGAAAAAATAGAAAATGAAAAACACGTTTCTCGTATCTCTGCAACAGATTGCCCTAGGAGACTGATTTTTCGTGAATCTACGACATTTTTTATTCTATTTCATATGAGCATCTCGATTATCGATACTCCTCCTCCTACTCCTCCTCCTACTCCTCCTCCTACTCCTCCTCCTCCTCCTCCTCCTCCTCCTCCCTCCTCCATCCTCCTCCTACTCCTCCTCCCTCCTCCTCCTACCCTCCTCCTACTC